>CM031235.1:244925720-245073220 GCA_018340775.1 Taxus wallichiana var. yunnanensis | reverse complement strand
TCAGCAGATTATACACATCATAACAATTATACGGTTAAATAGTAAGAGAATCCTAGACATCTCATGTACCACTAGTAGACAGGCTTCCATTGACAGAAATAGACATTTTTCGACAAGTGGCAAATTTAAATTACAAGGAAATCTGAACTGACCAATCCATCTGGTTTCTTGGTGTAAATTTTGCTCAAAATCCAATCCATGGATCCCATATTCTAAGGCATCTTATATGATCAAAGTATACTTTCAACGATTTGGAACACTAGGCTGGAACAATGGTAAAATACAATTATAAATACAATTGCCAATGCTTAAAAAAACATGTGTAAAAACGATAGCTGCCGATTTTTCTGTGTTAATAGAGAATTTGAATATAACCTAGACACTATAGTTGATGAAACTAAAGAATCAAACCCATGGCCCAATAACATTTCACTAATAAAGGTGTACAAAAATGGGAAAAAGGTTACAAGCTATGCCAGGAGCGCACAATAATATGAGTGAGCTAGGATGATGACCAACGCAATACAAGATTATAGTTTTTAGAACTGAACAAGAAGAAATAAAAGTGGTAAAACCTAGTTACACATCAACTTAGCCATGTAATCAAAACCAGCAATAATTAAAAGCACACTTATTGCCTGTTGGTAAATTAATAGTTTAAACCGCAATAAGGACTTGAAACCCATTTTTTTGACGTGGGTTTGGAAGTTTCAATAACTTTCTCAATCAGCTGGCTACATTGAAATTTATCATTAGACATCAGACATCAGACATAGGTAGACTGGCAAACTTCATAACAAAACACTTGAGGCTTCAAAGCTTTTAAAAAGGAAATACACAAATACACAACTTTTTTCATGAAATTTGTGAACCCAATGCTGACAAACCATGCCAGTGCTTTATAAATTTCTAAAATTACAATGTGATCTGAACACTTGCTCTTCAAAGTAAACAACCACCATCTATTATTACTATGCCTAAGCTCATTCATTACTAAGTGTAAAAACTTCTTATTGAACCTCCTCTATAATTACCTGAGAGAGAAATTTGAGCTTTAATGTGAAGCTAATTACCTATCCATAGCTGACGGAAAGAAGATTTACTATTAAAGTAGTGGATAAGCACAATCTAGAACAATTTGTGTAGCTATATTTCCTTCAGGAAGGACAACAGATCCAACAAGCATGCAAAACTAAAAACTAATCAAAACACCATTTTGCAAAGCAGTGTTCATTTCACCTAAGACAGGCCTGGAGCTCACATGTAAAAAAGGAGCACTTCCTTGGTCCGATAATCTCTAATTCTAGTATGCTCGGGTCACATTGTCCATAAGCTTACAGTCTCAACAAGATATTGTGGGTGTGTTTTGGAACAGGAATAGCAATGGGTTATGTTTTATTGAGGATTTCACAATGTCCAGCAGATTTGTAAGATACCATTAACTGTGGATTACACAAAAGCAATACATGAACATATTTTATAAACATTGACTACATAATACATGTGAGCAGATCTTAAAATTTCTGCAGAAACATCCAAATTGTTCTTAGAATAATGTGTGAAAACAATATAATGTTAACACGCTTAAGAGATAAATTTATGATACTTTGCCTGCCTATTTCATCACGATAAAAAGTCATTTCACCTAAAACAGGCCTGGACTACTTGCATCTAAAAAAGGAGCACGTCCTTGGTCAAATAATCTCTAATTCTAGTATGCTCGGGTCACATTGTCCATAAGCTTACAGTCTCACAAGATATTGTGGGTATGTTTTGGAACAGGAATAGCAATGGGTCATGTTTTATCAAGGATTACACAATGTCCAGCAGAATTGTAAGATACCATTAACTGTGGATTACACAAAAGCAATACATGAACATATTTTATAAACATTGACTACATAATACATGTGAGCAGATCTTAAAATTTCTGCAGAAACGTCCATATTGTTCTTAGAATAATGTGTGAAAACAATATAATGTTAATCACGCTTAAGAGCTAAATTTATGATACTTTGCCTGCCTATTTCATCATGATAAAACAAGTCATTCAAGTTTAATGACATTGTCTATATGGAAAGCAAAATGATCTGGTGCTTTAATAATAATCGGGAAACAATTAAGTGCAAACACAAAAATAATACTGATACGAATATTGTCTTGTAATGGATAAGAAAATGAAGAGGAAAACAAAAACCTTGTAAGCTTCATGATTAGCAACGATCCTTTCACTTGCATTCCCAGCAAGTGAAAGGGATTTGAAGCCAGCCTGCTTCAGCTGATCCCTCCAGTTCTCAAACTTGACTTCACCTGTCCTCGCAGGCCACCCACAGAATCAAACAGAGCAGAGTAATGATGAATGGCTTCCACAAACCTCTCGAGGAAGGACAATGGCAGTTGCTCCAGCTTGCCAGAAGGCCAAGGCCATGGGGTGTGATATAACTGACACCCACTGCCAATATATTCTTTATTTCATGGCTGTAACTGACACCCAGAGAATCAAACAAGGAAGAGTAATGATGAATGGCTTCCACAAACCTCTCTAGGAAGGACAATGGCAGTTGCTCCAGCTTGCCAGACTAATGTAGAGAGGGGCTTGAACACAGGCCGCCATCATGGCAGTTGCTCCAGCTTGCCACAAGGCCAAGGCCATGGGGTGTGATATTTATGTTACAAGTATTACTGAGGTCCATAGATTTTAAAATGACTGGCAGGGACTTTCCCCTTATGGTGTTGTACAGTGTACTGAGTTCAAATCTAATGGAAGACACGTGAAGCACTCCGGAAAGAAGCTGCCAAGATGAGAAATATTGAACATGGTCTCTAGTGTTAAATGCAAACCTGTGATTATTAGGACACCCTAATTTTAGGCTTGACTATAGAGAATTTCAACAACAGGAAACAGCTAGAGAAATCACTTGTTCAAATGGTGGTATATGTGCATACCCAAGAAGAGGATTTGCACTCCGATTTGGGCAATGGTTTGCACAATACAGTCCAGTCACCAACAACACACAAACTACAACTCCATAGCCTTCTGTTATTTAACATAGCTTATATGGCCTGAGTGGGAAACAAAAGGGACAGGAAATAAGATGAAATAAAATTAGGCATTCCAACATTTTAATCATATAAAAATATATAAATATCATTAAACTCTAAGCGGAAAATGCCAGTTTATGGTCAGATTATGGATACTTGCGAGGAAGATAGTCCCTTGGGTACGGTCTTCTATGCTCGCTCAGACCCAAAACAAAAATTAACACAAAAAATACATAAAACCCACAAATATATCATGCACCGAGCACACTTTTTTCACAGTATTATTTAGATTTAATCTGCAGAGCAAAATTTATGAAAATTTTAGTTCAACCTATATATTATGGATACTCAGTATCAATATCCATATCCACCCCAGTACTCAGTATTTTACTCCAAATAATACATTATAGAAAAAAAAAGGAGTAAACAAGCAAGGAAAAAAAGAGTGGTTGCAAAATCCTGTAAGTGCGGAAGACATCATACCTTCAGTCAAACGTATTTGAATGCTTGACAGTATTGAAGAGGGCCTCTCCAGGCGGGAAAAATGAAGGATTTACAAGACGTCATCAAAATGGACCATTACCTGATCCTGCGGCGCTTCTTCAGGGTCTTAATCAAGTCTTCATTTTATTTTTTCTTCTTCAGCTCCTTCCTGAAACCCATAACTAAAATTAATCAAAAACTAAAAGCTATTTAAAACCAAGATAAAATTTCCTGTAAACCCTTACCAGGCGGATGGAGACCTTATTATTACCCAAACAAAAACACAAAAAAAAAAATAAACATACAGAAAACACAGAAGTACTGTCTTCTCTGTTCTTCTCTGCTCTGCTCGTTCCAAAAAAAAAACACGAAAATACAGAAAACCACTCAGACCACATTATTACAGACCTTACAAGAATACCCATTACAAACAAAGATCAAAACCATTCAGACCCCAAAACGAGAAGCACGGCCGTGCAATAAATTATGAAACCAAATTAAAATGCAGAGCGACAAAAATAAAATAAAAAGAAACCATGAAAATGCAGTCCATTCTCCAAGCAGGCGAAATGGATTTGCAAGATGCGCTTGAAATGCACCATTTCCAGATGGCTCGCCATCTCCCGAGTTTCTTCAACTCCTGACCTGAAACACATAACTGGTATCAATCAGAACAGAAATAGGAGAACAACTAAATTCTTATCTTACAAAAAGTAAACAGATATGAAGCAGATGTAGGAGAAGAACTAAATACTTGATTCTTACCAGGAAGATGTGTTTTCTTCTCTGCTCTGCTTGTTCAAACCAAATATTAAAAATAACACAAAAGTACAAAATAACTACTCAGACCACATTGTTTCAGACATCCGAAAAATACCAATTACAAACTGATATCAAAACGATTAGTAACCAAAAAAAAAAAAGTACGGCCGTGCTAAAAAAACAAAATGCAGAGCTAAAAAATCAAAACAGATAGAAATGATGGAAATGCAGTCCGTCACAGGGATTTATAGGTTTTTTCCATCAACGGCTCTCTACTTTTTGTAAACGGCTCTCAACCTTTTTCAAACGGCTCCAACCTCCATCCGCTTCCCCTGTTTCTCCATGGATCTTCTAGAATACATGACCCCCATCTCCACAATTAAATATGCACCTTTTAAATGGAAAATAAAAATCCATGAATTTTTTCCACCTATGTTTCGCCTAAAAAAGCAAAAAGAAAATCTAACTAATAATACCTTCTTAATAAATATAATAGAATGTTATAAATTGAATATAATAATAATAATAATATAATAATTAATTTAATCTAAAAGGATAATAATTAATAAATTTTTTTAATAAATATAATAGAATGTTATACATTAGATTGAATTAATAATAATAATAATAATAATTTATAATACATTGAAAATTAAATATAATAATTAATATTTTTTTAATAAATATAATAGAATGTTATACATTGAATTAATAATACCTTCTTAATAAACATATCAAGTAATCTATTATCACACTAAAATATTGCTAAAAGATAGAATATTGCTATTTTGAAAATAGAAAGAGTAGGGTAATTAGTTATTTTCTAGATATTTATCCTTTTTCCTATTTTGTGATTTTGTGCATGATTGTGTGAAGTGAATGAAGATTTATTTTACATAGAAAATAGAAAGCTAACAAGCATACAATTTACATGACAAGTGATTTTTTTAGCTAGCCCTTCTAATAAAAATTTATAATATTTTAATGTCTTCTAGTATTGAAGTATAATATTAAATGTAATTTTGTTTTGAAGTGTAAATTTTTAATCAAGCGTTTTTTATGACAAGATAAAAGACATTTGAAGGGCATTGACAACTTCAAATTTGATCCTTGGTACCTAGTACTAATATGATTTTGTACCTTGCCAAAAACTTTAGTTACACCCATAGGCGTTTATTTTAGTGAGTGTTAAGATCAATGGTGGGAATTGCTTTTTTTTTTGCTTGCAAGACCATTTGTCGCATTAGAACCGTCAATTACGAAACAATGCTTCTCTCCTTTATTGTAGTCACATGTCATTTTATTGCCCTCATCTATCATTTCCTCCTCGAAGGTCATCAACGGGCATTAATTGATGTTTCGTTGTCATTTTCTGTCATCGGGGATGTGTCGATCGAGAGATTAGGTTTGTGAAGGGGATCGAGGGTCGACAATCATGGTGCCAAATAACTTCACCCCATGCTCGCCCATACCAGTTTCACTTTATTGCTATTGGCAACTTGTCATGGAAAATTGTTTTAAAGTTTGGTTTTACACCTTGACCAGTCATGTTCCCGTGTTCATTTGTGTGGTGGTCGCACGCGGAGCAGAGGAGTCTTCTCTTCAAATCGCAAGTATCCCTTGAGAATTTGAGAACTCACTTTATTTCACACCAATGTTTATTTGTTTTCCAGATGGAAAGTGTTTTGTGGAGTGCATTATCTGTTTTTTAGCTCAAAGAATGTTTCCTCCTACGTGTGCATGTATTTTGGTCTTTTATTTTACTTTGCTTTATATCCCTGCATTTGCATGCAATTTGTCTTTTATTTTGCATGGCTTCCTATATGGCTAGTAGGGGTTTATAACCTTATTTTAGATATGACTAAACAAAGGGTTTGCTCGGCTCACTAATTTTTTGACAAAATGTGTTAAACTACCCTGCATGTGTCAAAATTTTCATCAAACAAGTAGCTAATTCCTCTTTCTGACAAACAACGATTGATTCTTATTTTGTGGTCATCCATTGTGTTGGTGAAGCCATTCATCTCATAATGACAATTTGATATGTACAGTACATAAAGTTACCTAAGTTCTAGATAGCTGTGTTGAAATCGTGGAACATAGTCCAATACAAAAATCTACTACTTTTCAAGTAATTTACACACATCTCGATAAATTTTCCCAGCTCGAGGTTGGAGCACAACTCTGATGGGGAAGACCTAAGTCTGCTAATGATAGATTGGATTCAACATTAGTTTAAGGGTCTTGTTTCCATTCCATAGAAATCAAACCACCAAACATTAATTCCTAACATGATGCTAGAGTACCATTCCCTACATTTTACTTTCAATTTCAGTACTCAATGCGGTAGGTTCTCCTTGATGCAATTTAAAAACCAAGGTAAGTACAATAAGATTTCCCTTGTCCTTTAAACTTGCAATACATAATTAACTAGGCCACAATAATTCTACCACAAGACTTTGCAATGCCTTAACTAGTCATGTTCCCATGTTTATTTGTGTGGAGGTCATGTGCAAAGCAGAGGAGGCTTCTCTTCTTAGATCGTAGGTATCCCTCGGGAATTCAGAGAACTCACTTTATTTCTCGTCATTGTTTCTATGTTTTCTAGATGGTAAGTGTGTTTTGTGGAGTGTATTATCTATTTTTTTGTCTCAGAGAATGTTTCCTCCTGCATGTGCACACATTTTATCTTTTATTTTACTCTGCTTTCTATCCCTGCATTTTCATGTAATTTGTCTTTTATTTTGCATGGCTTCCTATGTGGCTTGTATGGGTTTATAACCTTGTTTTAGATATGCCTAAACAAAGGTTTTGTTTGGGTCACCAATTATTTGACAAAATGTGTTCAGCTTCCTTACCTATGTCAGAATTTTCATCAAACAACAACTAGTTCCTCTTTCCAATGACCAACAATTGATTCCTATTTTATGGTTGTCCATTATGATGGATGAAGCCATTCATCTCCTAATGACATTTTGATATGTACATTAAATGAAGCCACCCATGTTCTAGATAGTTATGTTGAAATCATGGAGCATAGTCCAATACGAAAATCTATTGCTTTTAAAGTTATTTGCACACATCCCAATAAATTTTCCCAACTCAAGGTTAGAGACCAACTTTGATGGGGAAGACCTAAGTCTACTAATGATAGATTGGATTCAACATCAATTTAAGGGTCTTGTTTCCATTCCATATAATTGAGACCACCAAACACTCATTCCTAACATGATGATAGAGTGTCATTCCCTACTTTCTACTTTCAATTTCAGTAATTAGTGCAGTAGGTTCTCCTTAATGCAATTTAGAAGACCAAGGTAAGTACAATAATATTTCCCTTAGCCCTTAAACTTGCAGTATATAATAAACCAAGCCACACTAATTCTACCGCAAGACTTTGCAACTCATTAATCTTAGTGAAAGTACAGTCACACACTTTCCAGTCCACTCAAGTAGATAAATTCATAACCCTACAATATAAGTAAATATTCATGTTGTGATAAGTTATTCTTCCTAACCAATATAAAGAATGCACTAAAGGTACAAAACACATTCTTACATGAACAATGAGCGATTTCTTTCCATCCAACCCTGGGGTGCAGGAACCTATTTATTTTGAAAAACAAATAGACTCTGAACTATAATGCAGCACAAGACCATGTGTCTCACTAATTAATTGACACAAAAGGGAGCCACCCAAACAATTGATTTCCATGTTCCCACGCATAGGAAAGCACCCAGTGCTTATTGAAACAAGTTGTCATGCTTCAATGGCTTAGATAAGATAAAGAAACTTATGGCAATGATTGTGTAAGCACCATTGGATTGTAACAATGAATACCCAGGGTAAGAAAATGCAAATCTATTCTTAACATATTTTTAGTCTTTCCATGTCAGGGATGAAAGTTCTCATGTGCATTTTTTCCCCTTATGTCATTTGTGAGATAAAGCAGTGGGCTTTTGACCTCATGTTGTTGCTTTTCTTATTTTTTTACATCATGAGATTTGGTTGCATCTTCATCATTATCTCATTGAATTTTAGTGGTACTTCTCTAATGACTTACGCATCCATGTTTAATCCTGGAAACATGGTTGTGTTTGGAGTGAGCAACCTCTAGCTATTGGGTATTCAATGGATGATGGTCAGTTTGTTGGCCACGTTACTCCATTCTGTTTGTGGATAAGTTTATTCTTGCCACTACTCAAAAAATTTGAGTTCATACTTTAAAGATACAAGCAAGAAAACTATCCCAAATTTGATTTTGTAATTCTTTATCTGCCAAAACAATATCAATTGCATTTTGATGATTACATATTTATATAGATTCAGTACAATAGCTTGGGGTGGAAGTTTGAATTGGCATGTTAATTTCTTGAACTAAATCCCCTTACTCTTTCTTTTTTATGTCAACATACTAAGGTTATAGCCTTTATTACCATTTTCAAGCTTCTGAATATCAAAATAAATAAAACACTTATATCTCTATTATTTTGTAAACACTGTATTTTCCTGGTTTCGTTTGTATAATTTAGTATCCATTGAAGAGATAATAAATCCAGAATGGAAAATGTTAAACACTAAAATATGTTGAATACTAGAATAATGGTTGTTTTCCATAATCTAATTTGCACGGTTTGTTTTTTTTTTCCATAGCCTCGTTTGCATGGCCCCAAATAACGTCATTATTAAACATTTTTTTAAACACTTTGAGTGCATATTTTTGGAAATACATTTTGAATGTATAGAAATTAACAAACCTACCGCGAATGTATTTTCAACTAGTTGACTTGATCTCGTTAGATTTAGATACGTCTCTATGAATATTTTTATTCGTTTATGGACCGCTTGGTTTTTTTTTGGTAAACTGCCACATTTTTTACATGGTTTTTGCAGATTTGATCCTAGGGATTTTCCCATGCATATAAGATTTTCTTGTTGCGTTTGAAGGAGTGGGAATGACTATAGAATTTGTATTTTTTGTAAGGAATGAGAACCATGGTTATTGAACTACTAATGCCACAATTGTAGTGAGAGTGGGTAGTTTTTGCCATCACAATTTAATGTCCACCCACCGCTTTGGTGTATGTAATCCCCATTGTGGAGGCTTACTGGGGGGTTCTTCTTTACTGAATTACTAGTATAGGTCCATAGAGACTTTCTTAGAATGGGGAATTTGCTGAACCAAATCCACTTATCCTAACTTTTCTACGTCAACATAATAAGGTCGTAGCCTTTTATTGTCATTTTCTATCTTCTTGTATATCAGAATAAATAAACCCCTTGCATTTCTATTATTGTGTAAATGTTATGTTTTCTGGCTTCATTTGCATCATTTATTGTCTGTTGAATAACTCAAAAAAATGAATAAAAAAATACATCAAACACTGAAATATGTAAAAGGCAAAGTAATACTTGTTTACCATAATCTAATTTGCATTGTGCATTGTTATTTGTTTTCCATATCCTCATTTACATGGGCCCAAATAACATCATTTTTAACATTATTATGACCTACAAGAAGCTAGAAAATGGCAAGAAGCTAGAAGGAAAGAATGCCTTTTATTTTTGTGCATTCATTCGTTCATATTATACACTTGTAAATCCTTAGCACGATGTTCCATGCTTGCAATACCCAAATTACAGTCCAACCACTGTTACAACAGGTTTGAGCCTTTCCTAGGAACCCATTCTTTGCTCCACAAATAGTGTATGTGCCAACCTACAAAATTTTATGGAATTTTAAACATAATATACATTATTGAACAATTTGATGTTCTCTGGCATTAACAAAATTAGCTCTAAAAACAACGGGTTTGATTCATATCCCACTCAAAATCCTCCAGAGAAAAAAAGGTGGGAATAGATGATTCCCTTAATCACATGGAAATGAAAAGGTTAGGGGGTGAAAAATTCCCCTTTGAATTCTATACGATCTTCCTCATTTTCCTTTAATTATTTTCACTTCAATGCAGAAAAACAAATATCCTTATGTGTCATTGTGTTCCATCAATGACTTGCCCATTAATATAGACATTAGTTAATTTGATTTTATGTCATCTTGTTATGTTTTGTGTTGTTCATTTCAATCAAATATAATTGTAACCCATTTGTGCTTGGCTTAATAAATTATGCTTGTTTTGTAGTTGTTGAATTTCATCCTACCTCTGTTGACTTTAATCCATCATGGCGAGATCTTAGCCATCCATTTCTACTCCTCCAACTATAAATAGAGGTTCCACCCTCCATGGTAAACACCTTAGAAATTTGAAGTGAATTTTGTCCAATTTTCTAGCAATCCAAGTAATATTCATATCCATCTATTGAGCATAATCAAGTCATTGATCAAGGGGAGGTGCTGCCAAAATTTGTCCAAGAATATGAAGCATCCATTTCATTCATCTAAGCAATCAAATCAAAGGAGCAAATCCAAAACAACAAAGGAGGAGGATTCTACTCATAGGCAAGTACAGGTAAATTGCTTTCTCTTCTTTTCATCTTTCTCAACTTGAGGTAGTTGGTTAGTTGTGTTAGATTTTGTGTTGGTTTGGTTTTATAATCATATTATGTTTGCACATTAACATAATTTTTCATCTGAGAGACATTTTGGAGGAAGTATGAAATGCGGTATTATACCACCATTCTGTAAGTGGCACACCATTGCACCCAATGTTCTTATCTAGTGAAGTAAAGAATCAAAGATACCCCTCCAAACATTTAATTACCACCTCATTTTTCCCATTTGACTGGGATGATAAGATGAACTCTAAGCCAATTGTGTACCAAAATAAGAGAACACATCGGTCCAATTTTTTTTTTGTAAATATTAGATCACGGTCACTTACTATAATGTTGGGTGTTCCATGAAGCTTTTGAATTGTTTCCATAAAAGAGATAACAAATACATACTATCTGTGAAAGGATGATACATGGAACAAACATGAGTATACTTGGTAAGTTTATCCACTATGACCATGGTTACTATTTTCCCTTCTAATTTAGGAAATAATGTGATGCATTTCCATCGAGTACATCTCTCTCTAGGAATAGAGAAGGGTTGTAGGAGACCCGGTGTCTTAAAGGTCTCACCTTTATTCCATTGGCACACCAAACTTTCTACCGTAAATTTGTAAACATATCCTTTCAACCCCTCCTAAAATAAATATTGTTTAACTCTATGATAAATTTTCAAGAACCCAAAATGTCCACCCGGTGGAGAAGAATGGAGCTCTGAAAGAACACGGTGTTTAAGTGTATAGTTCTTAAACAAATACAATTTTTCCTTCTACTACAATGTATCACCCTTCCATATAAAAGTTTCGGATATGGTTTACTCTTTCGGAGATTATAAATAAGAGTCCGGGTCTCTCGCATCTTTCTTCCATTCTTACCTTTCTTGATCTACCCAATCTACCTTTAGTATAAAGAGGGACATAACAATACTTACGTTGATTCATCCCTCCTAGATAGTGCATCAACGCCCACATTATTCTTCCCTTTCTTATAAATAATCTCAAATTCATAACACAACATCTTTATGACCAATTTTTTTCTCCTATGAATATACGTGTTACTCAAAGAAGTATTTCAAACTATTATGGTTAGTTTTTACCTTGAAGTGTCGCCCATTAGATATTATAATATTGCAACATCATCTATTACGAGACAAAGTTATAGGCCCTCCATCCGACTTGTCCTTACCACAACAATATCTTAAGTTCTAGAAATGGGAAACGTTAAAAAAATGTCAGAGACATTGGTTTGGATAAAAACTTTCTTGGCTTGCCCCTTGTTAAAGGTGAGAAACAATGCAGAAATAAAGTGTATGAACTAGAAGTTACGTGGGAAATGTAATGGAAGTTTCAAATAACGTCATTATAGGTATGCACTTCAAGTCAATTTGAAGGACACCAAAAGGGAACTACAATCACTAAAAACATTTGATGAAGTTGTAGAAAACATCATGGGAATCACAGCTAAATACATGCACTATCTATGTATAAACGATGGCACAACAACTAAGATTGCAAACCACATTACAAGGAATGAATTCAAATTCACTTTCTCCATCAAAAAAGAAACATACCATGGAAACAAACATTTAAAATGCATTATTCATAATTCAAAAATTGGAAACTATGGGTTCTCCTACCCGACTTGTGTTATTGTAAACTTAAGATAGCTTTCCTATGAGGTGGTTTTGCCAATCTTTCCCTTATTCTTCAAAGGGTTTAACATACGGTTTTGTAAAAAAATTTTGAAAGGCTTACATATGTAACTTATAGATTTGTACATATTGGTTTTTAATTGATGCTCATATGAATTTCCATGCATTTCACTTGTATGTCATTTTCCTTAAACATAAAATAGATGAAATTTCCAATTCAACTATATAAACATGTTGTGCTTTTCCATAACCTTTCCTATTCATAAAATCTGTAATGTCTCTCTTTCCATTGTATTTTTTCATTGTTGTGGAATAACTAATAATTTTTTTATGATATTTAAATTTCTACTAAACTGAAAAACAAGACTAGAGATATTTACTCATGTTTAAAATATATATATGTAATCCTTTCTCGATCGCTATTGACATGGATTATTCAATTATTTATGTTTTCTTATATCACTTCATATGTCCTTCTATTTTGCAATAAATTATATTTACCTTCATGTCAACTCCTCAAAAATTAGCCCGATGAAGATATCTATGACTTGAAAAAAATTAAGATAAAATATGAGAAGCGTTGTCGTTACCATGCACAAAAAACATGTGTCTGTCAATGCCTTTCTTTCACCTATAACCTCATCTATCTTCCACTCTCTCAGATTATCTTACATGACTTCAAATTCCTCTGCCAAACACTTATAGGATGGAATTCCGTTTGTCACATCTTTTCAAGCCAGTTTTCATAACCATCAAAGAATGGCATACGTTGTCAACTATCCCTTAAAAATCCTCAATCATTATGTAATCATGCCCTCTTGCCATCAAACACTTCATCTTTCCATTTATCTATTTCAGCCTAATATTTTGATCAGGCTTGTGATTCCAGACTTACTTTTCAAAAACAAATAACCCATATTGATTCTGTAGCACAAGAAATTCCTCATTCCCATGCAAGTTGAATATTGTCTAGACACATCGTTATTTTACCACTCGCCTCGTAACCCTCTTTTCCAACAAAGTGCCTTCCTTTATAGAAACACATTGGATTTTTCGCAAGCAGATTGATTTACTATTTGATATCAACACTTGTTTTATATGTCTAGAAAATTTCCAAGGTATACATATACACTTCCATGGAGAGGTACAAACTTACACTAGACATGCAAGTTAGAGAAGTAAGGGCATCGATTCTCATCCTAGAACAATATGGACCCAGGAAATAAACCTTTCATTCTTAAATCTTTGACCCTAGTTAAAGAAATTTTGATATCATGATTAAATCCAATTCTGCAAGGTACCCAAACACGTGGTGAGCAATACAAATACTCTGGATACACTGTAAGTTTCCCACAAAATATTTTATCCATAGCCAATTAATTTCCCCACCGCCTTGGAGATTTAAATCTTCTACTTGTAGAATAAATTGGTTTCCACTAAACAAAATATGAATTCTATGTTAGTAAAACTCGTGTTTTAGAAGCCCTCAATAAAAAAATTTCCCACAATCCTTTCTACAAATATGTTCTACTAGACAACAACGTCCTCCTTTCCTTGCCTTTAGGATGAAAAAATATTGCCTCCTCCAAAGACTCTTGTAGTTGACCTTCCACATTTAGAAGACCATGCTTTGCATAAGAAAGCAATGATTTACCTTTTCTCTCAAGCGATACAATTTTATAGACATGTTCATTCATACCATCCATCCAAAACACAAGCACCAAAGATGAATTTATCAAAAAAAAAAAAACTTTAACATCAACAAAACATACCTTTCACTTTGCCTTGGCCCGACATTGGTCTTTCACCCATAAATGAATACACTACCGATGTTATTTTCTCCATGGCTTTCCAAACTCTATTTCCAACCAGGAAAATAATGTTAAAAAAATCATGCATGAAAGATAGTCATATGCATGAATATTTCCTTCACTTAATGCACTAGCATGATGAGCGGTTTGGTTCCCATCCTAGGTTTTGGTACTTTTCTCTTAACCTTATTATGTACCATAAAAACCATTCTACAATTCTCATGTTCATGAAACAAAATATTGAACATGTTTTCCATCAAACTATAGGAGAGCTCCCAAAAACTTCAATACTTTCCCAAACATTGTTTTCTTCGACACTTTGATGCAGTATGGAAATAATCTCTGAGGAACACGTTCCTATGAGTCTAAAAGTAGAAGTGAAATCTCGAGACATGGTTAAACAATTAGGTGCCCTATATTATTATTTACTTTGAGTTTTTCAAACTCAATTTGGCCATAGTTCGATAACTACATGTCCGGTGCTTGTCCAATCTGATCCTCGTTGCGCACAACACTTCCATACACTCAAAATTATTAATCACCCTCACCGTGTGGTTACTTTCTTGCATCAAAGATTCACAATATTTCATGTGGAAGTGTTGTAAATACAACTTGATGCTTATAAGGATTATTGGTACAGTAGCATTTCTCACTTTAAAGCGCTTAAATACTCTTCAAAATCACATTTTTTTACCTTTTCATTACTTATAGGCATGAATGGCAACATAGAGGCTCCACACATGTCCATGGTTTCTTGTGGCTAGAGAATGATCTTGAAGTCGATGAAATTGAATGGGAAGATAATTCTTCTATTGATGCAACCAAACTACTTTGATATTTATGTGTCGATTGGAATTCCTCGACAAACAAGTTATCGATTTCGAACTCCTCCTTTACAAGCATTTTTACAATATTCTTGTGGATATCGATTCTATTCCTCGAAATACCATTTCCACTATGTAGCTTTTTAAAAATAGCTACACCACATGACATGTAATCTAGACTAAACCAATACTCGTAAATAATTCATCTAGTTCATCTAAATCGATTTACGAGGGCATGTAGTCACATGAAAAAATAAATGAATGGTAGATTTTGTCTCAACTCTTACCCGGATACATAAAAGGTCTTGACATTCTACATATTTGGGAAACCAAGAATTTGACACCCAATACGATTGAGAAACTCATAATGTTCCCCTTCAGTTACGGGACACAAGCTCTACTTTTATCGAGAGGAATAAGGTCAAATAATGTCTTCCACATTTTTCGGGATCCGCCACAATCCCCCATTCCAGTTGAGTGAAGACCAATAGTTGGATTTTAACTTTTATGTAATTTTAAAGCATAATATACATTATTGAACAATTTGATGTTCTCTGGAATTAATAAAATTATCTCTAAAAACAACGGGTTTGATTCATATCCCACTCAAAATTCTCCAGAGAAAAAAAGGTGGGAATAGATGATTCCCTTAATCACATGGAAATGAAAAGGTTAGGGGTGAAAAATTCCCCTTTGAATTCTATACGATCTTCCTCATTTTCCTTTAATTATTTTCACTTCAATGCAGAAAAAACAAATATCCTTATGTGTCATTGTGTTCCATCAATGACTTTCCCATTAATATAGACATTAGTTAATTTGATTTTATGTCATCTTGTTATGTTTTGTGTTGTTCATTTTGATCAAATTTAATTGCAACTCATTTGTGCTTGGCTTATAATAAATTATGCTTTGTTTTGTAGTTGTTGACTTTCATCCTACCTTTGTTGTTGTTGACACTGGTCTAGAAAATAAAAGGTGCATGCAACAATTTTTCCCTGTGCTTTTGGAAATCCTCTATTGCATCTTTATTGTTGTTCTTTCTTTAAAAAATAGGTTCCCTTTACATAGATTTTCTATTTTTAAGGTTTTCTAATGCATTTCATTCATGTCCATGTGGGGCTTGTTGGTTTTTTTCATTTTTTAAAAGTGGGGGGATGGGGAATGCAAATGTATCCTTTCCATGGGCTTCAACCATTCATATAGTTAGAACATGTAAACTTGGTGCAAAACTTACGTTGTCCGCATGTTATTTTATACAATTGTTGACATATCCTTCCTTTCCTTTGGTAACCTTTTCCTATTTTTTTACAATGCATGGGTTTGTATTTATCTAAAAATACAATTAAAATACTCTTAGAGGGAACCCCAGACCTTTCTTCATGCCTTCAAGTGCTCTCCTTAGAACCTATCGCTCGCCTTTAGTGCTCCAAACTAAAATACGAGGTTTTCCTTTTTGATGGGGTTCACTCTCACCATGGGATTCTGTCATCTAAATTTAATGACAACATCTAAAAAGGGGAGGTGCAACAAGGATCAATTATCAAATTGAATTCTTATGCTTGTAAGCCGGTAAAATGATACATGTGCGAGCTTGAGAACCTGTAGCTTCTTTTTGATCTATGTCTCCTCTGAATTAATGCATAATTCCCATGATTTCCCTCGCTTGAATACACCTTTTAATGCGGGAATGTGATGATATTTGGAATGGATATTATTTTCCATTACCTTCAAATTGTTGTTTCTCCAACTCCTTTCTCGCTCACACGTGATACGTTGTGTTGTGCACTCACTCGAACATCAAGTCGTGTTGCATCTATGCAAGGAACCTCGTGCTCTATAGCTAGAACTATTGTGCCTTCCTCACAGATGTCAATACATGCTCTTAGCCCCTACTTGAAACAGTGGTCTGTGAAAGGTCGGGTTGTGCAGAAAAATAATCTTAGTGAATACACAAACGTGAAATGGAAAGGTTGGTTCTTTGGGTTCAAATTTATAGTCGGTGATTTTAGTGAGGTCCATGTGACGTGCTTTAATGAGGCCTGTGAGGAATTTTTGATAGGATTCACATTGGAGAGGTGTACATTCTGTCTAATGGGAAAATCAAAGCACCTAACAAGTATTTCAACCATTTGAATGCCTTGTGTGAAGTTTTCTTGTGCCACACATATATGGTTACTCATTTCCCATCTGATTCATCTTGGTAGCTTTTCCACTTCAAGCAACTAGGGGAGATTTCAAGTCTTCCCTCCTCCACATTTCATTGATTTTCCCTCTTTGGTCTCAAGATTGTTTGTCACATGTAAAACATATACGACCGAGATAAATAAATGAACTTGCCAGCTTTCAAACATGTAAGTGTTGGGATGATAAAATGAATAAGTATTAGAATGGGCAGGAATGCACATGCACACAGAAGCAGAGGTAGCACATGGGAGGATGAGAAGGGTTACATGTGGGACTGCAAATACAGCAGATTAAGGACTCAACCATTTTATGGAAGCAAGCTAAAAATAGACTTGGAGTTCCCATCACACAAAGGTTACCTTTCATGAGAAAGTATTGGCTATTTTTGGAGAAAGCACATGCAAAAACTAAAGATGAAATCACATGAATGAGTTCAACTATTAATAGGATTAAAGTAGGATATTATTAGGAAATCTATTATTATCATATGTTTTGTAAAGCATGCATGTAAGTACACATGTCTATTTTGATCACACCTATTATTAGGAAGTGCATTTGCGGTGAAGGAAAGTCCCCACCCCTATAAATACTTTGTTTAAGACTGGTTTTGGTACCATTGATATCACCATTATGTTATTGTTATGCTACTCTGATATAGTTACATGCATGACTCTGTGAACACATGTTTTGGATGTTATTTATCAACTTCTTATTATGTATTTATGCTTATTTCACTAAATCAAGACATATTCTAGTGAATTGAGACTCTAGTATTTCAAGTATTGGAAGAAATCCATCTCCATTTTTACGTATATTGGATTCTATTTTTGTCTATATTAGATTCCATTATTACTATTATTGGAATCCAATAATAGCAATATTGGATTCTGATATTGTCATTATTGGAGTTATTCTAGTTCCAATTTCACTATTATTGGATTCCAATATCAATATTATTTGATTCCAATATCACTATTATTGATTCCATTTGGCTATTATTTGATTCCAATATCGCTATTATTGGATTCCAATTTGGCTATTATTTGATTCCAATATCACTATTATTGGATTCCAATTTGGCTATTATTGGATTCCAATTTCGCCATTTTTTAGATTTTCAATTTTGAGAGTATGTAATGATAGCAACTGCTAACTATTATAAGGCTTGATCCCGTTGGATACATAAAATAAAAAATTAACAATAACTTCCTGCAAAATCCAATTCAAAGTCATGAGCAGACGCTAATTATTATTTTTTAGCCCATTGTATTAAGGTGAATGGTTGCTAACTATTATAAGTCATAAGCCTCGATGTAAGGTGAGCGGTCGCTAACTCTTATAAGTCATGAACCTTGATGTAAGGTGAGTGGTCGCTAACTCTTATAATTCATGCACATCAATCTAAGGTGAGCGATCACTAACTCTTATAAGTCATGAGCCCATTGTATTAAATGAAAGTGAAAAAGCCTCGATGTAAGGTTAGTTTTTGGTAACTATTATAAGTCATGATCCTATTGTATTTAAGTGTGATCCCTGCACTCTGAAAGTGCAAGCCTCACACTCTGAAAGTGTAGGGCTCACACTTATAAAAAGTCGAGAGCCTCAAAGCAGTTTTGAAGTGTGAACCCCATACTCTTAAAGTTTGAGAGCCCCTCAACTTTCTAAGTGTGAGCCCACACTATGAAAATTTCAAGCCTCGCAGTTTCAAAGTGATATCCCCGCACTCTAAAGAATCCAAGCCTCACACTCTAAAAGTGTGAGCCTCACCCTCTGAAAGTGCAAGCCCCAGACTTTCAAAGTTTTAGATTCGCACAAATGAAAGTGTGAAGTATCATACTCACACTTTTAGAGTGTGAATCTCAAACTTTGAAAGTGCAAGGCACACAATTTCAATGATTAGTATGCACATATCCTTAAATTTAACACGGGTCATAAATGTTAGTGGTGTTATTTTGACTTCTAGTGGAACTCACAATAAAATTATGTTCTCACCCAAAAATATACCTTGTAACAACTCAAGTATTGTTTTTAGATTGTAAAAGTTCACTAGTGTTTATTATTATAAACTATATTTGCAAGTAATCATTAAAATTAAATAGAAATTTGGGAGTTTATTTTAAATCACAAATTTTATTACTCGAAAGATAGTATAATTTATCCTTGTAAATTATTCCATTGTCCGTATAAACAAGGAGTCACTTCCATGGGCAATAAAATGAAATAATACTTGACATAATGCAAATGAATGTTTGTGACAAATGCTATCTTACGCCCTCGGAGATACAATGAACCATTATTTTATAGTTTACATCAATTAAAGCACTCATTGTGCCACAATTGTATTTTTTTGAGTCAAGAAATAACAAAATTGATCTATCATCATCTTTACATTGCAAGGTTCTATCTATACATTTTAAATGTGTTACAAATTCATACATATACAGTTGTAAATCTTATATGAGGAGTTGTTGCCTTTTGTGGACAATTTTATTTGCATAAAACATGAATACATTTGTTGCCTCTAGAACGAGACTGTCGTTTTGGATATAAGTAGTGTTGAGTAAAGTAGCATTAGAGGTGTGTTATCTCATTTTAGTGATTCTATCTAAAATTGATATAATCACAATTAATTTTTGGAAAAATATCTTAAATTTCCCTTTAAAGAGAGATTTTCAGTTTTTCGGAAGTTTAAAGCATTGGAACATGCTTTGTATATCTCATGTTTCATGTTCCATGTTCTCCAAAACCCGATTACATTCCAGTGTATCGGGTTTTCAGAACTTAGGAGCATCGGAACACACCTTACAAAAAACATGTTACATGTTGCTTGTTTCTAAAACCCGAAACCCGAAATGATCCTTTGTGTTGGGTTTTAGAACTCGATAGCATCCAAACATGTCTTTTACATGCTTCATGTCAGTTGGTTCCCGAAACCTGATTTGTTAAGAAAACCTTTGTTTCGGGTTTTCGGATGTGCTAAGCATGATGACATGGCATTAATGTCGAGTTGTCGGTTAGTTGGCACACGTGTCGGAGGAGGTGTAATTAATGCTAGGGCTTTATAAATAGTCTAATTTTACATGTCATTTTTACCTGACATATTTTCACTGCGTGGATTTTTCATACATGCTCCTTCGACCTCCAAACCCGACTAAACTTCTTGATCAATTTCGTGATCCATCTTCGACCATTTTTCAAATTTATTGAAGGTATTTTTCTCTTCTTATCATTTTGTGGTCTTTGGGTTTGTTTTTGAAGTGTTCTTTCGGTGTTTTTCCTCTTTTTTTTCTTGCCTTTGGGTTTAGGGTTTAGGGTTGTTTTCTTCATTTTTCTGTTATAATCCCATGAAACCTTTTTGTTTAAAACTCATCTTGGGTGTTTTCTTATTTCTCCATGGGCTATACTCTTTTAATTTATGAGAATAATCTATAAATCCTAACTAACCAAGCTTGATAGAAATTTTTCATGTTCTGACATCCTAGAAACTCGACGCCTTTGTTTCGGGTTTTACAGTGTGTCCGACATCCTTTGGTTTCTGCAAAGTATCAGGTTTCACAAAGTGTTCAACATCACCTTGGCCCCGTTTGCATCAGGTTTTGTAAAGTGTCCAACATCTTCGACCCCGCTTGTGTCGGGTTCCACAGGGTGCTCAACATAACCTGATTTCCACCAGTGTGTCGGGTTTCACGAAGTGTCTAACAAGTCTCAAAGTCCGGTTAGTGTGGCGGGTCTGTAGGGTTGCTCAACAAGCTTCCAAGCTTGATTGTTCAACCAGAAGTTATCTAGGCATTCTTTCTTAGGACTTCTCATGTCAGATCCTGGATCATCTAAGGATAAGTCAGACAGATCAAGAAAGATGAAGTACAAGTACCGGAAGATGGAGTCCCCTTCCTACATAGATTGTAATTACGACATCGAGACACAAAGCTTGGTAACATAGACATGGAGGACTTTTGGAATAGAACCAAGGATTCTTCTTAGAGTCCCTGGATGAAGTCAATAACTAGTAGTGGCCTCCCTCTTACAGCAGGATTCCCAATGTCTTCTCAATGCCCCGAGTTCATTCTGGCATGTGCTTCCAATTATGACTCAGATTCCCACTCAGTGAAAAATCAAGCAGGAGAAATCATAGTGAAGTTGGACGGAGGTTACTTTGATGACCTCTTAAGATTGCCCAACTTTGAGGAATATGTTGATGTAGATCTTAAGTCAGCATAGAAAGCCTGGGACAAAGATCAAGAAGATTGCATCAAGCATGTGAATAAAAAGTTCTTGATCAAGGCCAAGCCAGTTGTCTCTAGGTTTCCCAAGTTTGTCCCTAGGAGTGATTTCATCCTTGAAATTAGTGATATTATCACCCTGTTGAGTCAAGTATTTGGACTCCCCGAGTCAAGAGACTTCCAAGGGTGGATGTATCAATTCATGGTCATTATAAAGAAGAACAAACAAGGGATTGATTGGAGCAGTCTTATAAGTAATGAGATTGATTCCCAGATGAAGACAGTCTTGTCTACTGGAAAGTTTTATATGTCGTCATATGTCACCTATGCAGCAGTTGGCATGAGAAATTATCCAGGGTTGGATGAAAAGGGAAATAGGGAAACAAAACACATATATCGATTCTTTCCTCAGCTAACAATGAAGGGTTTCGAGGATCAGTTTAGAAGAGTGAACGATGCTTTCTTTTATGAAAATATCTACAGGATGAACCCTGATCTAAGGAAAAGAAGAGTCTCTGATGAAGCATGGGCCGAAGTATCGAAATGGGGTTGTATCTTCTTGCAATTCAAGAAGTTCACATACCTTCGGGTGGTCATGTACCCGTGTGATCCTTTCTGTTTTCCCAGGCTCCCAGGTGTTAAGCTGATCCTGATGGATTTGGTTAGAAAATTGTTGGATTTTCATAAATTCCAACAAAGTAAGCACAAGGCCACCATCTCCTTCCCAATTTCCATCAAAAGGTACACGTGCTCAACAATGGTTAAAGCCAAGAACATAATGCACGAGCTGCAAGACAAGTTGAAAAAACACATGAAGCACAGGGACGGGTTTGATTTATAAGGAGTCCTTAAGTCGTATAGGATCTTATACCTACATGTGCCCATCATATAAGACATTTGGGTTGATCTTCAAGATGAAATTTCCATCCGAAGAAATGATAATAATAGGTTGACAATTGAAGAAATTCATATGCTAGATTTATTTGACCTCCCAGAAGGCACCACGGATAACGAGAGTGTCCTTGATGCCTCGTATGATGGATTGAATGAAGACCAATATGTATTCCTAGCCATTGATTGGTCCATTGCTGAGAAAGCTTCTATCGCAGGAAGAGCTACTCAAATTCTTTCTTGTACTAAGGCATGGCTCATTTCTTGGGGAATGAGTTATAAAGAAGGGAGTTTTTCAAAGCTAGCTACTTTGGAAGCGGGACCCTCCAAGGGAAAAAAGGAAAAGGATAAGAACCCTTCCAAGAGGCCAATAAAGGTTAAGTTTGTCAGAAAGGGAGAAGAGCAAGGGAACACATCAGTGGCCACTCTCCCACAAATGGTTGAGGTTCTTGATTCACCTCCACCACCAGAACTAGGAAATCTTCCTTCAAGAGAAGAGGTTGGTCAACCTCTCATTCCCCTTTTGGTTGATAGTTCATCAGAGGTAAGTCTTCCTCTTATCTCTCAAGCTCTAATTTCAGAATCATTACCTCCCCCCATTCAACCTCCTTTGCTTCAGGTTTCTTCACCAAGTTCCTTAGCCATGGCCAGCATCTTCTCTAGCCTCTCACCTCTCCCCACTGGACCTAAGTTAACCATGGATATGCCTCCTCCTTCTGCACCTTCATTCCCTGAGTCTATTTCCATGGACACTACACTTGCAGTGATCACCACTCCACCAAAAAAATCTTCCTCCACCTGCAGATGTGACTGTAACACCTATAATGGGAGAAATTTATTCCAGTATGCCTCAATGGTTAATACATCAAGCTCCAAGAAGAGGAAGGTGGTAGTTCCCCTACCAGCCTTTGATTTCAGTTCCCTCAAGGTCACTCCTACCAAGTCTTCCAAGAAACCCAAAATGGTTTTGACGGTTTCAATGGATGCCTCAGGGTATAAGTTTGTGGATATTTCACTCCCGTGATGATAAAACAAAGGATGACATAATGGTCACTAGTTATTAGATCACAAAATGGTTGATCTAGGAAAAGTAACAATGGAGGGAGCACAACAGGACACACAAGATGCCATGAATGTGTTGTGCCAAAAGCTAAAAGAAATGAAGGCAAGTAGATATGAACTAAAGGAGAAAGTAGAGCAGTTGAAAAATACTACTTAAGCTCTCAAAGCCTCCTGAGTTAACACCATCATCCTCTATCCCTGCTCCTATCAAGTTTGATTCCTCATTGGTACCCAAGATTGAGAAGATTAATGAGAAGGGAAGGAATGTTGAAGAATGGATTCAGAGGCTGCTCGTGTAAGGTAAAGAGGTCATTGATGACACCGTGGAAGTTTACAAATATTTGGAGAGTATAAAGGAAGATGGCGAGAAAATGGATGATGAGTTTTCAGTAGAAGTCAAGAACTTGGAGTTAACTTTTGAAGCTCTCAATACGCTGAAACAGGTTCTATCCCGTGTCTTGATTGAAGAAGGAATCATACCACATGGGGATAATCATTTTCAACTAACCAAAGCCATCAGATTCAGAATAAATATTCTCAATGAAGCTTGCAGAAAATTGAGGGAGTTAAGAGATCAATTGGTTGATGCTACAAATGACATAGAGGAAGAGCTAACCAAAATCTGCGCTAAAGTATTGAATGAAAGCTCGAGTATTTTTTCTCACTGATGATCTTTATAAGTAAATCCAAGAATCAATTCAGCATGAACCAACTTATGGCTTTAGTCTAGAAATCATTGATAAGTTTGTGAAGTTGAACATGCTTTGGAATCACTGAGGAAGCTCAACAAGAGACTGAAGAAGCTTCCTAGTAATGTGAGTGATACTCATGAAACATGTGAGGTCCTAAGTGATCATTCCACTGCACTTGATGAAGAAGAGATATAGGGCATAATCTGAAAGTTTCAAGAATTTTGGGACAAACAGCTACTGCTGGAGGAAGATAAAGATGATGAAACTGAATAGGCATAATGTTTCATGTCATTTCAATTTTGAAATCGACATGTCTTTTTATTTCCGTTTTGTCATGTAGGAAGCAAATTTTGACTTGGTCTCCTACGTGAGAGTCAAGCAAAATAGGACTCTCATTAAAAGGACTATTTTCTAGGATTTTTCCTATTTTCTCTCAACTCCTTTTATTATAAATAAGGGATGCTTGTGCATTTTAAAGGGTTGAGATTTTTGGAATATTGAGAACTATTGTGAAGAAGAAAGACTTTATGTTTTCTTTTAATCATTTGAGGAATAGAAACTAATGCTATTTTGCAAACTTTGTGTTGTGAGATGTATCTCTCTTAAGATATTGTTCTTATGTTCATAATCTTGAGTTATTCTTCGTTGAGCATCTCGATTGTTCTAATCGTTTCAAACATTACATTTCATATCTAAAACTCGTATTATTATTTTATGATCTACGTTTTCTCGAAAGAAAATACGTTCCTCTCATTTCCTTTCCATTGTGTTTCTTCCATAATAATAATTTCCTTTCTAATCCATTCCATTTTTAAAATTGCAACGTCTTCGCCTTGTGTGGATATGAATTTTGAGATTCTATCCAAACCCCAATGGTTAGATTAGTGTGAATACTATATATATTATTTCTATTGTGTTTTAGATTAGTAATAAACAGGCAACCTTACCTGTCTTTGAGGAGGGATATAATCCCATGTACTGTGGTTGAACCTCATATTTTGGCTTGAAAAATATCCAACCAATGATTTTGGTGACTCGCTAGGGAATACAGATTGATTAATAATACTAAGCTTATCCTATTGGTGTCTGGTGACTTCGTATTTACCTTATTTTCAAGAAGATCCATTTTCTAGTTCAAGCTAGCCAGGAAGATCTTCACTCGGTCAAGCCGAGTCAGGGGTGAAACTGACCCATTCTTTGATCCACTCCAACAACATAATTTCATGCTTTCACCCAATAGTTTTGCATCTAGCCATGTAAGAAGTTCTTCTCCCATTCGAAGAAATCAAATTCCTCAAGAACAAGAAGTTTCTGCAAGTTATCGTGCATTATTCTTGTCAAATATTCAGATTAGTACGCACTTCATTCAGAAGAATGGCAGCACAACCTGTGCCTTGGGGTGTGGCTATCGGTCCTCTTTCCCTTACTCCACCATTGCATGACCTACCTCATGGATCACGAAGAATATTCCTAAGTTCAATAGCGATGGAAAGCAACATCCTGATGAACACATTGCCTTATTCTTTGTTGCATGTGACATTCTTGGGGTTACTCACGAAGATGTCTCTGTTTGACTCTTCATTGAAAAATTACATGGTGTAGCAAAAATGGTTTTACCATCTCCCAAATGCATGCATTACCAACTGGGCTACCATGAGATCTATATTTGAAGCAAGGTTCAAACCAGCTGAAGATTATCATGCTTTGTTAACACAACTCACGCATATGAAGAAGGTGTCTTACGAACCCATGCGGGACTTCATAGCCAAATTCAACAAGCTGATCTATAAGATTCCAGACCTAGTTGTTCCTACTCTTGAAAATCAGAAGTGTTTCTCCATCAACACTTAACCTCCTAATGTGAGCTTCTTGTTGAGAAGATTTGTTATTCCTGATTTGGCCACCGCTCAAGCTACAACCACTGAAATAGAAGACGATCTTATTCTAGCCAGAAAGATCAGAAAAGAGTCATCTAAGCCTAAAAATCAGAGTTCTTCTCAGAGTACTACTGATCCTATGATACAAAGGATGGCCAATGATTTGATCACCTTAAAGAAACAAATGTCTCAACAAGTGGCCAATGTTCCTTATCGAGATATTCCTAGATGGAATTTCAACAATGCCAATGGTACTCCGCAAGAGATAGAAATCGATTGATCACTGCTCCCACTAGGCTAGCCATTGAAGCTCCTCCTATCAACACAGTAGTTGAAATAGTTGAGGAGGATGAGGAACCAGAATATCACGAATCTCATGAAGCCTTCAAAGCTTCAGGATATGCTGATGAGTCTTTTGATGATTCAAGCTGGCGACTCCAGCATTGGGTACTTGGAGTATGAGGAAGATGAAGATGAGCATGATGGAGAATCATTTGCAGTATTCACTCAATCCCAATATCGAACCCCGAGGAATTCGGTTGAAAGCTCCAAGGAGAAAAGTAAGGAAGCTCCCGTAGTAATGGTTAAAAGAGGATCTCCTATATCAAAACAAACCGAAAAGGAGATAACTAAAAAGGTAACTTCACCTTCCAACTCTTCTTCTTCTTTCAAGGCTAGTACCTTGGCTCAGACTAGTGTAACCAGAACTGAGCGCTCTATCATTTCTTCATATACCTCTTTCAACATCATTGATCATGCAAAGAAAACAAAATCCAAATGTCGGAAGCTGAGTACCTTCGGTCAATCTCGAGAAATTTGAGAAACTTTCCAAATTCATTTGAAGCAAGGATTTTATTCCTCCATCTTCGAAAGTCATTTTTCCTAGCCCCACTCAGCCTTTACCTCGAGTAATATGACCTCTGCTTGCTTCTTCGGAAAGATCGAACCATTTTATTTGTCTTTAGTTATAAACAGTTTTAAACTCATCAATTGCATAATTAACTCCGGAGCCTCTGATAATGTAATGCCCGCAAAAGTAGCTCATTCCCTTGGACTCACCCTAACTAAACTTTATGGCTAGTGTTATTCTATGGAAACTAAAAAGTCCCTTTGATTGGCCGAATCAAGGATGCACGATTCGCATTTGTTGCATTCTCGAAAAAAGAGAGTAAAAATGACTATTCTAGTCACCGATATTCCAAGCTGCGAATGGGATTCTCTTGGGAAGAGGTTTTTGTAAGGATGTCAGAGGAGAAATCAACATGGACTAAACCAAAGCTAAAATTCTAGTAAATGGAGTTCCTCGTGTCCTTCACCCTGAAGCACAAGCGAAGTACCTAGTTACTAAATCAGATGATCCTAAGGCTCAAATTCTCTTTGAAGATGTAGGCTTGGGTAATTATTTCCTGACATCTGAGGTGCCCTTTGTAGAAGTCAAAGAAGAAGATCCTAATGTTTTTTAGACCCTTGAGTTCGACGAGAGTTGTTCAAATATTGGTTCGGTGCTGGTTTGGTTTTTATATCTCCATATTTCAAGATTTTTCCCTTTGCTTTCAAGTTGCAGTTTGATAATACTAACAACACATCCGAATATGAAGCTTTGTTATTAGGATTAGAAATGGCAAGAGAAAATGGAATCGAAATCTCCAAGTGCAGGGAGATGTCAAGTTGATTGTGAATCAAGTAATGGGGATTTATCAGGTAATAAATGATTGCCTAAGATATTATAAAAACAAGGTTTGGGACAACATAGAATGCTTTGATGATTTTTCCATTAAGGCAGTCTTAAGAGATTATAATGATAAAGCTGATTCCTTAGTTATTTTTGCATCTCTTCTTCTTCCTCACCCACAGTTCAAATAGGACACGTATACCATTGAGATTGTGTATCGTCCAAGTGTTCCAGATAACTCAGCTCATTGGCAAGTGTTTAATGATGATCAACAGGTATTGTCTTTTCTGGAGAAAGATGATAACTTTAGTGAGCTTTATTTTGAAGGATCAGAATCGGATTTTCGTGAGTCTGTTTCTAATTCATATCAAGAAATTGATGGTGAATTCATCCATCTCAAAGGAAATAAGATTCTGAAGGGATTAGTTTCTTTGGAAGGTCTGTTTGATAAGCATGACCGTTTCATTCAAGGTAAAAGGCAAGTTGAAGGTGCTTCCTCGTCAGAGGTAGATAGAGTTAACCTGGGCTCCACTGATAAACCATGGATGGTAAACATTGGGAAATGTTGTTCTTCGGAGGAAAAAGAAATATTCTCTTCACTCTTGAATAGATACATAGACATCCTAGCATGGTCATATGTGGATATAAATTCTTTCAAGCATAAGGATGTGCAACATAAGCATTCCTTTGAATCCCGAGGTTAAACCCTACAGGGCGAAGTAGAGGCATTACAACCCAAAGATCTCAAGGACTATCCTTGCAAAAATTCAGAAAATGTTAGACGCAAGGATTATCTTTCCAATCCATCATTCCACCTAGGTTGCGAACATTTTCCCTATCAAAAAGAAGAACGGTGAAATTCAGATTTGTGTTGAATTTTCAAACCTCAATCAGTCTTCATTGAAATAAAATTATCCATTTCTCATCATGGACCAAGTGCTACCGATGTCACTTTGGATCGAAATGTTATCCATGCTTGACGTATTTTTGGGGTATAATCAGGTTGAGGTAGCTGCTGAAGATCAACATAAAATGACATTCACCACTCCATGGGGAACCTTCGCTTACAGGAGAATGCCTTTTCATTTGATTAACGTTGGAGCCACGTTTCAGAGGGATATGGACTTAGCTTTCAAATATTTGATGGGAAAGGTCATAGTTGTGTATCTAGATGACTTGATGGTCTTCTCTAAAAAGTGAAGTGATCATTATGATCATCCTGGAGCAAGTACTCTTAAGGTGCAGGCGCCATGGGATTTCCTTAAATCCTAAAAATTCCATGTTTGGAGTGATAGAAGGAAAGTTGTTGGGTCATATCATGACTAAAAAAGGAACCAAGATCGACCCAGAGAGGGTGAAGGCCATCCAAAGCCTTAGCTTACCCATGAGCAAAATTGGGGTGCACTCCTTTTTCGGGAAGGTCAATTTTCTAAGAAGATTTGTACCTGAATTTATTGATAAAACCAAGGATATCCTTGGGATGATGAAAGGTAAGACTCCATTTGATGGAGCACTAAAGGAAGCTTGTTTGAAGAATTCAAATGAGCAATTACTCACGCTTCTATTCTGGTATGCCGGACTTCAAGAAATATTTCATCATGTACAACTATGCTTCCACACATACAGTATCGGCCATCCTAATGCAGGAAAATGAAGAAGGAATTGAAGCTCCCATTGCTTTCATGAGCTGCCCACTAAAGGAACATGAATTGAAGATGTCGCAGATTAAAAAGCATGCTTATGCAGTGGTGAGAGTGGTGAAACATTTTAGGTATTATGTCTTGAGTTCCCACACTCTCGTTCTAGTTCTTGATACCACAGTTAAATCCATTCTGACCCAACAAGAGTTGGGTAGTCAATGGGGTAACTAGATAGCCAAAGTATAGGAGTATGACTTGGACATCAGATCGACCAAATTGGTACGAGGAAGAGGCCTGTGCCAATTGATCGCAGAAAACAATGCTAAGATAGAATGTGAAGAAACTGAAGGTACTTCTTCAGAATTTCCCAAAGTTATTTTCATAAGCACGACTGATGAATGGTACGTAGATATTGCTTTATTTTTAACCTATGGCGAGTGTCCCTTGTATTTAAGCCAAAAAGAAAAGAGGACAGTTAAACTCAGTCTGCAAGATACATTCTGTGGGACAATGACATATACAAGGAAGGCATTGATGGTGTATTCTGCGTTGTGTTAATAAGTCTCAGCATATAAGATTTCTAGAATCCTTCCATAATCTAGCATGTGGAGGACATTTATATTCCTCTGTAATGGCTTACAATATCTTACGAGCCAGGTACTATTGGCCTACTCTTTTTTGAGATTCAACTGAATGGGTGGCCAAGTGTGAAGCTTTCAACACTTTGTTGTTCATCCTAAGCTGACACTTCTCCCCTTGAAACCTGTGGTGGTTGAATAACCTTTTCACCAATGGGGAATTGATTTCATTGGAGTGCTGAACCCTTCCTCTAGTTCCGGTCATAATTATGTGCTCATCGCCATAGACTATTTCATTAAGTGGGTGGAAGCTACTCCAATCAAGCAAGTAACCTCTGAAGCTATGTGTAACTTTCTCAAAGAAAATATAATTCTTAGATTCATTGTTCCTCACAAGATCGTTGCTGAAAATGCTTCCAATTTCTCATCTCATGAGTTGAAAAAAATTTTCTATGGCTTTGGGATCACATTGGCTCATTCATCCAATTATTACCCCCAAGGCAATGGTCAGGCTGATTCAAGCAACAAGAACCTGGTGACCATAATCAGAAAGTTGGTCGATGAGAATCAAAGGACATGGCAAAAAGCATTGTATGATGCATTGTAGGTAGATGAATTACTCCTAAATGAGCTATTGAAATGTCCCCATTCTAGGTGCTATATGGAATTGACGCTAAAATTCCTATCTCTATAAAATTTCCAGCCTTACGACTGGTTAAAGCAATTAAGGATGAAACCTTTCAAAGTTCTATTGAGAAAAGGATAATGTACCTAAATGGGATAGAAGAAGAATGGAGCAAGGTGGTGGATCACATTGCAGACCATCAGAGCAAAGTCAAAAGGATATTTGACAAGAAATCAAAGCAACGTGATTTCCAGGTTGGAGATCTAGTACTTCTCTGGGACAAGAGAAGAGAGTAGAAAGGGATGCATGGTAAGTTTGACTCCTTATGGAAAGGTCCTTTCAAAATACATCAGTTGAATGGTGAAAATAGATTCTTTCTATCATACCTTGATGGAGAGTTGCTCCCCCTAAATTTCAGTTACCAACATTTGAAGATGTTCCGCCAGTAATTCAAGTTGCTCTCTTGCATTGTATCATAATTTATTTTCAATTTGTGTGTTTGCTTTCTTTGTTTTTTCTTTGTTTGTTTGTTTTTCTTCTTCCGACTCCATAACCCAATGGATAAAGCTTCTTGATTCTAAGTTCTCTTCCTTTGATGTTTCAAATAAAGTCCCCAATCGGAGTAAACTATTATCTCATTTTAGTGATTCTAGCTAAAATTGATATAACCACAGTTAATTTTTTGGAAAAATCTCTTAAATTTCCCTTTAAAGAGAGATTTTCATGTTTTGAAGTTTAAAGCATTAGAACATGCTTTGTCTATCTCATGTTTCATGTTCCATGTTCCCGAAACCCAAAACCCGATTACATTCCAGTGTATCGGGTTTTCGAAACTTAGAGCATCGGAACATACCTTACAAAAAACATGTTACATGTTGCTTGTTTCCCGAAACCCAAAACCTGAAATGATCCTTTGTGTTGGGTTTTGAACTTGATAGCATCTAAACATGTCTTTTACATGCTTCATGTCGGTTGGTTCCCGAAACCCGATTTGTTAAGAAAACCTTTGTTTCGAGGTTTTCGGACGTGCTAAGCATGATGACATGGCATTAATGTCGAGTTATCGGTTAGTTGGCACATGTGTTGGAGGAGGTGTAATTAATGCTAGGGCTTTATAAATAGTCTAATTTTACATGTCATTTTTACCTGACATATTTTCACTGCGTGGATTTTTCGTACATGCTCCTTCAACCTCCAAACCCGACTAAACTTCTTGATCATTTTTCGTGATCCATCTTCGACCATTTTTCAAATTTATTGAAGGTATTTTTCTCTTCTTATCATTTTGTGGTCTTTGGGTTTGTTTTTGAAGTGTTCTTTTGGTTTTTTCTCTTTGCTTTTTCTTTCCTTTGGGTTTAGGGTTTAGGGTTGTTTTCTTCATTTTCTGTTGTATTCCCATGAAACCTTTTTGTTTAAAACTCATCTCGGGTGTTTTCTTATTTCTCCATGGGATATAATCTTTTAGTTTTTGAGAATAATTTATAAATCCTAACAAACCAAGCTTGATAGAAATTTTTCATGTTATGACATCCCAGAAACCCGATGCCTTTGTTTTGGGTTTTACAGGGTGTCTAACATCCTTTGGTTTCACAGAGTATCGGGTTTCACAGAGTGTTCAACATCACCTTGGCCCTTCTTGTATCGGGTTTTGAAAATTTTCCAACATCTTCGACCCCCGCTTGTGTCAGGTTCCGTAGGGTGCTCAACATCACCGATTTTACCAAAGTGTGTTGGGTTTCATGAAGTGTCCAACAGGTCTCAAAGTTTGGTTAGTGTGGCGGGTCTGTAGGGTTTCTCAGCAAGCTTCCAAGCCAGATTGTTCAACCAGAATTTATCTAGGCATTCTCATTTCGAATCCTAGATCATCTAAGGACAAGTCAGACAGATCAAGAAAGATGAAGTACAAGTACCGAGAAGATGGAGTCCCCTTCCTATATAGATTGCAATTACGACATCCGAGACACGGAGCTTGGTAACATAGACATGGAGGAATTTTGGAACAGAACCAAGGATTCTTCTCAGAGTCCCTGGATGAAGTCAATAACCAGTAATGGCCTCCCTCTTACAGCAGGATTCCCAATGTCTGCTCAATGCCCCGAGTTCATTTTGGCCTATGCTTCCAATTATGACTCAAATTCCTATTCAGTGAAAAATCAAGCAGGAGAAATCATAGTGAAGTTGGACGGAGGTTACTTTGATGACCTCTTAAGATTGCCCAACTTTGAGGAATATGTTGATGTAGATCTTAATTCAGCACATAAATCTGGGACAAAGATCAAGAGGATTTCATCAAACATGTGAATAAAACGTTCTTGATCAAGGCCAAATCAGTTGTCTCAAGATTTCCCAAGTTTGTCTCTAGGAGTGATTTCATTCTTGAAATCAATGATATTATCACCCTATTGAGTCGAGTATTTGAACTCCCCAAGTCAAAATACTTCCAAGGGTAGATGTATTAATTCATGGTCATTATAAAGAAGAACGAACAAGGGATTGATTGGAGTAGTCTTATAAGTAATGAGATTGATTCCTAGATGAAGATGAAGCTTATCTAGAAAGTTTTAAATGTCATCATATGTCACTTATGTAAGTAGTTCGGCATGAGAAATTATCCAGGGTTGGATACCAAGGGAAATAGGGCAATAAAACACATATATTGATTCTTTCTCAGCCTAACAATGAAGGGTTCTAAGGATCAATTTAGAAGAGTGAACGATGCTTTCTTTTATGAAAATATCTGCAAGATGAACCCTGATCTAAGGAAAAGAAGAGTCTCTGACAAAGCATGGGCCAAAGTATCGAAATGGGGTTGTATATTCTTACAATTCAAGAAGTTCACATACCTTTGGGTGGTCATGTACCCAGGTGATCCTTTCCATTTACCTAGGTTCCCAGGTGATAAGCTCATCCTGATGGAGTTGGTTAGATAATTGTTGGATTTTCATAAATTCCAACAGAGTAAGCACAAGGCCACCGTCTCCTTCCCAATTTCCATTGGAAGGTACACGTGTTCAACAAAGTGGTTAAAGCCAAGAACGTAGTGCACTAGCTGTAAGACAAGTTGAAAAAACACATGAAGCACAGAGACGGGTTTGATTTCCGAGGAGTCCTTAAGTCGTACGGGACCTTATACCTACATGTGCATAGCATAGAATACATTTGGGTTAATCTTCGGGATGAAGTTTCCATCTAAAGAAATGATAATAGCAGGTTGACAATTGAAGAAATTCGGATGTTAGATTTATTTGACCTCCCGGAAGGCACCATGGATAATGAAAGTGTCCTTGATGCCTCGTATGATGGATTGAATGAAGACCAATATGTATCCCCAACCATTGATTGGTCCATCACTGAGAAAGCTTCTATCGCAGGAAGAGCTACTCAAATTCTTGCTCGTATTAAGGCATGGCTCATTTCTTAGGGAATGAGTTATAAAGAAGGGATTTTTTCAAAGCTAGCTACTTTTGAAGCAGGACCCTCCAAAGGGAAAAAGGAGAATGATAAGAACCCTTCTAAGAGGCCAATAAAGGTTAAGTTTTTCAAAAAGGGAGAAGAGAAAAGGAACACATCAATGGCCACTCTCCCAAAAACGGTTGAGGTTCTTGATTCACCTCCACCACCAGAACTAGGAAATCTTCCTTCAGGAGAAGAGGTTGGTCAACCTCTCATTCCCCTTTTGGTTGATAGTTCATCAGAGGTAAGTCTTCCTCTTATCTCTCAAGCTCTAATTTCAGAATCATTACCTCCCCCCATTCAACCTCCTTTGCTTCAGGTTTCTTCACCAAATTCTTCAGCCATGGCCAGTATCTTCTCTAACCTCTCACCTCTCCCCACTGGACCTAAGCCAACCATTGATATGCCTCTTCCTTCTGCACCTTCATTCCCTGAGTTTATTTCCATAGACACTACACTCGCAGTGATCACCACTCCACCAAAAAATATTCCTCCACCTGCAAATGTGACCGTAACACCTATAATGGGAGCAACTTCTTCCAAGATACCTCAATGGTTAATAGATCAGAATCCAAGGAAGAGGAAGGTGGTATTTCCCCTACCAACCTTTGATTTCAGTTCCCTCAAGGTCACTCCTACCAAGTCTACCAAGAAACCCAAAATGGTTTTGAGGGTTTCAATGGATGCCTCAGGGCATAAGTTTGTGGAGATTGCCACTCCCGCGGCTGATAAAACCAAGGATGATATAATGGTCACTGATTATCAGATCAGAAGGGTTGATTTAGGAAAAGTAATAATGGAGGGAGCACAACAGGATGCACAAGATGCCATGAATGTGTTATGTCAAAAACTGAAAGAAATGAAGGTAAGTAGAGATGAGCTAAAGGAGAAAGTAGAGCAGCTGACAGAAGTAATACTCAAGCTCTCAAAGCCTCCTGAGTTAACACCATCATCCTCTACCCCTACTCCTATCAAGTTTGATTTCTCATCGGTACCGAGGATTGAGAAGATTAATGAGAAGGGAAGGACTATTCAAGAATGGATTCAGAGGTTTCTCCTGCAAGGTAAAGAGGTCATTAATGACACCATGGAAGTTTACAAATCTTTGGAGAGTATAAAGGAAGATGGCAAGAAAATGGATGATGATTTTTCAGCAGAAGTCGGGAACCTGGAGTTAAATTTTGAAGCTCTCAATATGCTGAAACAGGTTCCATCCCGTTACTTGATTAAAGAAGGAATCATACCACATGGGGATAATCATTTTCAACTGACCAAAGCCATCATATTTAGAACAAATATTCTCAATGAAGCTTGCGGAAAATTGAGGGAGTCAAGAGATCAATTGGTTTATGCTACAAATGACATAGAGGAAGAGCTATCCAAAATATGTGCTAAAGTATTGAATGAAAGCTCAAGTATTCTGCCTGTTGATGATCTTTATAAGTAAATCCAAGAATCAATTTAGCATGAACCAACTTATTTCTTTAGTCCGGAGATCATTGATAAGTTCGTGAAGGTTAAACATGCTTTGGAATCACTGAGGAAGCTCAACAAGAGACTGAAGAAGCTTCCTGGTAATGCGAGTGATACTCATGAAACATGTGAGGTCCTGAGTGATCATTCCATCACACCTTATGAAGAAGAGATACAAGGCATAATCTGAAAGTTTCAAGAATTTTAGGACAAACAGGCTACGCTGGAGGAAGATAAATATGATGAAACTGAATAGGCATAATGTTTCATGTCATTTCAATTCTAAAATCGACATGTCCTTTTTATTTCTATTTTGTCATGTAGTAAGAAAATTTTGACTTGGTCTCCTGCGTGAGAGTCAAACAAAATAGGAATCTCATCAAAAGGACTATTTTCTAGGATTTTCCTATTTTCTCTCAACTCCTTTTATTATAAATAAGGGATGCTTGTGCATTTTAAGGGGTTGTGATTTTTGGAATATTGAGAACTATTGTGAAGAAGAAATAGTTTGTGTTTTCTTTTAATCATTTGAGGAATAGGAACTGATGCTATTTTGCAAACTTTGTGTTGTGAGATGTATCTCTCTTAAGATATTGTTCTTATGTTCATAATCTTGAGTTATTCTTCGTTGAGCATCTCAATTGTTCTAATCATTTCAAACATTACATTTGATATCTAAAACTCATATTATTATTTCGTGATCTGCGTTTGCTTGAAAGAAAATATGTTTCTCTCATTTCCTTTCCATTGTGTTTCTTCCATAATAATAATTTCCTTTCTAATCCATTCCATTTCTAAAATTACAACGTCTTCGCCTTGTGTGGATACAATTTTTGGGATTTTATCTAAACCCCAATGGTTAGATAAGTGTGAATACTTTATATATTATTTTGCTATGATTTAGATTAGTAATAAACAAGAAGCCTCACTGTCTTTGAGGAGGGATTTAATCCCATGTACTGTGGTTGAACCTCATCTTTTGGCTTGACAAAATATCCAACCAACAAGGTGCTATCAAAGTAGAGACTAATATTTATGAGTTGGTAGCAGCAGAAGAGTGTACTAGAGATTTCTTATTCAGCCTTGATGTTCTTGCATATTCTGACTCAATGTAACAAATTGTACCCATAACATAGGTAGAGGTGTGGTGTTTGGCCGAGGAAATGCAATTGGAAATGCGAAGTATGACAAATTTGCATTGAAATTATAATCCAAAATAATGTTGTAAGTCTTCACATCCCTGTAAACAATGTGTGGGTTACAATCATAATGAAGATATGGCTATCCTTCTTTAGCACCACAAGTAATCTTTAGCCAATCATTCTAGTCTAGCTTAATCTTCTTTGATGATCCTATATGAAAAGAAAAATTATTAAAACAATTATTAGATTTTTCAAATATCTATTTTACTATGAAGGTTAGAGGTTGATTGGACACTTCTATTTCAAAAATTTAATCTACAATGTGCATATTAATTTTTATTCGTAACATAATCATTTTACTCACCATGTAGGATGTCTCACAGACTTTTGTTTACCATGTAATCATAAAACACCAGGTTTCCAAGTGGAGAAAATGAACATCCATGCAGAATCTCAAGATTGTGATGCATGATGCTTCTAACTGTTTCCACATCAATTTCAAATGCAAGCAAGCTTAGTGGGTAACGATTGTACATTCTCTTTATAGTAATTGGCTTAGAGTCCTTTAGATTACATTTATAAAGATTTCTTGTAGCACCATAGCCAATTACATATTTCTCTTTAAGATTTTTTGTGATTGTCATTATGTTGTTGTACATGTAAAGAGCCATGTTCATGTGCAAAGTATGACCAACCTTGGAGAACCTAAATGTAACAAATAGATGTGTCAATAAAGAAATTTTAATATGATATTGCTTTTTGATTTTTCATTTGATAATCTATACAATATGAAATCATGTCTTTCCATGTTAGTTTTAACACCTTGCTCCATGTTGTTTGCAAAGCCTTTTGTAAATACCTTTGGATGATTTGAATGGTACAGAGCTATAATTATGCACAATAGTAGTACTGAACCCTAACAGATGCAATTAATTTCGATTTTGAGATGGATGTTGTTTATTGTAGGGCCACAATTTTGCTAGACAACATCATACATATCCAAGTTTGCGGAATTTTCAATAACAATAGAAGAATGTCTTTGGAACCCGAGCTATTTAAAATACATCTACTATTTATTGCATCGTTAGTTGGTGATATCCAAAACCATAATAAACAAAAATGAATTGGTATGTAGAGAAAAAAATTTGTTTATATCTACAACTATATGGAGGAAAGCATGAAAAGTTGTTAATGACAGGAATTTCCCCACACAAATTATTGTAGGAGAGGTTTCTGTAAAAGAAATAGATCCATTTATAGTATCTTCTATTATTATTGCAAGATAATTAAATTTGTTCCTTTCTCAAAGACCTCCATAGCTTTTTAAAGTAAAGACCTCCGGGTTTCCACAATGATGTAGTGTAAGTCGATGTTTTTTTAAAGTGATAGGAAGATAGCTATCAATCCACTATTAGCTCCTCTATCCTAAAGTTGTACAAATTGTTTTTTTACATTGACAGAAAGATATTTTATAATATATTGATGCTATCGATCGCTATTATTCACTTATAGAAATGAATTGATATCTTCAAAAAAACCAAATTTAATAGCGATTAATTGTTAAAATTGCATACTGCAACGCACAACAAAAACTTTTATTAATGATTTCTTAATTTTTATAATTGAAGGAGGGTTGAAGGGCCCCTTTCCCTTTACATTACAAATACATTGAGAGGATCAATCTAAAAAATCCAAATGATCCAAAATACTTTGGTAAAAAAATGCTTAAGGGCATATGCCAAAAACACAAGTGATTGGGAATACAAAAAAAAAAACCTGACCGGTAAGATAGACAAGATGATTTTGTAACAATGCAACTGGTAAGGCTATATAAAAACCAAAAAAAATTTATAGCTGACATATTTTAGAAGCACTTATTTATTTGAATCAGATGACACCTCTGTAACCTTCACCTTAATGGGCCTAAAAATGGTTTTCGCAAGCGGTTCTGGAAAAAGTTGCTCTTTTCCAACAGTAGCCTGAATATTTAACCAATTGTATGCCTCGTGACCTTCCTGGAAAATAATATCACAACGTGTCGGTTCCTCTTGCAGCAGAGAAAACATATCATCTAGGTTAGGAAAGGGGAGCGAACTATCTTCCGCCCTCGGTGTCTCACCCCATTTGGACACGTCAGACACAAATCTCATTAGGATGTCAAACCATTTGTACAACTCTGAAAAGATGGCCACATCCACAAAAAATTCATGTTTATAATGAGCCTTAGATAGTAAGGGACACAACACTCGTGGTTTTGTCTATTTCTTCTTCCATGCCAACCTTATATACACGGCTTGATCTAGTGACAACCCATCTTCAAATCCCAATCCTTCGTCGGGTGTATGATAAGAAGATGAAATATGAACGTCGAAGTAAATTCTACATTTTCCCTCGAACATCCCTCTAGAGAAAGATAATCATCTCCAAGAGAAACTTTTTCTTGATTTGTTTCAATTCAAAAAATGGATTTCAAATGGTGACGTGAAATTTTGATATAAAATGTCATTTCACGCACCAACGTGGAAAATTGCATGAAAGGAAACATTGGAAAGGCCATGATAGAAAAAATGAAATAAAGTGAAATAAAGATGTAAGGCGTGAAAATACTGAGGAGAGCCTCGGTAAATATGTGGAGTAATTATGCCATCGCATGTTTGTAATTAATACAAGCTTGTTAGGGGCTTTAATATCGACCTTTATTGGAAAAGGTGATGAGTTCGGAGATCAACATATTTATTTCCAATCTTATCACACGATTTTCTATAAAATCCACCTTTTTAGTAGCCTCCCATATATAACATTTAAGGTCCAATATGTAATTAATGAAAGAGTACAAAAGGATTTTTATTCACACAAGTTTTTTGATGGTGACGTTAGCAATAATATGAGAGTCACCTCCAATAATTAATTCATTACTATTCAATTCAATAGCAACAGACCAACAATGTTCCAACACTTTAATTTATTGATTCATACATTTATTAATTTACATTAGGTGGCATAGGGTCCATAAGCTATAGTCGGGGACACCCCAAGAATCAATATCATGATACTGCATAATTTAATCTTCAAACTATTAATAATCATTAAAAATTAAAAATTCTATATTTGGTATTGTTAATTTACTAATTTGGGATTGATGGTGTGTTTTATTTATGAATAACATCTTATATTCTATTAACAAGTAAAATTATATAAGAATATTCACCCAAAAATTCAGTGGTATGGAAGCACATCCCAAAGCCACGAGTTCAAACTAGGTAGACAAAAATCCTAGGAGTACATCGATTACAAAACATCACAAGACAGAAAAGCAAAAAAATTAAGCATCAACTATGAATTACTAACCAATAGTGCGCAAATATTGATCATCCATCAAGAGCCAGATAATTCTCAAGGATAGAAAATTCCCTTCTATTGATTTTCTTTGAAATAACAAATATTGGTGTGGCCTCGAAAAAAAAAAATCATTACTTTAAATTTAATGAAAATAGTCTAAAACTTCCATACTTCATCTTGTTTCATGATACAAATCATATAGCTGGGCAATACGAACCACTATATTGGAAAAACATTGATTGATACAATATTATATCGACAGGGTTGGTTAAAGACAATTCCTTCTACACAAATTATACACAACATGCTTTCCATTAACATTCTTTTCTCAATATCCTCTTCAAAATTCTCTATAATAACACCTTCCACATTTGTGAAACGACTTCTCAAAATTTACTACATATCTACATAACCACACTTCTCTTACATCAATCAACATTATCAACTTCTATCAATCCAACAAACACATTCCAATAAAAATTCTATTCATTAGTCATGTTATTAATTATGCGATTAGAATATGGAAGAAGCTCACCTTTATTTTGTTTGCGTCTATCTTGCCAAACTATCTTCGAGGATTAGAGAGAGTCTAACACGCTCATATAGCACTTAGGCCCAATTTCTTTTATTTTCCTTGGCCTACAAAAGTTTGTTTATTTTATCAAACACACCATTGGGCATAATATATCAAAAATATTTGATCAATGCAATAGAAGTCCATCATTTAATACTACATCGAAACTTGTTCACCTTCGCCTTGTGGATGTGGTTGATCCTTTAGGTATATTCTTTGAAGGATGATTTTAGGAAAATATACAAGTCCAAGATGGACAGAACATGTATTCAGGTTTAAATGATGTACATCTGTTACGATGATCTAACATTGCCACACTACGTGGCTATGTTAATTACAAGAAATTTTCAATCATAGCAATAGCAAAGCCTTCCCTTTCACTAACTAATGACACTTATCGGTTGCAAAAATTCTAGTCATTAGTCATCCTTCTCGAAGGTTTGTATTCAAGGACTTGGCTCTACCAATAATAGTCCATCAAATATAATATAATTACAAATAATGACTTCAAACCTGTTGAGATTGTTTTTTGCATGGTTAAAATAGATTCATCGACAATATATATGATAATGATTGATAGCCTTCTCATCCACAAATAATTGACAAACATAAAACATGCATTTCTTTTCATAGACTCATATCAATCATTCTTGAGCAAGACCCATGTTCATCTTTGCGTCAAATTTTTAATAAAATGTTTAGGATTTTTTTATTTAATGGGTTATTTCTGGAAATATACAGGGCCAAGATGATCAGGATACGTCTTCACGTTTAAAATATGTACTTAAATTATTATTCTCTAACTCTTATCTTCATCGTAAAGACAAAAATGAATTTTATTAGCTCGATATTTTAAAAAAATAGAAACAGTAGAGCATAGTGAGCGTCGATCCACTCCTTTCGTTAAGTAATTGTTGACAATTTTTGCACTTGTGCAAAAATGGGCAACTCGAAACTTCGTTACGATGGAAGGCATTGGTGAAGTATACCTAAGCTAAGGGAGTTTTGATATTATTGTTACTGCTGAATTAGTTAATGATTAAATGGAATTTGTAGCTGTGTCTGTTGTTACAAAACATAACAGATCACATAATCTGCAATTTCATGACTATCTTCAGAAAAAGAACACAAGGCCCTGAAGGACAATTGTGTTGTCTTGATGCAGACATCGATCCACGAGAATAGGTGAAATGTTGAGTTTTGGGACAACAAACATAAGTGTAGATTGCAAAAATTAGAGTTCATTACTGGATTTTACAGGTTTTATTAAGTTTCCTTCCTTCATGATTAAGACATTCAATTATATTATTGAGTTTTTAGTTCATCATACAATCCATACAGAAAGTTGAAATGCAGAAAGAAATACACAACTCATTTTCAGAATTCAATGTTTTATTCATAAGGAATTTCAAATGTTCCCACACAAGCCATGGGATGTAACTGGAAAGCAAAGTACAACTACTAAAATAAGAGGTACACATGCATGAAAATGAAATTAAAGGAGTGTGAGTGAAACCATCATTACCTTGTGGGTTTTCTTTGTTGTTTGAAGCATCTCCACTCTAACTTTTTTCCTTCTTCATCTTCATTGTAGAAGTTACTGTACCTGAAAAGAAGAAAAGAGAAAACTGTCAGTTACGAGCTCGGGGATTAGTTCATATTCCTATATTGTCCTAATTCATGCATATGAATCTCTTAAAAATAGGAGATATAATTTACTTGAAGATCAAACTGCATACATGTTATACTCACTCACTCAGAGAGAAAAAGAAAAGAAAAGAAGAAAAATGGACACAAGAGAGGCCAAAAAGCCTAAGTATTTTTCTAATTGTTTTCTTAAGTGTGTAGGTACAGGTTGCAGCCAAGAAGAAATAGAAAAGTCATAAGTACATACTAGAAATAAGGAATAATGTAACTCAGGTTTCAGTAACTTTATGCAAATAGAAGAAGTTATGGTACATAAAAGAGACTGGAAAATAGAAGTACATGTTTCAATTTGCAACTAAAGAAGAAGAATCAAATTTCAAGAAGCTGAAGTTAACTAGAAAGAGAGGGTATCGCTGAGAGGCAGAATGAAAAGAAGATTCGGGAAAATTTTGACAGGGCTTCGCCATGTAAAATGGACATTTACGACTTTTTCATCATGTTGTTTTAACTACTACATGCTTTAAAAGAATTATGTAAATCAAGTAAGTGATACAGAAAAGTAGAAAAGCATGCCATTATCAAGATAATAGTTATTCATTTTCCAACTACCAAATCATCTTCAATAGAAAAGTGTTATATTTTGTATTCTAAATCAAGAAATACAACTACTACAACTAAAAAGGGAAGGAAGAGAGAATTCTGGAAAAAAATCCAAGGCTTTGCCATGAAAAATCAACATTCTATATTTTCCAAAGCATGCTAGAAATATTACTATCAAGGAAATAAAGCATTTAAGTAAAGGAAACAAGATTACAATATTCCAACAAAGGGACAAAATCATCTTTAGAATAAAAGTATGCAACTACAAGTTTAAGGGATCATTTTAGAAGGTGAACTGAAGAGATACCAAAGAATGCAAAGTTTCAGACATTTCATTTTACAGACTTTATCAAACTTAGAACATTGATACAGGTTCAAGAATACTAAAGACTCACATCTCAAAGTATAGTCTTAAAATACAAAGATTATGAAACAGTACAGAGATACATAAATGAATCAAATTGATCCTGAATAATGAATTATAATAGTGGAAGCCATAAAGAACTCAAATACAGAGTACAGTTTTGGGAGAAGCTCAATACTTGAATAGATTCATCTACATCAATGACTCATCATAGTCATGAAAGGTAGCAAAATATAGGACTACCTAAGCTACAGAACAAGTAAAGCAACAATCCCAAAAATCAAAGTTCCAGTTTTGCAGTATAAGAGTCAACAATGTCCATATTCTCCACAAGTAGAGAAGTAAATATATTCTTGTAATCAAACTACAGAATTCAAGTCCCTCAAGAAATCATTTAGTATTAGCTGAAGCAATAAACAAGAAAAAAAATCTACATGGTTTTATTGTAGAAGGTACAGGGTTTCACAGTCATGAAGGAAAATAAAGTTTCAACTTGCAAGGAATGTTTTCCAAATTTAGGTACAAAAGAAATGTGCACACAAGTGGTTTTCAATTGTCAAGCTTAACAAATATAGATTTCGAAATACAGTTAAGAAAGGTTGTCATCACATAAGTTAAGAAATAACATTGCAGACCCCTAGTATCTCCTGGAGATCCAAGAATTAAAACCTTATAATAAAATAGTTTGAAAGAAAGGAATCATCTTTAAACAGTTTTGGTGGCAAGGAACACATACAAAAGAAATGATCATTCTGTAGAGGAAAACTTAGAGTAAATGGATTGCAGGATAATGGGAGGAAAGGGTTTTCTGAAGATGATTATAGTACAAAGAAATTGGAAAAGATCAAATACAAGAATCTTTCGGGAAATAATAAAGATATTTTCAAGGGATCTCGTATCAGAGAATGAAGAAAGAAACCTGAAACAAAGAGATCAAAGCTCTCATTCATGGAAACCATTAAAGTGTGAACCAAAATCCCTCATACACTATAACGGCCAAGTCGTGTTTTAAGAGTCATTGCATATTAAAGAAAGAAACAAAAAAATTGTTCCCTGGGATATATCAAGGCTCAAGAAATGCGCAAAACCCAGAATACAGTGTGAGTTAGATTAACGGACCAAGTTTTGGTATTACGAGCTCAGATCACAAGACCCAAAGTTTCTATAAAATAGAGATTGAAATAGAATATTCAAGATAATGGTGTCCAACCAGTGAAAGGAAATTTCTCAGAAGCCAGAAAAAGTGGAAGCCACAAGATGACCCATCAAAGTCATATATAATCAAATAACAGATCTTGGGAATATAGATAATGGGTCTGAAACATTATTCAAAGATCTAAATCAAGCTTTCTAGTTACAAAACCACAGGTGTAAATGAAATCTACATCTACCCAGAAAAGATCCAAATTTAAAACTCCTTTAAAAGTTGTGTTTCAACACAACATTGGGAAGATTTACACAGATTTAGCCGAAGCAAATGGAACTCAAAAGGTACAAATCTTGGCCAATGAAGGAAGACCCATTAATGGGTAGCAAAGCATCAGAGTAAGAAAAGGAACTCACCATTTGAATTATAAATTTTCAATCCCTCAAAGTTGTAGATTAGACAAGTCATGAAGTGATTTTTGAACTCACAACCACCGAGAAACACAAAATGATGTAGAAAACAAGTATCAGTATATGCATGGTTATTGAGACAATGAAAATGAAATAATTTTCATGCTCAAAGATTAAGAAGTTCACCCTTTCTAGCATTCACAAAGAACCCTCAAAATTGTAAAGGGCCTGAACTAAGAAATGACACAAAAAATAATAACGATCAAATCTCAGAGCTCGATCAATGTACATCTGCAGACTTCAAAATCTGAGCTTCACAAATTCAACGATGGTGGCCAATACAGAAACTAGTTCTTGAAATGCTTGGTAAGAAATAGCCCAAAGGACTTCCACGAATAGCTATAACAGGGAGATTACAACAAGAAAGAAGTAGTCCACGAAAATACTTTCCACAGAGAAGCTGAGCTCATGAAGCAATCAATAATGGCGATAGATCAAAATTTGAGCAGAGATTCACTAGCTCGAGAAGAGCCCAAGTGGAAATTCCAAAAATGGTTATGGTTTGGAGTTTTACCATCTGACTAAGTGAGTTAACTTAACTCAATCATGGTCAGAAGAAGGTACCAACATGGCGAGCATCCAAAAAACCCTAACTCCATTTGAGTTAGATGCCAACAACTGCATTAAGAGCCAAGTGAAATCCTAAACTTCAAGTTACAGAATCGACGATCAGAAATCCAGAAGTACAGAGATCAACGACATCTATCAACGGGCCTAACTCAACCGAGTTGAAATGCATATACGTGGCGAGCCCGTATAAAACCCAAATTAGGGTTGAATTTAAATCTATCAACGTGCCAAGAGTTGACTCATCATGGAGAAGGGGCCAACCCACGTGTCAGTCAATTAATCATTGAAATATTGACCAAAGTCCAGACTATAGTGCATGCTCCAACATGCAAGTGACGACCAAATAGTATTATGAAATGATCACCCCAAAAGGTAATATATGGTCTTATTACATCCAATATACAAAGGCCGAAAAGTATACACATGCATGTATTAATCAAAAGGTGATGAAGACTATAGTGGCATGTGCTATGTAAAATGGTTGACCCTTTTATGTTTTCTAAGTCCACAAAGGTGGCCAAACCATGGTGGAGTGCAAAGGTGGTCCCCACTGTTGAAGGAGCTAGAGATGATTTACAGTGTGTCACCCTTGTGACCATTAGAAGCCAAGAGATGTCAACATCAGAACATGTGCACATGAACAAGTGGTCCCCACAGTGGATGTTTATTTTGCAAATATTGTAATTATTTTACAATATTTTAGAATATTCAAGATAATGGTGTCCAACCAGTGAAAGGAAAGTTCTCAGAATCCAGACAAAGTGAAATCCATAAGATGACACATCAAAGTCATATATAATCAAATAACATATCTTGGGAATACAGATAATGGGTCTGAAACATTCTTCAAAGATCCAAATCAAGCTTTCTAGTTACAAAACCATAAGTGTAAATGAAATCTACGTCTACCCATAAAAGATCCAAAGTTCAAACTCCTTCAAAAGTGGCATTTCAACACAACATTGGGAATATTTACACAGATTTGGCTGAAGCAAATGGAACTCAAAAGTACAGATCTCAGCCAATGAACGAAGACCCATTAATGGGTAGCAAAGAATATGAGTAAGAAAAGGAACTCACCATTTGAATCGTAACTTTTCAAGCCCTCAAAGTTGTAGATCAAACAACAAGTCATGAAGTGATTTTTAAACTCACGATCACCGGGAAACACAAAATGATGTAGAAAACAAGTATCAGTATATGCATGGTCACTGAAATAGTGAAAATGAAATAATTTTCATGTTCGAAGATAAAGAAGCTCACCCTTTCCAACATTCATGGAACCTCAAAATTGCAAAGGGCCTGAACTAAGAAATGACACAAAAATAATAAAGCGGTCAACTCTCGAGTTCGATCAATGTACATCCAGACAGACTTCAAAATCGAGCTTCACGACTTCAACGATGGCAGCCAATATAGAAACTAGAGCTTGAAATGCTCGGTAAGAAATAGCCCAAAGGACTTCCACGAATAGCTATAACAGGGATATTACAACAAGAAAGAAGTCATCCATAGAGATTCCTTTCCACAGAGAAGCCAAGCTCATGAAGCAATCAAAAATGGTGGTAGATCAAAATTTGAGCAGAGCTTCGCTAGCTCGAGAAGAGCTCAAGTGGAAATTTGAAAATGGTTAGGGTTTGGAGTTTTAGCATCTGACTAAGTGAGTTACCTTAACTCAACCGTGGTCAGAAGAAGGTACCAACATGGCGAGCATCCAAAAACCCTAACTCCATTTGAGTTTAGATGCCAACAATCGCATTAAGAGCCAAGTGAAAGCCTAAACTTCAAGTTATAGAATCAACGATCAAAAATCCATAAGTACAGAGATCAACGACATCTATCAACGAGCCTAACTCAACCAGAGTTGAAATGCATATACGTGGCAAGCCCATATAAAACCCAAATTAGGGTTGAATTTAAAATATCATCTATCAACGTGCCAAGGGTTGACTCATCATGGAGAAGGCGCCAACCCACGTGTCATCAATTAATCATTGAAATATTGACCTAAGTTCAGACTATAGTGCATACTCCAACATGCAAGTGACGACCAAATCGTATTATGAAATGATCACCCCAAAAGGTAATATATGGTCTTATTACATCCAATATGCAAAGGCCGAAAAGTATACACATGCATGTATTAATCAAAAGGTGATGAAGACTATAGTGGCATGTGCCATGTAAAATGGTCGACCCTTTTATGTTTTCTAAGTCCACAAAGGTGGCCAAACCATGGTGGAGTGCAAAGGTGGTCCCCACTATGAAGGAGCTAGAGATGATTTGCAATATGTCACCCTTGTGACCATTAGAAGCCAAGAGATGTCAACATCAGAACATGTGCACATGGACAAGTGGTCCCCACAGTGGATGTTTATTTTGCAAATATTGTAATTATTTTACTCACAAATAGAGAGTTGATTTTTTGCATGCTTCACAAGAGGACATTAAATAGACAAGAAGACGAATTCACATGCACAAGGAAAGAGACTTTCTCAACAAGCAAGCTTATTATTAGCAAATTATTCACCTTTGTTTTCTTAAAAATAGAACAGTCAACTTCAGTTTGACTATATTGTAATCAAGGCTATTAATGCCTATTTGTAATTGCATGTTCTATTTTTTTCCTTTATCTATTATTAAATAAAGGATAAAAATAAGATGCATGGGTGAGTACAAGCCTTAGGCTATTTTTAGGAAGGGGTGAAATTTATTTTATATATATTGTGTGTGCCTTTGCAAAGCACAAGGAGAGGACTTTTTGGATATAGGATTACTAAAGCAATTTTTTCCAGTTTTACCTTCTGAGTGTAATTATTTTTTTGCCTTTCCAATCATTTGTAGTCTTTTGTATGTTTCTATTAGTCTTGTGAATGCAAATTCCCTGATTAATCATCTTACCCTATTGCAAAATTCAGTGATTTCTACATGATATTAATTTGCATGTTTAGCTTAGCAATATTGTTGTGATACTTTCCCTCAATACCTCGAAGTGTTTTGCCCTTAATATTCTGCAGAAAACTATTGGTTTGTGCACCAAGAATCCTTTCACATATCAATTTTTCATATACTCAGTCAAAGACTTCATATAATTTTGGTGTATCACCTTAGTCTTAATTATTTTACAGTCATTTTCTACCCTTAAACCCTAGAAATTAGTTTAGGATACATCAACAAGGAACAGACCTTGATACCAAAGACTCACCTCAAAATAGGTATACCCATAGACCTGAGGTGTTTCCATTGTATCTACGAAAGAGAGAGATTAAATTTTGCAAGCTTAGAAAACCTATAGCCATCTCTCTACAGGTGCACTTTCGAGAGATAATAGTTTTTGGTGAGACTGGTGGGACCATGAATCAAATCTACATGCAAGTTACGACTATCTATAGCAAATCCACAACAGATTTATAGCGATTACAAAAGTAACTTTCAGAGCAAGTTAGTAATTTGTTCTAAAGATTTTAAGATCTTTTGGTGACTCTGCTAAGCTGATTTCATACCGGTATTGCAGCATGGTCCATGCCTAAAGTTACTACAAGATCATTGGTAAGAGGAATTCCTCCTAAGTTTGTTTCTTTACCTTTGAATTCTCCTAGAAGGAGAAGAGTTAGTAATACTTTACCTTATAATAGACCTAGTTTTGACAACCCTCCTCCTGATATTCCTTCACCACGTATAAATTTCTCTATTAACATCCTAGTTTTTCAAATGGTTATTCAACCACCAAGGAATTTTGTGACCTTTACTAATGGCAGTCCATTAGTAATCCCAGTTTACCATGACATCCCTAATGTCGTCATGAAAAATTTGCCATCATTCACGGTGAAAATCAAGTTACACCTATAGAGCACATCAAAGATGTTGCAGCCATATGTGCAGTCCATAATATTACTCATGAAGATGTAGCTTTGAGACTCTTAGCCACATCCCTCAAAGGACAAGCCTTGCAATGGTATAGAAATCTAGAGATTGGATGCATAAGAACTTGGGATGACTTAGGTGATAAATTGCTGAAACAATTTCAAGATAATTCAGATCATTTATCTCTCATAGAAAATTTGTCTACTATTAAAAGAGATCCCAACGAATTTATGTCAAGTTTTAACATCTGTTTTGGTAGAAATTGGGAAAGAATTCTAGCAAGTGTCAAACCTCAAGCTGATCACAATTTTCTTTATTATCTTAGCGCACTAAACAATGATATTTCAACTATGATTCAAGTGTATGGGAGGAGATACGCTTCCAATGTGACCTATGATATCGCCATCCGAGCTGAGAATAGACTTATTCAAGCCGGAAAATTAGTGCCAAGGCCTCAATGCCTTTTTGGCGGGTTTAGCACCTATTCCTCACCCTATTACAATCACAAAACTTGTTGTTGCAGCCCCATCATATTATGTATTTAAAGCTTTACAGACTATTGGGAATAAGTTGACTTCAATTGAGAATAGGCTTGCATTACCCAGTAGACCTTATCAGGCTCCTTATTAGCAAAATCAGTTAAATTAGCAAAATAGGCAGCCTTACCAACAGAATCAAAATTATAGGCAGCCTTATCAACAAAGACAATTTGACCCAAAGGCCCCTAGTTCATCTAATGCTTTAGTTCCAGTTAACATGAGTACAGAAGAGTGGTGCCAACCTTGCAATCAACCTCATTCAGGTGTAAATTACCTAAATGATTTTATGAATCTGAATCTTGTTGCACAACCTCAATCGAAACATTTTTCATGCCTCAAATGGAGAGTGGGCAACAAGAAACTCATGTTCAGAAAGCACTCGAACAAAATTTAGTTAGTTTCAATGAGGATGATTTCATTTCACTCACTACTAGGGTTAAAGAAAAAGCTGTTGAAAGTCAAAAACAACAAAATAGGCTTGTTCTGCCTACTATCACTGATAAGACAACATCTACAGCCCCAAAACCAGCTAACAGTCTTATTGTTCCTCAAAAAACAACAAGTGTTTTAGTTGATAAAGGAAAACAAAGACAACTACAACCTGATCTAAGAAGATTGTTTATACCTCATATATCAAAGGTAATGAAAGAATCAATTTTTTCTAAGGCCTATGCTAAAACAGTTGAATCTATCTCTAAAATTGTTGCTTCTTTTAACATTGTTGATGTAATGAAAAATCATAATGTTAACATCTCAATGTGGGACGCTCTAAGTATTCCAGACAGTAAGATCTACTTTTTCATGAAGCTAGCTAAGTGTAGAATTCTTCAAAAATAGCAGAAAAAGAAATCCAGAAGGCAAACATGGTCCTTGGTACGTTTGAACAAGACCGCATAAAAGAAGTTAAGTGGATGGTTTAGAAAGTTTTGAATGCTCGTGACATCAAGAATTCACCACTATTTTATCTATCACTCATTATTGGAGAACATATAGTTCATAATTGCATGGTGGAAAGTGGCACAAGTAGAACAAGCTTATGCCAAAAGCAATTGCAGAAAAATTAGGTCTACAGTATGAGCCTACGAAAAGAGTGTCTTACACTTGATGGAACTACAACTAATACGAGTAGGTGCAATAAAGAATTTAGAGGCAACGTTACATGCTTTCCCAAATATTTATATTCGCAAGATGTCTTGTTGTAGATTTACCTCCATACTTTGCCTTATGCTTATCTAGAGACTTCACAACAAAGATAGGAGGTTATCTCTCTTCAAATTGGTCCTTATTTTTCACTACACGTTATGGCACCAAGGTTACTATCAATTCAGAACCATTGGCCAGATTTCACATTGAGCCTCACTCTCCAAATGTAGTGGCTAATTATTCAGCCTTAGATCAATCTGATTTTGATGATGTAGCTCAGGTTTTAGCATTAGATGGTGTTTCTAACATGTTTATGGATGAAAAGATAGTTGAAGAACATGCCCACAATCCTTTTAAGGAAGTTGAAGAACACTTGTTTGGTGTGTATTATATGCATGAAGAAAATACACCACTTCCCTTGCTGTCCAAAACAAAAGATTCAGCAGAAGGGATTTAGAAGCTTCATTTTAATGGAGCTAAGAACAAAAAGGATAGGGAGCAAGTTTAATGCTCACTTCCCCAACAAATGAAAGGTATTTCTTAGCTTTGAGTCTCCAATTTTCATGCACTTGTAATGTAGTTGAGTACGAAGCATTAATTCATGGCTTGCTTTGGGCCAGAAAGAAAGGTATCAACACATTACAAATTTTTGGTGATTCTAAGTTGGTTATCAATCAAGTAAAAAATTTTAATGTTTGTAAGAATCCATTAATGAATTCTTACAAACACAGAGTTTCATACTTAATGGAAGATTTTGATGCTATTAATATTCAGTCTATTCCTAGAACTGAAAACAAGCATGCAGACAGACTTGCAGTAGTTGGTGCTAGTTTTGAAGTGCTGGAACAGATAGAGAACAATAAAGTTTAGCCTCATATAAAGCTAATTGTCGGACTGTTGGTGCTCATTTTGACCTCTCACCATTTTCCCCTAATTTTCCTTTGATCTGCATGTTATGAAACATTTTGTTTCTCGATGTGGATGCTTTGAAATATTTTACCTCCATTTGAATGCCTCGATTTGTTTACAGAATCCATTGTCATGTCCCTCCTTGAAGAAGTCTCCGAGTTTGCCTTGTTTTTGCCCTAATTTCTTCAAAATCCATGGGCTTTACCATTTTCCTATTTTCCTTGACCATGGAAGCTTGAGAATGATCAATTTATATTTTTATTCCTTTGAAAATCCAAATCCATGGTTGAAATATGCTCGAGAACCATGATCCACTTGGTTTTGTTTCGAAAAAATTTCATCTGAGCAAAAATTGGGTTATGGGCGGTGAATTTATGTGTTTTTGACGGTTTGTGGTGTCTTTTTCCTGTCAAAATTATTCCTCAATGTTCAATGATCACGTGGCTTCCTTTAGTTGGTCAAGGGACGGCGGTGAATGCAAAATGCTTTAACTTATCACTTTTTTCTTTTTTGGCAAAAAGGCAAATTTGGTCCCGTAGCCCCGCTCAAATCTGATTGGTTCTTTGGTGCTTATGTGGCTTCTTCCAATTAGATGGGGTGTGGCGGGTTTGTTTTTGAAAATTTTCTTTTTGGATACTTTGGAAAAAGTTTGAACCCGCCCTGCATGCCCTACGAGGATTTGATTAAAGCAAAATTTAAGTGGCAGGGAAAAAGTCTTACCTTGACCCCAGAAGGACACGTGGCAAAGTTAAAGGTGAAGATGCGGGCCTTCGAGAGGCAAGTTGGATGTTTTTCCCTTTTTTGGCAGAATGGAGTAAAATTCTAAAATAGAAGCGCGCCCCCGCCAAATAATTTTGAAGCCTTAAGGTTTTTAAGATTGCACCATAACGACACATGGAGGTCTCCGCTGGGTCTTCTTTCCTTAGAATTTTCAAAGCAACTTCTTAAAGGGCCCGAGACACGTGGTGAGCCTATGCTCATTCAAGGTCTCAACTTTTGGGGACCATCTCAAGATGTGCCATTGTGACGCATGGTAGTTTGACAAGTCAAAGGAGGAGGTGGACCATCGGGGGCAATTTAGAATTTTTGCCTATTTTTCTCAAAAGGGTTAAAATATCAAAAAGGCCTACAAAATTGACGGAGGATAGGTCAAATCTTGCTCCAATCAATGGCGGAGGTGCGGAAACTCGGAGAAAATTAGAAAATTTTCCTTTTAGAAGAAAAGAGTTAAAAGTTAAAAAGGAAGCGTGTTTCATTGGGACCCGCATTAGAGAATAGAAGTGGAAAGGCGGAGTCTGTGGGGAAACTTAGAAAATTTTCCCTTTTCCAAAAGGGAGGTGAAATGGTAGAATTTGGCCACGATTCCTTTGGGACCCACCTTAGGACACGTGTCAGGATCATTTCTCAAAGGTGGAGGTGTGGAACAAAATGTTAAATTTTTCCATTTCTTCAAAAGTTGTAAAAGTTAGAGGAAACCCCCTAGCTAGTTTTAATATTAAATCTTCCACGTGGATGACCCAAATTCAAAGTGAAGATCAACGACATTTGTGAGTTTGAATATGATTTTCCCCCATTTTTACCGTAACACTCATGTAAATGTGAGTTTTCACGATTTCTTGGTATTTCCTACACGCCAAATAGAGAGGAGAGTTAATGTTGATATTTGAGTTTGATGGGGAAAATATGGAGATGTCTTTCACCATTAAAATGTTTCGACGATCGAGCTTGAATTAGATTTTTCTGTTTTTCTTCTCCGAGAGAACGCCAGGAGCTAGATTTGACAGATTAAGGGGAGGAGGTGGTTGGCGAGTTGAAGAAAGAGTGATCTACCAGAAGGAAGAGTTGAATGCGAGAGATATTCGAAGATATCTACCCCCGAGCACTGGCGACTTTTACGATCTCGATTCTAGAAATCACGATCGTGATCATGACAAGCAGTGGTAGCACTCAATGTCTAGATTTTTTTGGGGAAAAAGGGCTCTGTTGTAAATGTTATAAATGGCATAAATTTTTTTTCCAAATGGTTGTAGTGTTAGGGTCGGGATTGATTTTTCTAATAGAAAGCTTAACGGAGCCCATCCTTTTGATAAGTTATTTGAGAACCTTGTATATCTCTTTTTGTATCAAATCGATCGTGTCAAGGTGGTTGCAAGTGTACTGACCATTGACAAGATCTAAGATTGTTCTAAAAGCTTTCCCCGCTGATAAATTTGATCAAATATGAGCTATTCTATGTTGTCTTGAGAAAAATGTGTGTCTGTTTCATCTCTGAATGTATGCGGGTAGTTTTTCTTGTTTCTATTGCAATCTTGTATTAAAATATGATTCAATCACACAGGTCTCAATCCTTGTGATAGTTTAGTGGCATGTGCAATTTCATTTCTCGGGAGAGCTTTCTACTGGAAGTGAAATAAACAATTTAAAATCACTTTTCTTTCATCTGTTTGACAAATATTGTCTGTAAGCCTTTGGGTGTACCTTAGGTGTGATTTGGCTTAGATCTTGATGCTTTGTTGGGTTCTCTAACTCGAGCCTTCATGTTAGAATCTTGTAGGTTGTGTGAAAAATTGCTAATATGGGCCTCCATTGAAGCACATATTCTGGTTAAAGAAACATTTTAGCTGTTCTGTGGCATTCTGTTGGTCTAACCTTCCATTTTGTAATATTTCTCAAGGATTTGGTGAATCAAGTTCATCCTGCCTCACCTCCCACCAAAAATTTATTTAAAAACAACCAATCCTAATCTGTACTACCCTTGTTTGTCCTGTGTGTATACAAATGCATAATCTCTGTTACCAAAACATGCAGAAACAATCAGGATCCCAAATGTCTTTAGTAACCTTTGCCTTGTTGTGAAAATATCTCCATGATTTGGAAGTGACAACTCATGAGAGTCAAATTTGGTGTGTTGATCATATTTTCCCAAGGTCTTCTCTATAAAATTTATGTAAAAGAAGGATTTACTAGTATTATTCAATAATAGAGGTTACAAAATAGGTTCTCTTACCTTGGTTGAAAGGAACAACCTAAAATAGTTAGGATCAGATCACATCCTTTTAAGATGCTACCCACTCCTGTCAAATCCTAAGTTCCAAAGAGTCAAATAGATTACTTCCCCGGCTACAAAACGACATACATGATCATCTATCTACCTCTCGAGTGTCCCTGTCAATTCCATGATGTTTCTCTCTGTCATTCAAGGAGATTAAATTTGGGTACCAACAAGACCTTCGATACCTGATAATGATTTGAATTGGCATGTTTTTGAAAGTGATGACCAAATCTGCAGGTTTTTACAGCAAGAAGCTGAATTTTTACCAATAAATCGGGATAAATTACAACATTTATACAAATGACCAGATTGTTCAATTAAAGAAAAATAAACTACCTCAAGGTCTGGTCACATTAGAAGACATTTTTAGCACTGACAATTAGTTAAGGAAGGTCAAGACTAAGATGTCAACACATGTTGATAATTATGAAGAAATCTCAGTTGATGAAGGAAAAAAGTTGTTTCTTGGAAAGATATGTTCCTTAACAAAAAAAAAATCATTCATTAATCTTTGCAAGGAATTTAAAGATGTTTTCACTTGGAAATACCAAGACCTAAAAGGGTTTGATCCCAATTTAGCATAGCATACTATTGAATTACAGCCAAATTCTAAACCTGTTAGACGAAATAGAGGCCTATGAATCCCAAAATAGAGCCTCTAATGAGGAAAGAATTATCTAAGTTGATTGAATCAGGTATTATCTTTCCAGTTAAGCATTCAAGTTGGGTAGCCAATCTTGTTCCTATTAGGAAGAAGAATGGTGAAATCATATTATGTGTAGATTTCAGAGATCTTAATAAAGCTTCATTAAAAGATCATTACCCACTCCCAAATATGGATCATATTTTAAGAACAGTTTCTGGTGCAGATAGATTATCTCTCCTGGACGGTTATAGTGGATACAATCAGATCTTAGTCCGAGAAGAGGATAGGTACAAAAAAACTTTCACCACTAAGTGGGGTACTTATGCTTACAAAAGGATGCCTTTTGGCCTTTCAAATGTTGGTGCAACATTTCAACGTGTAATGGACATGGATTTCCATAGCTTGTTAAATAAATGCATCCTGGTTTATTTAGATGACATTACCATATTCTCAAAAAATCCGAAGAACATCTAATACATCTAAGGTAGACCTTTCAGTTATGCAGACAATTTGGGATATCTTTGAATCTGCTAAAGTCTATCTTTTCAAGTACATCAAGGTAAATTGCTTGGTCATATTGTTTCAAGCAAGGTTTAGTAATTGATCCTTTCATAATCGAAGCTATATCACAACTATCATTGCCTCATCATAAGAAGGCATTACAAAGTTTTCTTGGAAAAATCAACTTTGTTAGAAGATTTGTTCCAGATTTTGTAGCATTGGTTAAACCATTGACAACTATGTTAAAGAAAGAGAAAACTTTATCTTGGACTAGCGAAGGGAGAGAAGGATTTGAATCAATCAAAGAAGCTATCTCTCAAGCTCCTACTCTTGCAAATCCAAATTTCGATAAAGATTTTATAATGTATGCACTTGCAGAGTGAAACAATCTCAGCTATATTAACTCAAGTTAATGATGAAAATATTGAGCAGCCTATTGCTTTCTTTGGACAGAGCTTGCATGATTACAAAACAAGGTACACATTCCTTGAAAAACAAGTACTTTCAGTAGTCAGAGGACTAAAGAATTTCAAGTACATGCTTTGAACAATAAAATCCATGTTCTTGTTTCTCATCCAAGCGTGAAAGCTTTTTTGCTAAATAAAGAATTGAATGAGAAAAGAGAAAACTAGATAATGAAGGTCATGGAATATGATGTTGATATCTGTGTTGCGAAGATAGTTCGAGGGAAAGGCTTGTGTGAACATTTAATTGCTGATATGGAAAAACAACAAGCTACAGAACCAGATGATTCAAAACAACATGCTAAAATTGAGTATCAGCAATTAGAAGTCATGGTTCAACTAGAAAATCAACAACCTGAACTTGCTTATGAGATTCAAGAATCAAGATGGATGACTGATTTGGTTAACTATCTATAGCATGACACCTATCCGGAAGGTATGGACAAAAATAAATGAAGATATTTCATATTACAAGTTGTACCTTATATATTTATTGATAGTGTGTTGTTCAAAAGAGATATAAATGGAATCTTGTTGTGGTGTGTTGACTATGATAAAATTCAAAAAATATTGTCAGAATTCCATGAAGGACCCGCAAGAGGTCATTTTTAGCACGTACCATAGCTTAAAAATCATGAAAGTTGGTTACTATTGGCCTAGCATATTCAAGGACTATTTTGAATGGATCAGAAAGTGTAAAAATGTGCTTTCTTTGTTGGAAAAGAACGTTTAGCTTCACTACCTTTACAACCTATTTCAATTGATCAGCCTTTTATGCAGTGGGGTCTTGACTTTATTGGCATGATAAACCCACCTTCGTCACAAGGACACAAATGGATCTTAACTACTACAGATTATTTTACACGATGGAATGAAGCAATAGCCTTGAAAGATGCTAATGAAGCTTTGATACTATCCTTTTATGAAGGAATAGTTTGCAGATTTGGTGTTCCAACAACTATCATATCGATAATTCATTAACGTTTCTTGGTGCAAAGATAATGATTGGGCTGTCACCATGGAATTTACTTAGGTTCTAATTATTACCTGCAAGGTAATGGCTTAGCTGAAAGTACTAACAAGAATCTTTTAAGGATCATCAGAAGGACACTCAAAGATAATCAAAGAGCTTGACATCTGATGTTGAATTCAACACTTTGGGATGATAGAGTAACTCCTAAAATATTAGTTAGCAATTCACCATACAAACTTGTGTATGGAAAAGAAGCAAGAATGCCTATTTTAGTTGAGTTACATGCATTGGATTTACTACATCAAATGGAGTTGTTTGAGAATGAACCATAAGAGTTCGTTATGTAGAATATTAATGGAATTACAAGAGCTAAGAGATCAAGCTCATTTGAATATGGAAAAGAATCGAAACAAATGAAGAAGACTTTTGATAAGAAAGCCAAATTCAGAATCTTCAATGAAGGAGATATTGTGTTAAAGTGGGATGTTGATCGTGTAAATCTAGGAAGACACACGAAGTTTGATATAATCTGGAGTGGCCCTTACATGATTTTAGTTTGCAAAGAATACAATGCTTTTCAGATTTTGAAGCTGAATGGAGATGAACTTCCCATTCCTATGAATGGTATGTTTCTCAAACACTTGTTATTGAAAAATCTTACAAAGTGATTGTTAGAGTAGAATTTCCCTTCAATAAGTGTAGTTTCTGCACATTGCATTATTTTTCAATTCACTAAGTGCATTCATGCATGTGATCTGATTTATCAGATATTTTCCTAGTTTTAGCTCATTTTTGAAGGGTTAGACCTTCTGGAAAGGTAGATTTTGGTTACATCTTCAGACTCCATGCCCAATGGACAAGAGTAAGGCACCATTCTATAAGCTAGCAGCAACTTTCCCCTGCAGATTGCAAGAAATGTTGACAATTTTTGCACTTGTGCAAAAATGGGCAACTTGAAACTTTGTTACGATGGAAGGCATTGGTGAAGTATACCTAAGCTAAGGGAGTTTTGATATTATTATTATTGCTAAATTAGTTAATGATTAAATGGAATCTGTAGCTATGTGTGCTATTACAAAACATAACAGATCACATAGTCTACAATTTCATGACTATCTTCAACAAAAGAACACAAGGCCCCGAAGGATAGTTGTGTTGTCTTGATGAAGACATTCAATTACAGAATAGGTGAAATGTTGAGTTTTGGGACAACAAACATAAGTGTAGATTGCAAAAATCAGAGTTCATTACTGGATGTTACAGGTTTTCTTAATTTTCCTTCCTTCATGATTAAGACATTCAATTATATTACTGAGTTGTTTAGTTCATCATACAATCCATACAAAAAGTTGAAATGCGAAAGAAATACACAACTCATTTTCAGAATTCAATGTTTTATTCATAAGGAATTTCAAATGTTCCCACACAAGCCATGGGATGTAACTGGAAAGTAAAGTACAACTACTAAAATAAGAGGTACACATGCATGAAAAAGAAATTAAAGGAGTATGAGTGAACCCATCATTGCCTTGGGGTTTTCTTCATTGTTTGAAGCATCTCCATTCTAGCTTTTGTTCCTTCTTCATCTTTGTTGTAGAAGTCACTATACCTGAAAAGAAGAAAAGAGAAAACTATCAATTCTGAGCTCAGGATTAGTTCATATTCCTATATTGTCCTAATTTGTGCATATGAATCTCTTAAAAATAGGAGATATAATTTACTTGAAGATCAAACTGCATACATGTTATACTCACTCAGAGAGAAAAAGAAAAGAAAAGAAGAAAAATGGACACAAGAGAGGCCAAAAGCCTAAGTATTTTTCTAACTATTTTCTTAAGTGTGCAAGTACAAGTTACAACCAAGAAGAAATAGAAAATTCATAAGTACATACTGGAAAGAAGGAAAAATGTAACTCTAGTTTCAAGTAACTTTCTGCAAATGGAAGAAGTTATAGTACATAAAAGAGACTAGAAAATAGAAGTACATGTTTCAATTTGTAACTAAAGAAGAAGAATCAGATTTCAAGAAGCTGAAGTTAACTAGAAAGAAAGGGTTATAGCTAAAACAAAATGAAAAGAAGATTCTAGGAAAATTTTGACAGGGCTTCGCCATGTAAAATGGACATTTACAACTTTTTCATCATGTTGTTTTAACTACTACATGCTTTAAAATAATTATTTAAATCAAGTAAGTGATACAAAAAGTAGAAAAGCATGCCATGATCAAGATAATAGTTATTCATTTTCCAACTACCAAATCAACTTCAACAGAAAAGTGTTATATTTGTATTCTAAATCGGAAATATAACTACTACAACTAAAAAAGGAAGGAAGAGAGAATTCTAGAAAAAAATTTCTAGGGCTTCACCATGAAAAATCAACATTTTAAATTTTCCAGCATGCTAGAAATATTACTATCAAGGAAATAAAGCATCTAAGTAAAAGAAAAAAGATTACAGTATTCCAACAAAGTGACATAATCATCTTCAAAATCAAAGTATGCAACTATACAGGTTGTAAGAGATCATTTCAGAAGGTGAATTGAAGAGATACCAAAGAATGCAAAGTTTCAGACATTTCGTTTTACAAAATTTATCAAACTCAAAACATTGATACAGAGTTTAAGAATACTAAAGACTCACATCTCAAAGTACAGTCTTAAAGTACAAAGATTATGAAACAATACAGAGATACATAAATGAATAAAATTGATCCTCAATAATGAATTTTAACAATGGAAGCCATAAAGAACTCAAATACAGAGTATAGTTTTGGGAGAAGCTCAATACTTGAATAGATTCATCTACATAGATGACTCATCATAGTCATGAAAGGTACCAAAATATAGGACTACCTAAGCAGCAGAACAAGTAAAGTAGAAATCCCAAAAATCAAAGTTCCAATTTTACAGTATAAGAGTCAACAATGTCCATATTCTCCACAAGCATAAAAGTAAATATATTCTTGTAATCAAACTACAAAATACAATTCCCTCAAGAAATCGATATTATCAAAGTCAAGCAAAAGCAGTAAACAAGAAGAAAAATCTACATGGTTTTATTGTAGAAGGTACATGTTTTCAAAGTCATGAAGGAAAGTAAAGTTTCAACTTGCAAGGAATGTTTTCCAAACAGAGGTACAAAATAAATTTGCACACAAGTGGTTTTCAACTATCAAGCTTAAGAAATACAGATTTCTAGAAATACAGTTAAGAAAGGTTGTCATCACATAAGTTAAGAAATAACAGTGCAGACCCTAGTATCTCCTAGAGATCCAAGAATTAAAACCTTACATGAAAATAGTTCAAAATCAAGGAATCATCTTTAAACAGTTTTGGTGGCAAGGAACGCATACAAAAGAAATGATCATTCTCAGAGAGAAAATTAGAGTAAATTTACTACGAGGATAATGGGAGGAAATGGTTTTCTGAAGATGATGATAGTACAAAGAAATTGGAAAAAGATCAAATACAAAAATCTTTCTGGGAAATAATAAAGATATTTTCAAGGGATCTCGTATCAGATAATGAAGAAAGAAACCTAAAACAAAGAGATCAAAGCTCTCATTCATGGAAACCATTAAAGTGTGAACCAAAATCCCTCATACACTATAACGGCTAAGTTGTGTTTTAAGAGTTATTGCATATTAAAGAAAGAAACATAAAATTGTTCCCCAGGATAGATCATGGCTCAAGAAATGTGCAAAACCTAGAATGCGTGTGATAGTTAGATTAAGGGAAAAGATTTGGTATAACGAGCTCAGATCATAAGACCCAAAGTTTCTATAAAATAGATATTGAAATAGAATACTCAAGATAATGGTGTCTAACCAGTGAAAGGAAAGTTCTCAGAAGCCAGACAAAGTGGAAGCCACAAGACGACCCATCAAAGTCATATATAATCAAATAACAGATCTTGGGAATACTAGATAATGGGTCTGAAACATTCTTCAAAGATCCAAATCAAGCTTTCTAATTACAAAACCACAGGTGTAAATGAAATCTACATCTACCCAGAAAAGATCCAAAGTTCAAACTCCTTCAAAAGTGGCGTTTCAACACAACATTGGGAAGATTTACACAGATTTGGCCAAAGCAAATGGAACTCAAAAGTTACAGATCTCAGCCAATGAATGAAGACCCATTAATGGGTAGCAAAGAATCAGAGTAAGAAAAAGAACTCACCATTTGAATCGTAACTTTTCAAGCCCTCAAAGTTGTAGATAGACATCAAGTCATGAAGTGATTTTTGAACTCACGGTCACCGGGAAACACAAAATGATGTAGAAAACAAGTATCAGTATATGCATGGTCATTGAAATAGTGAAAATGAAATAATTTTCATGTTCGAAGATAAAGAAGCTCACCCTTTCCAGCATTCATGGAACCCTCAAAATTCCAAAGGGCCTGAACTAAGAAATGACACAAAAATAATAGCGGCCAACTCTCGAGTTCGATCAATGTACATCGCATGCAGACTTTAAAATCTAAGCTTCACGACTTCAACGATGGCGGCCAATATAAAACTAGAGCTTGAAATGCTTGGTAAGAAATAGCCCAAAGGACTTCCACGAAAAGCTCTAACAGGGAGATTACAACAAGAAAGAAGTCATCCACAGAAATTCCTTTCCACAGAGAAGCTGAGCTCATGAAGCAATCAACAATGGCGATAGATCAAAATTTGAGCAGAGATTTGCTAGCTCGAGAAGAGCTCAAGTGGAAATTCTTAAAATGGTTATGGTTTGGAGTTTTACCATCTGACTAAGTGAGTTAACTTAACTCAATCGTGGTCAGAAGAAGGTACCAACATGGCAAGCATCCAAAAAACCCTAACTCCATTTGAGTTAGATGCCAACAACTGCATTAAGAGCCAAGTGAAAGCCTAAACTTCAAGTTATAGAATCGACGATCATAAATCTAGAAGTACAGAGATCAACGACATCTATCAACGAGCCTAACTCAACCAGAGTTGAAATGCATATACGTGGCGAGCCCACAGAAAACCCTAATTAGGGTTGAATTTAAAATATCATCTATCAACGTGCCAAGGGTTGACTCATCATGGAGAAGGGGCCAACCCACGTGTCAATCAATTAATCATTGAAATATTGACCAAAGTCCAGACTATAGTGCATGCTCCAACATGCAAGTGCTGACCAAATCATATTATGAAATGATCACCCCAAAAGGTAATATATGGTCTTATTACATCCAATATGCAAAGGCCGAAAAGTATACACATGCATGTATTAATCAAAAGGTGATGAAGACTATAGTGGCATGTGCCATGTAAAATGGTCGACCCTTTTATGTTTTCTAAGTCCACAAAGGTGGCCAAACCATGGTGGAGTGAAAAGGTGGTCCCCACTGTTGAAGGAGCTAGAGATGATTTGCAATATGTCACCCTTGTGACCATTAGAAGCCAAGAGATGTCAACATTAGAACATGTACACATGAACAAGTGGTCCCCACAGTGGACATTTATTTTGTAAATATTGTAATTATTTTACTCACAAATAGAGAGTTGATATTTTGCATACTTCACAAGAGGACAGGATAGACAAGAAGATGAATTTACACGCACAAGGAAATAGACTTTCTCAGCAAGCAAGCTTATTATTAGAAAATTATTCACCTTTGTTTTCTTAAAAATAGAACAGTCAACTTTAGTTTGACTGTATTGTAATCAAGGCTATTAATGCCTATTTTTAATTGCATGTTCTATTTTTTTCCTTTATCTATTATTAAATAAATGATAAAAATAAGATGCATGGGTGAGTACAAGCCTTAGGCTATTTTTAGGAAGGGGGTGAAATTTATTTTGCTATATATTGTGTGCCTTTGCAAAGCACAAGGAGAGGACTTTTGGATATAGGAGTCTTGAAGCATTTTTTCCAATTCATCCTTCGAGTGTGAAGTATTTTATGCCTTTCCAATCATTTTCAGTCTTGTGTATGTTTCTATTAGTCTTGTGAATGCAAATTCCCTGATTAATCATCTTACCCTATTACAAAATTTAGTGATTTTTCGCATGATATTAATTTACATGTTAGCTTTAGCAAGTATTGTTATGATACTTTCCATCAATACCTCAAAGTGTTTTCCCTTAACATTCTATAGAAAACTATTGGTTTGTGCACCAAGAATCCTTTCACATATCAATTGTGCATATACTCAGTCAAAGACCTCATACAATTTTGGTGTATCACCTTAGTCTTAATTATTTTATAGTCATCTTCTACCCTTAAATCCCAGAAACCAGTTTAGGATACATCAACAAGGAACCGACCTTGATATCGAAGACTCACCTCAAAATAGGTATACCCACATACCTGAGGTGTTTCCATTATATCTACAAAAGAGAGAGATCAAATTTTGCAAGCTTAGAAAACCTGCAACCATCTCTCTACATGGTGCACTTTCGAGAGATAACAATATGTAGCTTAGCAATCGCTATGTATTTTCTCGATAAGAACCAACATGAAAAATACCTTGTGACACCATTTCATTCATTCATATGATTTGTTATCCGAGCGCTATGTTCTCTAAGTATCATAGCTTAGCGGTCACTAAGCATTTTTGCAATATGATTTTTTTAAATTTCTATATTCTTAATTAAGAAACAACTTAGCCTAGAGGCAAATAATTTATTCCTTTCTCATTTAACAATAAACAATAAGCGTAGAGCACTATGTTCTGTAAGTATTTGAGCTTAGTTGTCACTATGCATTTATTTTATATGAATTGTTTTTTATCTCTATTTTTGAAATTAATAAAAAGTTTATCCTTGAGGCCATTAATCTATTACTTTCTCAAAAGACCTCTATAGCTTTTGACAATAAAATTTTTTTATATCTAACATATTTTGCATCTAAAAATTTCACAAAAAATGCCTAGCACCCAATAATATCTATTACTATGATATGTTATTAGAGCGCTTGTGTTGAAATAAGATATTATTTAGCTGAACTACCGAAAAATCATTCCTTCCTAAAAGTAATCCAACTTAGTGGTCGTTAAGCATTTGTTTTAATAAAAATTGTTGTTTGATCTCTATATTCAAAATAAAAAATTAGTTGAGCCTAGTGGCCGCTAATCTACTCCTCCTGATAAGTAGCAGAGCTTAGCGGTCAATAATCATTTTCATTGATGCTCGCTGATGTGTTAAATAATAAAATATGCAAATGTGTGTGCCTAGCAGTCTATATGGTGTTATATGAGCACCCTGAAAACATTTTTAGTAATCATCTTTCTTCCCAACTATGTAAATACCTCCATAGCTTTCGACATTAAAATTTGTCCATATCTCACTTATCTACCATCAAAATATATTATGGAAAATTCCTAAGGACCGCTAATATCTATTAGTATGATTTGTTCAGAAAGCATCTATGTTATCAAGAAAAAATTTAGCCTATTTTCTACATAATCATTCCTTTTGGTAAGTATTGAAGCTTAGCGGCCACTAAGCATTTTCTTTCACACCCACTTTTTGATTGATCTTGTTCAAGTAATGGAGTTTAGCGGTCACTAAGTATTTTACTTGATACGAACCGGTATAAAGTATGTGTTATAAACAAAAGAACTTGTGAGTATAGAAGTTGAGAAGTCCTTAAATGGTATGTAGTGCCACACTTATATGATATTGTGTTGAAATGGGATGTTGATCGTGCAAAGCCAAGAAATCATACAAAGTTTGATATAATCTGGAGTGGTCCTTACATGATTTCAACTTGCAAGGAACATAATGTTTTTCAACATTCAAGGCTGAATGGAGAGGAACTCCCATTCCAATGAATGGTATGTTTCTCAAACATTGTTATTAAAAATCATACTGAGTCTTGGTTTAGTAGGACTTCCCTTTTAATAAGTGTAGTTCCTGCACATTGCAATGTTTTTCAATTCAATAACTGCATTCGTGCACGTGATCTAGTTTACAGATCCTTCCCAGTTTTAGTTCATTTTGGAAGGGTTGGACCTTTTAGAAATGCAGATTTTGATCACATGCTTTGGACTCCATGCCCAATGGGCAAGAGCAAGACACTGGTCTATAACCTAGCAGACATATTTCCCCACAGGATTGCCATAAATGTTGACAATTTTTGCACTTGTGCAAAAATGGGAAACTCAAAACTTCATTACGATGGATGGCATTGGTGAAGTGAACCTAAGCTAGGGGAGATTCTTTCATTTCATATTGTTTCTATTGGATTAATTAATGATTACATGAAATCTGTAGCTATGTGTGTTGTTACAAAATGTAACAGATCACATAGTCTGCAATTTCATGATTATCTTCAGTAAAAGAACACAAAGCCCCAAAAGACAGATGTGTAAACTTGATGAAGAATTAAAATACATAATATAGATGAAGTGTTAAGTTTTGGAACACCAATCATAGTTGTAGATTTTTAGCAATATTAATGTTCATTACTAAGGGTACAGGTATTTTAAAAATTTCTTTCCTTCATGATTAAATACATTCAATTATGTTATTGAGTTGTTTTAATTATTATACGATCCATATACAAAGCTGAAATGCAGAAAGAAATACACAAATTAGTTTAGAATTCAATGTTTTATTCATAAGAAATTTCAAATGTTCCCACACAAGCTATGGGATGTAACTCAAAAGTAAATTACAACTACTGAAGTAAGAGGTACATATGCATGAAAAATAAAGTAAATGAGTATGAAAGAACCCATCATTTCCTTGGGTTTCTTTCATTTCGGTTGATGCATTTCCAGCTCCATCTTGCTCCATCTTCATCCTTGTTTCTTAGCAAATGGCATTGTACCTGAAAACAAGAAAAGGAAATATTGTCAATTTTGAGCTCAGGGTTGATCCATATTCCTATACTATCCAAATTCATGCAAGTGGATCTCCTAGTATCAGGAAGTATAAATTACATGAGGGTCAAAGGCACAACTGATAAAATCACTATTCTGTAGCAACATACATGACTCATTCACTCAAAAAGAAAGAGAAAAACTATGGAATAAAAGAGAGGCCAAAAATCCTAATGTTTTCTAACAGTTTATCTAAATATGCAGATACATGTAAGAAGAAAGAAGTGATACATTCTGTAACTTGAATAAGAAAAGTACATTTATTTCAGTTCAAACTAAAGGCTGAAGTTAACTGAAATGAGACAAGATTACAACTAAAACAAAATGGAAAAGGAAATCGAGAAAATTTTGACAGGGATTCGCCATGTAAAATGGACATTTTACATCTTTCCATCATGCTATTTCAAACTAATACATGCTTAAAAGTGTAGATAAATCAAATAGTAATACAAAAAGGAGATAATGCATGGTATGGTAAAAATACAAGTTACCTCATGATAAAGAATATTTTTAGTTACAAGTACAACTAAGGATGTAGAATATGATTCATGATGAAGAGTTACAACTCACAATGCAACCAACTCAATACTTAGACAAGTACATAAACATCAATGACTTACACAACCATGAAAATTTACAGAAGAAGTGAAGAAATAAAGATAGAGCTTATAAAAAATTAGAGTTACAGATCAAGATGGCCACTTACAGTAACTGCTACAGGATGTATCACAAGTACAAAATTAAAATCAAGATGCTACATCACTTCTACAGGTAAAGTGCAACTACAAGTCACAAAAATATCAATCCAAAAGTGAACTGGAAAGAGAGGTACATAGTAGATGCAAGATAACATATTTCAGAAAGAGAAAATCTATTCAGAAGAAAATATCCAAATGAGTATAGAAACCTCAAGCTTATTTTAGTTCCTGGAATATGAAAAATTATCAAAAGATTTAGTAAACTATTTGCAAAAGAATTCATCAGAGAAGGAAGCATTCAAATGAACTTTTCTAAGTAGTAAGAAAGTAATTTTCTATCAACAAATCCATGACACAGAGGATAGCTAGAATCGAAAAGAGCCAAGGTTTCTCAAAAGGAATAATGATTTCAATCATATTTTCAGAATGAGTGAAAGCAAGCTCTAGCATATATATTATATGAGATGAACATGTGAGGAAGACAGTTGGATAGCAAGTTATTCATATTGTAAGTCTTTCACTTTACAAATAAAACAAAGAATAGTAAATGAAAGCTCCATCATCAATCCTTAGGAAGATTAATAACAACAAGATACACATGAGGAGTATAAATAGCTCGAGTCCTTGCAAAACTAGCAACAATCACATATGGCAGAATATCTGGTATGCATAGAACAAGGAAAACTGAACCAACCCATTTAAGGTATAGTTGTAATTTCATGTAGAGTGCATCAATTCGAGCTCAGAGAAAAGGAGGTAATGATAACTCAAGGCCCATATCAAAGAATGCAATAGTTATGGGTTAACTAAAGACCCTACTATAAAATATGAGCATTATTATCATAAAACCCCAGCTCAAAATGATGAAGCTGAAAACTCGTAATAGAACATAGAATACCCATCAAAATAAAGCTTTAAATCAGAAGTTTATAAGGATAGGCACGATGCCCAAGAGCAAAGTTGAAGATGAATGCACAAAGAAGCACATACTATAGAGTTTTCAATTACAAGAATAACAAAGCATAATACAGGAATTTCTAGATATTTCTATTTACACACTCAGGAAGTAAGATATCAAATAACTTCAATGGTGGCCAAGTATTTTAATGGAAGACCAACTTCATTACATAAAATTGAAATTCATGCGTTGGCAACCCAATAATTTGAATGAATTAAGAAATATGGAATAAAACATGAACCTCCAGTGCATATCATGGTGAAAATAGATACAGATTTTGCAGAATTCTCACAATTTCCAAAAGTTTTGAAAAAAACACATGGCCGTTGAAAAACAAAGCACAAAACTCATACAGAGAAGAAGTCAGAAGATCAAGTGAAGAATTACTCAGAATGCGTAAAATCTTCGACAAAGCTCTCAAATCTAGAAAAACAAAGTGGGGAAATACACAGGTGTCAAGCAAAAGGTGTCCGTTAAGGAAATGAGGAGTAAGATAATAAACATAAATACCCATATCTTAAAATACACAGATCTACAGTTTTAGAGAGCCAATATCATAAATAGTGGCGAGTATATAAGAAGAAACCATGAACTTACCTTCTCCCGTAGATGGTAGTGAATCAAGATGAATGTGTATTCTCAGATCCATGGTACGATGGAAAACCCATAATGGATACACACAGAGCTACAAATACCCAAAACATAGCAAAGGGTTGTATAGGAAATAAGCACCTCCATAGAAAAAAGAAACCAAAGCTTCAAGTGTCAGGCTCATCAACATTTTATATAACAGTGAAAGGAAAAGATAGAGGAACGCATTACTTAATGAAGAGGAAAAAGATGACCTTATAACCAAGAATAATCCATGCATGCTCATTATCAAGCTAAATATCAAGTTCCAGATCACACAATCGAGCTCAAAGGAAACATTCATGGTGGTTATCTCAATAGAAGAACTCAAGAAATAACATCAAGATGGAACTTAGAGCCACAAATTCCAACCAGAGCCTTCAAAATGGCCAAAAACTAGAACCTCAAGACAGAGGATTGTTTCAGTAGAAAGATCTCGATGATATAGAGACGATGACCACGCCGTTCATAAGAGTTAACATAATGCATGAGAAAATACGAACTCAAAAAATCAACAGAACTAGCTCGAATCAGAGCTTGAAAATGGCGGTCCTAAGGAAAATTTTCCAGGGCTTCGCCCATTCCTACAAGCTCGAGAGAAAAAAGATAAAAATTATTAGGTTTTGAATTTTTTTTTCTTAGCTCAACTGGAGTTAACCCAAGCCAACCACTAAGTAACAGATCGACGGTGCAGGACCAATCAATACACAAGATCAACGTCCACAGAACAATCATCAAGACCAATGCAAACCCATGTGGATCAACAACTTGAAGTGATTAGAGTACACAAGATAAATAAACCAAATTGATTTGCAATTAAAACTTTCCAACTACCTAATCCAACTAGAGTACAAAGATTAACGGTGAAGATCAAGGCATGAAGATCGAAAGGAACACATTGCAAACCCATAACCGCATTGTGGGTTAAAAGTTTTAAACCGTAGTTAAAGCCACTGAAAAACCCAAGGGGTGAGTCATCATGGTGAAGGGGACCAACCTCATTGAATAAATCATTACATTGACCTTAGATAAGGTTTTATAACATATGCCAAACAATCAAATACTGAAAACCAATCACAATGAAATGATGCTCAAAAGGTGGCCATATTTAGTATGCAATGGTAACCAAAAGGTGGCCGAATGTATAGGATGACATTCCTTTTAAAATGTGACCTTGTTATCTCAAAACATAGTAATGTGCCAAATAAAATTGGGGTGGTCAATCCAAGGGGAAGACAAGTGTTCACATCACAAGTGTCCCCACAGTGGGAGAGTTTAAAAATGGTCAAATTATATTTGCTCAGGAGTTTAATTCTTCATGTGATCATAAGAGGACAGAGGGGATGTCAGCATCAGAACCAAAATGTGGTCCCCATAAAGATGCATACATGGGTGAATATTTGGTCAAGTGTTAATAATAAAGGATTTATTTTTGCTCATACACAGGGGCATATTAATTTGCATGTGCATCCAAGGGGCAAGTGGATCAAAATTGTAGATGTCACATCGACCACTAGAAGACAAAGATTACATGCATTGGAGAAGACTTGCTCATCAAGAAAATTTTATTATTAGTAGAATTATTCACCCAACTTTATTAAAAATAGAACAGTCAACTGTAGTTTGATTGAGTTGTATTTTTGTAACCAAGGCTATTAATGCCTCATTGTATTAGCATGTTTATTTTTTTCCTTTTTTGTTCATAATAAAGGATAAAAATAGGATGCATGGGTGAGTACAATTTTTAGTCTATTTTTAGGATGGGTGAGATGAATAATTTTGCTATATATTGTGTGCATTGGCGGAGCACAAAGGGGGACTTTTTGAAAATAGGAGTGCTGAAGCATTTTTCCTGTTTTGCCTTTTGAATGAGAATTATATTCTGCCTTTCCAAAAATTTGTAGTCTTGTGTATGTCTTGTTAATCCTTGTGAATGTTAAATTCCTGGTTAATCATACTGCCCTGTTGCAAATTTAGTATTTTTTGCATGATATTAGTGTGCATGTTTATCTTATTAGTATTTTTGTGAATCTTTCCCTCAATACATCAAGTGTTTTTCCTTAATATTATGTTGAAAACTATTGGTTTGTGCATCCAGAATCCATTCTCAGATACTTGTGCATGTACTCAGTCAAAGCCCTCATCAATTTTGAGTGTACCACCCTAGTTTGTTTTCATTTATAATCATCTTTTTACCCTCAAAACCCCAAAAATCAGTTTAGGATACATCAAGAAGGAACCGGCCTTGATACCGGAGACTCACCTCAACAATAGGTATACCCACATACCTGAGGTGTTTCCATTGTATCTACAAAAGAGAGATCCATTTTGCAAGCTTAGAACACATGCAATCATCTCTTTACAGGGTGCACTTTCGAGAGATAATAGTTGGATTTTTAGATTTTGGATTTGAGGATGTTAGATGTCGAGATTTCCTAGTCGGGGGTAAAGATATTGGATGTTGGATGCAAGATGATAAGATTTGGATGTGGAAATTGATTGATTGATGAAATGATCAATTGGATAGGGGATGAGGAGGTTAGATGGTAGTTAGATAACGATGAGGATTAGGTGTGGATGATGATATGAGTAAAGATGATGATATAAGGGGTGAGCTATAATAAAGTTCCAAATTTTATCATTATTAGTAGTGTTATGAATGTGGCATAGAGAAAAGTGCATCAAGGTATAAATACCTTGATGATTAAATTGCTAAATTCCCATGTCCTCATATCATTGGGTAGATTACTAAAAAAAATGATCCTCATATCATCGACCTAAATGTAAATGTAGACAAGAAAACAAACAAAAACACACAAACATGTATTTATATATATATGGAATGTTTAATTTTTTAAATGTTTGGATTCTTTGATATAGTGATTTTTTTTATTTTGGATTTGGAGATTTTTGATTTTGGATTGTTTTGATTTTTTGATTTTGGATGGTGGATGTCTAGATTATTTGATGTTTGATGTGGAGATTTTAGATTTTGGATGTTTAGATTATTTGATTTTGGATTTTGGATGTTAGATGTTTATATTTTTAGATTTTTTGATATTTAAAATTTTGGATTTTTTCAATTTTTAGATTTTTGGATTTTAGATGTTGGATTTGGGGATTTTGGATTTTTTTGGATTTTGGATTGTTTTGATTTTGGATTGTTTTGATTTTTATATTTTGGGTTTTGATGTTTTGATTATTTGATGTTGGATGTTGGATGTTTGGATTTGTGATGTTGGGATTTTTAGATTATTTTATGTTAGAGTTTGGATGCTTGGATGAGTGATGGGGAGATTGGAAGGGATGTAAGGTGGTGTTGGTGATCGATTTAATGTCACCCTATTTGTTCAAAAATTCTCAGTCCATATGGTTTGAAGTGTTTTATGTCTCCCTGTATAGATGCGTGAAAATATTTGCCTTCGCTAGGATTCCATTGTTAGTCCTTTCCTTTCGTCGTGGATCATGTTGAGCTAGATATTGTTTACCGTTTCTCTATCCATGAGAAAGAATTTGTAATTTGGGCATGAATTCGGGGTTTCCCCTTCCTTATATTTTTCCATAATCATGTTTTCCATGTCAAATTTTGTCCCAACATCTATGGAAACATGGTCCTTTCTGATTGGATGCGGCCCAAGTGGGTCTTTTTGGTGAAACTTGTCACTTTTGTAAAAAATGTCAAATTGGTCCCACGACCTCGATAGTTTCTCATTGGCTATTTCAACAAATATGAAGAGGCAGGGAAAAAGTCTTACTTGTACCCCGAAGAAGGACACGTGGTAGTTTTTCAAGTTACAAGTGGGGAGGCGAGTTTCTAAAGCATTTTGTAGATATTTACCTTTTTTGTACGAAGGAGCGAAGTTATAAAATGATCTGCAACTCCACCGGGGTCCACATCAAGAGTTAAAAGTAGAGAGGTGGGTCACCGGGGCATTTTGAGACTCTCAGGACCATTTCAACTAAAGTCTTGTCCACATGGAGGTCCTTCACTCATTTGAGAATTCACCTCTCGATTTGACCTTTGGAGTTGTGTCAAGGAGACACGTGGAGGTTTCCGTTGGTCTTACCCATACTTAGACATTTTTTCATGCGGCCGGTGTAGCTTTGTTAGACCATGGACACGTGGAGGGCCGGCGCTCATTTGAGGATCCGCCTTTGGGTCTTACCTTTACAGTTGCACCAAGGAGACACATGGAGGCTTCCACTGGCTCCTCTATATAATAATATTTCTCAAGTAACTTTCTAAGGCCCGAGACACATGGAAGGCCCACACTTATTTGAGAGTCCTTATTTTGAGCTTCGTACCAAAGAAGCGTGTCGAAGAGACACATGGAAGATTCCGCTAGCCCTGCCCATACTTAGACTTTTTAACGGTCGAGAAGGCTTTCTCGGACCCTAGGCACGTGTCACCTTCCGCAGGTCCTTCGACTCTTTCAAAAACTTTGTCGGGCTGAGACACGCGGTGATCCCACGCTTGTTTGGGGTCTTCACTTTTGGGCACCATATCAAAAGTGTGCCAATAAGACACGTGGAGGTTTCCACTAGATCCTTTTTATACTAAGAATTTTTTAAATTCCAAGGCAAATTTCTTGGGCCCAGGACACATGGAGAACCTACGCTCGTTTGGGAACCTTCCTTTGAACTTCATCTTTGAAGTTGCCCCAACAGACATGTGGAAGATTTTGCTAGACCTTCCCATACTCTGAATTTTCAACAACCAGTGCAACTCTCTAGGATTCTGAACATGTGGAGGGCCCACGCTTGTTTGGGAACCTACCTTTGAACTTCATCTTTGTAGTTGTGCCAAGGAAACATGTGGAGGTTTCCGTTGGCTCCTCTTTGTACTTGGCTGACTTGGACTCACAACGCAGATATATGATATAATCCATGTGGGGACACTCATTTCTGAGAGGTATGAATGTAGGTATCCATGCGAGGGCACTCATTTCTCAAGGTGTATTCTCAAGGGTGAAAATGATTGCTTGTCAGATCCAACCATATGGAACCAACTGCGCAAATTATTAAAAAGGGGATTTCTTGCATGACAGAATAAAATAATAATTAGGACTGTAAAAATTTATGGCATGGCATCCCAGTCATGGTTGAGGGTCTAAGAAATGTGATCAGTTCATGATTTATCCACCTGGAAAATTTTGGGTGTAAATTTGTTAAACATCACTTTCTAGAACAAACTTGTAACAAACAAAGGATTCCTCAAATATTCTTCTTTGGGGGAATTTGGGATGAGTGAGTGAGTGAAATTGTATAAATGTAATGAGAATACTCTTGTAAAAGGTCGGGGTTTAATTTTTACAAGAAAATTTGAGAAATCCCATCTTCTTGAGAGACCATATGAGAAACTTGTTAATTTATTGTGTTTTAGATTTCAATCATGTCAAGATGGTTACAAGTGTATAGCCATTTAAAAGCTCTGAGATTGTTCAAGAAACTTTCCCCTATTGATGAATCTAATAAATCTTGAATTAATCTGTGTTGATCTTGGGAAAAATTGTGTCTTCTTTTATTTCAAAATGTCTTTCAAATAGTTTTTCTTGTTCCTGTTGCAATCTTATATTAAAATCTCTCCGAATCACACAAGATCTCATCCATGTGTTAGTATTTTGGCATTTTCAATTCATTATGAGAAGATCTTTCATCTGGTAATGAAATAAAAAATTTAAAATCATTTTACTTCCACTATGTTGATAAAGATTGTTTGTAATCCTATGAGTGTATCTTAGGCATGATGAACCAGGGGTTGTTAATGTTTAATTGAGTCTTTATCTCGAGGATTCGTGTTGAATTATTAAATATTGTGTGAAATCGTGTAGATTTGGGCCTCCATTGATGCACACCTTCTGGTTGAAGGAATATTTTGGCTATTCTGAAGCATTCTATCTATTAGTTTTCCAATTGTTGTAAAGGTTCTCAAAGATCTGGTGAAATCAACTTCATCTTGCTTAATTCCCCACCAAAATTTCAAATAACCATGAATCCTACCTAAAGTACCCTTGTTTTTGTTGTGTATCCACAAATGAACAAATTCTATTGCCAAAATATCTGAAGTAAACAGGTTTTAAGTGTCTTTAGTAACCTGAACCTTGTTCAAAAAATATCTCCATTCTTTAGAAGTGATAACTCATGAGAGTTAAATTGTGGTGTATTGATCATATTTTCTCAAGGTTCCCCTAAAAATTGTGCAAAGAAGGATCTCTTCATGTCCTTCACCAAAAAAGGTTACAAAACGGGTCCTCTCACCCTGGTTGAAAGGCACGACCTAAAGTAGTGAGGATAGATCAAATCCTTAATGAAGGTGTTATCCATTTCTCCAATGCCTGAGTGACAAAGAGTCAGTTGAATCCCCTCCCGAATACAAAATGACTTATACCATGATTTTTCTATCTCTAAGTATCTTGTTAAATCTGTGACGTTGCTTAGCTTCTAAGGGAGAATCAATTTGGATACCAACAAGTGGGATGTAACTTTCTCTGATATTTCTCAAAGCATGTGTGGGGAGGATGAAAGGGAAGGATTAAGGGAAATAATATAGGTTGGATAGGATAGGAATGGGTTGAGGATTATTTGATTTGGGATTGAAGGATATGATGAGGATAGGATGATGATTATTTGATAGGGATTGGTTGATAGGAGTGAAGGATAGGTTGGATGTGAAATTGGAGATAGATAGATTGAGGGATGTGGTACAAGATAAGATGGGGAATATGGAAGATAATAAGATATGCCCCCAAGTATGGGGGCATGGATTGAGGGATATATGTGGTGTTCCCCCAAGTGTAAAGTAGGGTGTCATGTGTGGATGGATAGATGGTTTTGATTTTCCCCCATGCGTAGGGTGGGATGGGGAGTGATGGGTATCTAAAATGGATGGCGTCCCCAGAGGATGATAGTAAGGTTTACCTTAGTCATGAGGATAACATTTTAAAAGGGACATGAGGAGGATTGGATGAAAAGGAAAGAATCATCGTCTATCCACATATGTTCTATCCTAAGGGAAAAATAAGGAGGATGTGATGGATGGAAAGAAAATGACATAGTGATAAACAAAATATGGTCCAAATGACCCATATTATAAGGCAAGAGTCAGACTAAAAAAAGTGTGACCATGGTGTAAACAATAGATGGAAACATGTGATCCCTATGTCTCTACGATATCAAATTGTGTGTGATTGTGATGGTTAATTACTGCTTGAAGTGAAGACTTAATGGGTAGTATGTGATGACAAACTAGCAAATGTATAGTGATTAATTAAGCCTATTAGGTTGATAGAAGGTGAGTGGGAGGTTAAGTCGTGTGTTTTGTTCTGCTACCATCTAGGCATCTATAGCCCCGATGGAGGTACATATGATTCTTGTCACAACATTACTCTACTACCAAACCAAAGAAACACCATAGTCTTGAGGTGAATTTTATTTGATATTTTTAATTTTAATATGATTTTTGATTTTTTCTTATTTACATTTTTTAAATTTTAAATTTTTTGTATAAAGAGGATCCACTCTTTTGAGAATTCTCAAGGGGTTAAGAATCACTAGTGGATTGATGGGGAGATGGAAATGAGTGTATTTATGACATTGGATAGAGTGTCAATAGAAATGCCCAAAGTTCTTCACCACAAGTTGATTAAGTGTGTTAAAGTGTGTGGATATCTAGGAGGAAAATGATGTTGGGATGTTAGAGGTAATGATAGACCAAGGTAACACAGTTGTATTAGGTATTATTAGCCTACAACATGTGTGAGAAAGATGTTTAAGTCTTCAATTGAATGGAATAGAATATGATATGAATGAATGTGGATGATAAGAGATTTGGATGTTGGATAGAAGGAGGATGAGTGGGAAGGAAAGAACATCTGTGCGTAGCTAACGAATTATGTGCTCAAACTATTTTTAGGTGTTTGGTAGTTGTAGGGGGATTAAATAATTTATGATTCGGTTGAGTGATTCGGATGGTAGGATCAACAAGAGGAGTGGAAGAAATGGGTTGTGATGGAATAGTGGGAGGTTCCTTGTTAGTGTTAGGTTTATACCCTACACCTAAACGACCTAGATTTTGATGAAGGGAGATGGGTTCATGAATTCCTAAGTCTTTTCCACAATGTTTCATATTAATGAACATATTTTGGGCTATAGGATATGAAGTGTATGGGGAATATGATGCCATGTGATCATCATGAGACGTGGGGGTTGTAAATTTCTCATCCGCTAAGAGTTCGGACTTAACAAAGGATGGGGGTGAGATTTTTTTTTGTTTTTGGTAGGTGATTGATGGTTGGATGTACTATGGTACTTGGATGGCTGAAAAAGTTTGGGTATCAAGTAGGATTTGGATATCCGACGATGCTTATGGAGAGGATTGAGATGGAAAGGCAGTGGATAAAGAGGTACAATAATAAGAATTCCTTAGTTAATGAGATTTTGGACATAAGACCTAAATTGCATGCAACGATTGGTCGAATGTCCATGAGTGTGATGGAAGTCACAATAATAGTGTTCCTAATACCAAGATGATTTGGGAAGGTTTTGATTACATGATTTTATTGGGGCATGGATGATCATGTTGAAGGTTTGTAGACGATGGAAGATGGTGGTCAAGGATTCTCCTACAGGAGTGAAGTGGCTTGGGTTAAATGGTTTGGATGGAGTAGGAAGTAATTGTTTGGAGTGAGTAGGAAGTAATGGTTTGGAGGGAATAGAAAGTAATGGTGTATGATTGGGTGGTTGATGAGACGCTCTTGTTGATTTGGATTTAGGACTCCGATTGGATTGGTGTGGTTTAAGCGATGAAGGGGATGGATTAGGCCTGGGGGCCAAAGTGGATGGTTTGGGCTTGGGGGCGAAGTAGATTTGGGTGATTTTGGATGGGTTGGTTTAAATGGTTTGGGATTAGGATTTTTTTGGGATTGATAGATGTAGATGAAGGGGATGGGGTAGATTTAGATGAAGGGGGTGGTTATGATATGCAGTCACATTAGAGTTAGGTAGTTTTGGGGATGACTAATATTTGGGAGATGAGTGTGGTGTAGGTACCACATTGGATTTGGTCCTTTAAGGAGATTAAGTAGATGAAGGTGACATAGGAGTCATATTGGATTGGTATTAGATTTATTAGGTTTAGGAGTTGGTGACTTAGGATCCACATTGGATGTTTTAGGATTGGGGTATGGTGGATGTGAAATAGGATTAGTGGATAGGATAGTGTTAGATTTAGGTGATGAAGGGGTTAAGATAGGATTAAATTGTTTAGGATTAGGGGTAGAAGGGGATGGTGTGACTTAGGAGTCATAATGGATGAGATAGTTTTGGGCTTAGTTGATAGAGGGGATGAGGTAAGCTTAGAGGTTAAATTCAATGATGGTTTAGGGAGGTGGGACTATCTAGGAGAAAGTCCGTAGGATTGAATTAGGGTGATGAAGATGATGAGGATGGAGGACTAAGATGAGATATGGGAGATGATGATTTGGGATTAACTTGTTAACATTGGTGTGGATATTTGAATGGGACTCAATGGTGGGTTTTATGATGACTAGATTTAGGGGTTGATATTTTGGATGGGGTTAGATTATTTAGATGAGTTTTTATGGGATGAAGATAGAGGTCATGATGATTGATAAAGGGTTTATAGGTTTGGGTTTGGGATGGTGTGTGTGTTTGGGATTGATGGCAAGATTAGCAAGGACATAAAGGATGTCCTCTTGCTTTAGGTCGAGTTGGTGAGGTGGTCAAAGCCTATGTAATTATCTTGTGTGGATAGAGGTTTATGTTGTTTAGGTTGAGGTGTAGATTGAGATGATTTCGGTTTCTCAAGGAGGAATTCCATGGGGTGAGAAGTAGGAATCTTAGGAAGGGGAAATTATTGATGGGGTTGGTAGGGAGATGATGGTTTAGGAGGTGATTGGTTGATTGAGATGTTGGATGGTTTTTAGGATGTTATGATTGAAATGGGATGGTTGATTTGGATGGCAAGGAGAGAATTGGATAAGGTAGGACGTGAGATTTGATATTTGTTTGTTAATGTATTGAATGGTGTGTGGGACTTTGCGGTAAAAGTGAGATGGTTGAATTTGATGGGTGGGGATGATGAGATGATTTGGTTGATGGATTTATAAAAGATATAGGGGTTTGAATCTTGGTTTAGAGAGTATGAGGATTGAGGATTAAAGGCCATGGTTATATAGGATGTGTGGGTGATTAGTTTTGGATTAGGATTGATGGTAATGGGATTAGGATTGGGATTGTTTGATTAAGGATATTTTTTTATTGATTAAAATTTTAATGTGATGGGATAGTTAAGGGTGTTCACAAAAAACAATATCTTCTCTTCTTTGAACTATCATCGCTTCGCAACAACACTTAAAAGAGGGGGAAAGTGTAGACATCTAAATATACCGACATGCTTAATCACAATTAATCCATCCCAACATCATCCATGTATAATAATTAATCGCAAGACTAATTATTATTATTTAATCCATTTTATCACATTAATATCTCATTAATCCCTCTATCATTTTATCATCATTTATCATTTATCATTAATCCATTAAATCCATCTTACATCCCATTTTATCATTAATCTCATTAATCCATTATTATATCATATTATCTTATTTTAATCCCTCATTAACATTTTATAGGAATTTAATATTCCTACATCTCACCTACCACCTACCATATGTTGAGTTGTGGAGCTAAATTGCTTCACAAATAACATGATTTACAAACTTGTAGGTTTACACAATAACCAACATCGGTCACCTAGGAGGAACCGACATCGGTCACCTGGGAACAACCGACATCGGTTGGGTAACCGTCATTAGTTACATGTGCGTGTATGTTTTTTATTTTAGATGCATGTATAGGTCTAACCTTTGATTATAAAGGTGATCTAAAGGTTGTAAATGCATAACTAAGATTCCCTAAGTTTGTATATGCCTATATAAGCTAGAAATCTAGGGTTAGAAGTGAGAATTGAAAAGGATTAAGTAAGATCCTTGATTCTCCTTGGTTGAGAGGATGATGAAGAAGAAGAATAAGAAAAGAAAGAAGGTTACATGAAGATAAAGCTTCCATGGAGAGAAGTTAGACAGAAGAAAATGGTAGGTACATCTGAATGGTGAGAGAAGTGTAATGTCTTCTACTATATTTCCTTTGTATTATTTAGTCTCATTGTAGTGGCTTATATAGTATTCAAAGCTCATAGGGTTTCTTCTTGCATATCCACATGATGTTGTGATATCTTGTATTGTAGATCCAAGAGATCATGTTGTATTGTTGATCCATAGAGATCTAGTATTGTAGAGGAGGTTGTCTTCTTGTTTACATAGGTTGATACAATGATGGAGGAGAGAATTAATTCTTGGTACACAATTATGATTGCACATTGGTAGACACATTTGAGAGGTTTTTTTAGATTCACAAGAGAGCTTGGTTGTAGTTCATAGATGCACTAGTTCTTGGTTATGTGAGATTTGGTGGTGGTTTAGAGGATGATTATAGTGCACTCATGTAGATCTGTTTAGATACCTAGAGGAGGAAATACTCTTGGAGAGATGCATCGTACTCTTGTATGGAAGAGTTGGTTTGTTCTCTTTTCAATATATATATATATATATATATATATATATATATATATATATATATATATATATATATATATATATACATAGCCCACATTGGGTGAGCCACATACATGTTGTGTTATGTTTGTTTATTTTGTTTTGATTTGAATTTTCTAGTTTATACTTCCACTTCTGTAAATTTGGGGAATTGTCTAGTTCTCGTATGTGTATGATTTGGTTTGTTATTTAATCATAACACCATTCCACATCTGAATTGCAACAATTGGTATTAGAGCATGGTTTGTTATTTGATACCAACAACTAGTATCAGAGTGATGGCTTTATTTTTCGTGAGAAAGGGTTTACTTCATGGTTTTGTTAGTGGTATTACTAACAACTGTATGAGAGAAGGGTTTTATTTTTCCTGATGTGTAAATAAGAGGGAAATATTTAATATCAAGTGGGATATGGAAATGTAAGATTGCTGGAAAATGATAGTGGCCGATGTCGATATGCTATACCGATATCGGCACTATTCCTTAGCCAATGTCAGCAGGGTGACCATGGTTAGTTAGTAAGAAACCGATGTCGGAAACCTGTTAAATAGAAAATCAAAGATCTAAATAATTTTGAGAAGATGCAATGAATGTGTCTTGATTGTTGATTTTTCCTTGGTTCTTGGAAGCACATACATGTTGGTCAGATTATAGATTTAGATTATAGAGGTATGGTTTTTTTTTCTTGGTATTGTAGTGCTTGTATGTTTTGGTTGCACATGCATGTTTAGGATTGTAGATATGAGTAATAGATAGAGGAGAAGTTATGCATCCTTGGTGTAGTTAGATGCACGTGCTTCATTAGAGAGGAAGAATATATTAACAAAATTTCTACCTTTTTAACCACTTTCATAACACTTGAGTGCTTACTGCTAATGCCTTTTGGCCTCATCAATTTGGTGCCACCTTTAAGAGGGAAATGGACTCGGCCTTTGGCAAGTCTCAAGGGAAAATGGATAGTTGTATACCTTGATGATCGAATCTATTTTCAAAAACCAAAGCTGATCATTTCCAACACCTTGAAACTGTCCTCCAAAAGTGTAGAGAGCATGGCATCTCCTTGAATCCCAAGAAATCTATCTTTTGTGTCATCAAGGGAAAATTATTGGGACACATTATCTCAAATGAGGGAATCAAGAATGATCCAGAAAGAGTCCAGATGATTTAACAAATCCCTCTCCCCACAAGCAAGAAGGGTGTGCACTCTTTCTTTCACAAGATCAAATTCTTAAGAAGATTCATACATGGTTTTGTTGAACTTACTTTGAACATAGCCCATATGATGAAAGGGAAGCAGACTTTTGGTGGTCCTTTGAAGAAAGGTTACATTTTAAGACATCAAGAGAGCTATAGCAAAGACCCAATCTTGGTGTTGCCCTGATTATAGCAAGGACTTCATTATCTATTGCTATGCTACTAAAAGTACTCTAGCTGCTGTGTTAACCCAAGAGAATGCTGAAGGTCATGAAATCCCCATAGCATTCATGAGTTATATTTTGAAAGCCCATGAGCTGAAGTACACCATGATGGAGAAACATGCTTTTGCAAAGTGGTCAAAGCTATGAAGTAGTTTCATTTTTACATCCTCAACTCTCATTCTATTATGCTTGTGCCTGATACAACTATTAAATCCATTCTTACACAACAAAACTTTGGAACCAAGAGAGGAAATCGGGTAGCCAAAGTTTAAGAGTATGATCTTGACATCAAACCCACCAAGTTGGTTCAAGGAAAGGGCTTATGTGAACTCATTGTTGAAGGAGTTGATGCCAAATTATCCAAGGAGGAAGTTGATATCCATGTTGTTCTTTTCCTCAACTCAAATGATGAATGGTATGCTAGCATTGCACACTTTATTACTTATGGATAATTTCCATCCCATTTGAGTTCCAAGAATAAGAGAACCATCAAATTAAGTTTTGTGCAATATTTGTTGTGGGAAAATGCATTGTTCAAACAAGGCATAGATGGAAGGTTTTTGAAATGTGTTGACAAAGAGCAGCAAAAAAAATGTTCTCAGCCTTATCATGACCAGGCTTGTGTAGGTCATTTCTCTTCTTCTGTCACGGCCCACAAAATCCTCTGTTCCTGTATTATAGGCCTACCATGTTCAAACATGCATCAAAGTGGGTAGGCAAGTGTGAAGCATGTTAAACCTTTGTTGGAAGACCCAAATTGGCTGATTTACCTCTCAAACCAGTGGTGATTGAGGAACCTTTTCAACAATGGGGTTTGGACTTCATTGGGACACTTAATCCACCTTCAAGTGTAGGGAATACTCATGTTTTGACTGCCACTTATTATTTCACCAAGTGGTGGAAGTCATTCCAGTTAAAAGTACTACTTCTGAAGTAGTATGCAACTTCATCAAGGAGCACGTCTTAATAAGGTTTGGGATACCAAATAAGGTTGTCACTGACAATGCTTCCAATTTTTCTTCTGCTGAGATGATGGATTTTTGTTATGGTTATGACATTTCCCTTTCCCACTCTTTAAATTACTATCCCCAAGGGAATGGGCAAGCATAATAAACTAACAAGAACTTGGTCACCATTGTTCGAAAGCTTGTTAATGACTCTCAGAGGAATTGGCATAAGAAACTATATGATGCTTTATGGGAAGATATGATTAAACCTAAGAGAGCCATTGGAATGTCTCCTTTTCAAGTGGTATATGGAGTTGAAGATTATCAGTGACATTGGAACTGACAGCCTTATCTTTGATGAAGGCCATTGAGGGTGCCAGCTTTACCCATTCATTGGACAAAATAATTATGTACCTCCAAAAGTTGAATGAAGATAGATTACAAGTGGTTGACAAAATATCAGCTCATCAACTCAAGGTAAAAGCTCTATTTGAAAAAAGGCTAAACCTAGAACTTTTCAAGTGGGAGACAATGTTCTTCTTTAGGACAAAAGGCATGAACCTCGAGGCAGCCATGGTAAATTTGATTCCCTTTGGCTTGGTCCTTTTAAAATTAGACATTTTGCTGGTGAGAACTCTTTTTACCTGGATTACATGGATGGTTCTCCTCTCCCACTTCCTTATAGTGGGAAATTTTTGAAGTTGTTCAAAACCTAGGAGTTTTGGTGGTCCCTCTGTACATTTTGTATAGAGTTTTTTTCTTTTGTTTTTGTTTTGGTTGGTTTCCTTCCTATGTTCTCTTCTGTGTTGGTATTGCTTCTTTTGACTCCATTTCCCATTGGCTAAGACACTGGTTTGATCTAATTACCTAGAATTCTCTAAGGTTCTTGATTTTGCCTCTTTCCTTTGCCAAATCATCCCCAGAAGGAGCTAGCTGTTGTCCTCTCAATTTTCCCCACCCTTTCGAATCTAATTTCGTGAAAATTGGAGCCCTGCCATAGAAGAAATTCGTGTTTTAAACTCCTTAGATGCTCATTTTCATTTCCCATGGCATTTTTAATCAAAATTCCTCGCCATCTGTCATTAAAATGTTTTACCTATTTTCAATGGATGGGAAATGATTTTAGTTCTTCTTTTATGCGTTTGGAATGCGTGGGACCTTGCATCTTTCATTTTTAACCTTTTTGCAGAGAAAGAAATTCTTCATCGGGAGAAAAATGTGTTTTCCCGTTTCCTACAACTTCCTACATTCTTTTCCACATCAAATTATTTCCCAAAAAGGTGAAGCTACGTGTTTGTTCCCATTGGATGCGTCCGGATGGGTTTCTTTTTGAACTTATCACTTTTGGTGATTTTGGAAAAAAATTAGATTTGCCCCACATCCCCGCGGTCCCGATTGGCCGGGAGCGATTTAGCGAAGTTGGGTTGGTGGATCCATTTTATTCTCTAAGGAATTACGGTGGAAGGGTGAAAAGTTCTAAAATGACCCACGGCCCCACTCATGCAAAGGGAAAATTTCTAAGTTGAGGCCCATAACAAATTAGAAAGGGACACATGGCCTACGTTAAAAATTCAATGGTGGAGGCATGGACTTCTAGGGAAAAGTTGGATTTTTCCCCTTTTCAAAAGTGGATAAAATATAAAACTAAAGCACATTCCCGCAACCAATCACATGATGCCACGTGGTTAAGAATGAAATTAGAATGGCAGGCCTGCGGGGGAAATTGTGAATTTGAGCCTTTTTCACCAAAGGGTTACAATGTTGCAAATTGAGCCGCAACCCCTTTTTCCAATCGTGATGTGCCACATGTTCACATTGAAAATTCAAAGCGGGTCGGTGGAGGTTTTTGAGAATTTGAGATTTTTGTTAAAAAGATTTTAAATGGCATATTTGAACCGCATTTCCTCAGCCACTCAGATGGCGCCACGTGTCCGGCTTTTGGCGGAGCTGCGGGGGGGCGAAGCAAAATGAGAAATCGTGCTTTTCTCCTAAATGTTAGGAAATGTAGTTTTCTCCCCATGGTCATCGTTGCTTGGATCTTGCCACATGTAGGGTCCAAATTTGAAGGTAAAATGGTTAAAAGATAACCAAATGCACTCATCTGGTTTTTAACGCCATTAACGAATCAGAGCTCTACAAAATGCAAAAATGGATCATTATTCATTACTTTTTCTTTGTATCCTTGTTGTTTCTCCATGAGATGCATTTTTGGTTTATTGTGGAGCTAAATCGATAAATTTAAAGGATGTAAAGTTTGATCATCAGAAAACGGAGTTTATCGGTCATACGCAATAAAAAGGGAGAAAACTTACTCAGTAAGCACTCGAGTGTTATGAAAGTGGTTAAAAAGGTAGAAATGGTAGGACCAAATGAAGAAGAAAATCATGAGGTGCCCCCTTCTAAAGTAATCATGTTCGAACTAATGAAATATTTGCCTTTTTGAATGTTCATGAGTGCGTTTGATGTCACTTTCCAAAAAACATTATTCCTTTTGGATATTCTTTTCTTGGGCACAAAGTATGGATGTACACGAATTGTTATAAGAACATGGTTTTGGCCATGGAAAAAGGGATTCTAGTTTTTTGGGAAGGTTGTAAATTTTGTAGTAATTCAATACAAAATTTCTTTCTTTCTTTTCTTATTTCCTCTATTATATCTTTCTATCTCCTTGCTCGATTCAATGGATCTTTTTTTTGCATTCAACATAAACTTTGTGTTCTGGTCTATGTGAATCTTTAGAACTTTGTGTTTGCAGATTTTCACCGGTGTTGAAGTAATTGATCCTTTTCTATATTTTCTTGGTTCAATGTAAGTAGGGAGATACACTGCTATCTATATTTCCTAAAAGCATTGTTGTTTTCTTCCTTCTCCCATCTCCGTATTCTTCCATTCCTTCTGATTGATAATATTTTAAGTATAAAAACATTCCAGAATATTTGGCTCCAAACATTGAGAGTTGTATATTTGTACATTTGTTTTTCCTACTTTCAATAAGGGAACCTCTCCCATTAAAGAGGAGGGACTTGTTGTCCCTTGACTGTGGTTTCAACCCATGTTCCATTTTGAAACCCAATAGTTTTTGGTGACTCACTGGGGAATTCATTACAAATAGATTCCAATTTTTGAATAACAACTTCTTGATCATCTTTGATCTGGTGACTCCAAGATACACTCGGGGTAGAAGAATCCTTGGGGAATAAGACCCTAATTTCTAACTTTTGGATCATCAAGGTTTATCTCTCCCTTCATCAACAAGAAAAATAAGAGGAACAAGATCTATAAGCACTCCTTATGCTAGAGACAAAAATTCTGGGAGTGACATCCCTCAAGATCAAACCAGTCCTAATTTTCCTGCTTTGATTCTCTTTGGTGTTTTAGTTCCTCTCTGAACAATCTTTCCAAGGATGGCAACTCCTCTGCCTTGGGGCCAAAGGGTTGGGCTGGGCCTCTTGCTCTTCCCCAACCATTGCATGAATTTTCTAGAGGCAATAAACAAAATTTCCCTAAATTCAGAGGTGATGGGAAGGTTCATCCAGATGAACATATTGTGGCCTTCATTGTTGGTTGTGGTGTTCTCAAAGTTGAACATGAGGATATCTCCGTTAGACTTTTTGTGGAGACATTGCAAGATAATGCTGCTGATTGGTTCTATCATCTCCTGCTGGATCCATCACCAATTGGAACACCATGACGACCCAATTTGAGTAGCGTTTCAAACCTGCTGAGGATGTACATGCCCTCTTGGCCCAGATTTCTCAAATCAAGAAAGAGTCACATGAGCCCATGAGGGAATTTGTGGCAAAATTCAATAAGGTGGTTAACAAGATCCCACAAAACACATGCCCTATGGATTAGATTCAGAAATGTTTCTTCCTTAATGCCCAACTACCTGAAGTGAGCTATGCACTTAGAAGAGATAATCTTGCCACTTTAGATGTTGATCAGAGATTTGTAATAAGTGTTCAAGATGAGATGATCATCTCTGGAAAGCTAAGGAGAGATTCATCCAAATCCAAAGCATCTCCTTCTTCCACATCTTCTTCTGGAGCTAATGCAGATCAGTTGGTACAGAAACTTGCTAATGATCTTATTTCTCTCAAGAAGCAGTTCACCCAACATGCTCCTTATCAGGATGTTGCTAGGAAGAACTTTTAGCCCAGGAATTGGTTTCCCTTTGTTGGTACCCAGATTGATTCTCCTTCAGAAGCTAAGCAACATCACAAGTTTGGTAGGAAGCTTAGAGACAAGCAGAGCATGTAGTGTGTCATTTTGTAGCCGGGGATAAAATGTAGCTTGCTCTTTGTCACTCAGATGTGGAGAAATGGGTAGCACCTTCAAGAGGATTTGACCTATCCTCACTACTTTATGGTTGTGCCTTTCAACTAGGGTGAGAGGACCCTTTTGTAGCCTATTTTTGTGGAGGAGATGGAGATATCCTTCCTAGTGAAGTTATTAAGAAGACCTTGGAGAAAATATGATCAATACAACAAAACCTAACTCTCACAAGTTGTCACTCTAGATAGTGGAGATATTTTCTAGGCAAGGTTCAGGCTACTAAAGACATTGGGAATCCTGATTGTTTCTTAATGTTTTAGTGGTGGAAATTATGCATTTGTACACACACAGACAAATAAGGGTATTACTTACAGCAGGATTGGTTGTTTTTAATGAATTTTTGTGGGAGGTGAGGCGAGAATGAACTTGATTTACCAGATCTTTGAGAGTTTTTACAAAATGGAGAGCTTACACAACAGAATGCTTCAAGATAGATAAAATGTTCCTTTAACTAGAATGTGTGCTTCAATGGAGGCCCAGATCAACACGTTTTCACATAAATATGAGATTATAGCACGAAGGCTTGAGTTAGAAGACTCAATAAAACATCAAAATCTAAGATCAATCACACTAAGGTACACCTAGAGGATTATAAACAATCTCTATCAACGAGATGAAAGAAAAGTGATTTTAAATCATTTATTTCATTCCCAGATGAAAGCTCTTCTAAAAATGAAAATGCAGATGACACTAAACTATCAAAAGGATCAAAATATGTGTGATTGAGAGGGATTTTGATACAAGATTGCAACGGGAAAAAGAAACCATTTGCAGACATTCAGAAACAAAGCAGACACAATTTTTCCCATAGTCAACATAGAACAACTCAAATTTGATTAAACTATCAGCATGGGAAAGTTTCTAGAACAATCTCAAAGCTTTTCAATGGTTGTACACTCACAACCACCTTGACATGATCAATTTTAACACAAAAGAGATATGCAAGTTTCTCAAACAATCCCTCAGAAAGACGGGCTCTATCAAGATCTTTTCTCTTAGAAAATTAGTTCTGACCCCTAACACTCCAACCATTTGCATGATAAATTCTTGCAATTTATAAAAAAAATTCCAACAGAGTTTTCCCCCAAAAATCCAAACATTGAGTGCACCAGTGCTCACCATGATCTCGATTGTGATTCCCATAATCAAATCTGTAAAAAGTTGTTAGGTGCTCAGGGGGTAGATCTCTTCAAACATCTCCCACATTCAACTCCTTCTTCTAGTAGATCACTCTTCCTTCTACTCGCCAACCACTTCTACCCCTAATCTATCAAATCTAGTTCTTTGCGTGCTTGGGAAGGAAAAATGGAAGATCAAATCGAGCCCAGAGGTCAGATCTCATCTTAATGGTAAAATACATCCCCATATTTTCCTCACCAAACCAGATATCAACAGGTCTTTCACGTGCCAAGGAAAGAAAAATTGGGTTGAATCGATACTTAGATTGCATATTAATGGTGAGAGATGTTTACAGACCTTCCCCACTAAACCAAGATACCATATTAATGTTCCTCTTCATTTGGCATGCAGGAGACTCCAAGAAATGATAAAAACCATAAGAATATGCATCCCAGGAGCTTTGGAGAAAAATGGTAGAAAATCAGATACAGATGCACAACTGCCATTGATTTCTATTTTGAATTTGGGCCATCCACATGGGAGATCCACTTTAAAATAGTCCTGTGGGTTCCTTTTTTCCTTTAACAACTTTTCAAAAAAATGATTTGTTTTCACATTTTGCTTCGCACCTCCACCCTTGAGAAATGAGCTTGACACGTGTCCTAAGGTGGGTCCCAAAGGAACCATGGCTAAATTCTGCTATTACACTCTTTTTTTGGAAAAAGGGAAAATTTTCCAAGTTTTCCCCGTAGCTCCACCCTTCTACTTTTAGCTTATGATGTGGGTCCCAAGTGAAACCACGCTTCATTTTACACTTTTAACTCCTTTCTCCACAAAAGGAAAATTTTCCAAATTTCCCCGAAAGTCCGTACCTCCGCCATTGACTGGAGAAAATTTTGACTATTCTTTGTCGGGATTATGGGCCATTTTGATATTTTAATCCTTAAGAGGCAAAAATCCAAGTTGCCCCCGATGGTTCACTTCCCCACCTTTTGACTTTTCAAACTGCCACGTGTCATAATGGCACATCTTGAGATGGTCCCCAAAAGTTGAGACCTTGAATGAGCGTGGGCTCACCACATGTCCTAGCCCAGTAAAATTTGTTTGAAGGCTTAAAGCTTAGCAGAAGGTGCCATGTGTCAGGGTCCGAGGCAATCTCCTTTGGCCGTTGAAAAGTCCAAGCAAAATGCAAAGTGAGTGAAAGCCTCCAAGTGTCCTCCTGGTGCTTCTTTAAAATAAAATTCAAGGGCTAGTCCTCAAACATGCACGGTCCCTCCACATGTCCCAAGCCCTCAAAACCTTTAAAAAAAGACTAAGTATGGGAAGACCCGGTGGAAGCCTCCACATGTCTTCATGGCACAATTTCAAAATGGTGCCCAAGTTTAAGACCCTAAATGAGTGCGGGCTCACCACGTGTCCCTATCCCGCAAAACTGTATTAGCTACATAAAAATTTGTCTAAGTCCAAGAAAAGTAGCGAAAACCTCCACGTGTCCTCCCGGCACTACTCCAAGGCCAAACCAAAAATCAAATCTTCAAATGAGTGTCGTTTCTCCACGTACACAGGTTTTTAAGTTGAGGTGATTCATAAAATTTTTGAAGTACCTTTCATGCCTTTGGGACTTCGAGACAAGACCACCAGTAATAATCTTATACCCCCAGAGGGTACCCTACCGAACCACGTCAACCAAAAGATGCCATGTTTCCTGGTGATGCAAGGATGTAAATTTGACCGGGAGAAATACCCGTCAAATCGTAAAATGAAAAATGACCATTTGAGCCCAAAGATGAAATTTCTCGAAGGACAAAAATTTAGAAATGGCACAAGGCTCAAATACATTCCTCTGAGCTACATCCATTCATTTTTATTCAAGTATTTAGGGCAAAAACGACAAGGACAACAAATACCGATTGTGGAAAATGGAAAGAACGGGAGAGCCCGAGTTTTTAGATGAATAGAGAATGGGAGACCCAAATTACAGACCCTTTCCGATAAACAGAGAAACAAGGAAACAACTATGGATCCATAAGTGATCCTTAGCCTAGGAACAGATTGATTACAGCAACAAAAGGAAAGCAGAGACTTCTCAGGCACAACATGGGGAGATAAAATATGGCAGAGGCCATAAATTGATAGATTTTTAATGGCAAAATGGGGCGAGACTATTTTGAGCACCAACATTGGCTGACTCGGGGATGGGAACTCCCTGCAAGTGCCACAAGAACAAAGGTAGACCAAGTTCCAAAAATATCCATTGGGCAAAGGAGTCAGCTTGCAGAGCAAAGAAACAAAGCCATCTCCTAAAAATAAATAGAGAAACCAGCAAAAATAGGTCACCAAGGACCAAAGCGAGCAAAAACACAAAAGACAGGAAATAAACAACAAGTTATACACTGTACAAAAGATGTTTTACCCTGATTCTTGGGAATCAATCCAATAAATGCTTTAAATGCCTACCATTAATAGGTAGTTCGAGAAATTCCCCATCCAAGTCCTTCAAGAAGAAGGTATGCTCACCAATCCGAATGTCAATGGAGTAAGGGCCCATCCACAGTGCATCAAATTTACCATTATTGCCCTTGTCTTCATGTCTGCTATCCCACAACAACACAAGATCTCCAATGTTGAAAGCTCTAGGAGTGACCTTCTTGTCAAATAAATTCTTCAATTTTTCTCTAAAATTCACATGCCTTTGGTGAGATACTCTCCTCTCTTCATCAAGTTCAACAATCTAGTTAATGCAAGCTTCATATGGACAACTTCTTGACCTTCCAGCTTGTTGAATGAACTCGATATGAGGATAGTTGCATATGCAGGGGCAACAGAGCTTGAGTTTCATACACCAATTCAAATGGACTCTTTCCAAAGGGTTCTTTTAATAGTTATTTGATCATCCGAGACAACAAAATTCAACCGCTCACCCCATTTTCTCTGTTTCGGATCCAAGGTCCTTCTAGTAATCTTCAACAAAGTTTTATTACTGGACTCATCTTGTCCATTTCCTTGGGGGTTATAATTAGAGGCATATTTCAAATTGATCCCATATTATCTGCACATTGCCACCAAAGTTTTAGCTCTAAAGCTCATGGCATTGTTAGCAATAATTTTGACTGGCACTCCAAACCTACAGATGATATGGTTCAACATAAAGTCCATGACAATTTGGTGTGTTTCCCTTTTGGTGGGGATTGCCTCCACCCACTTAGTGAAATAATCAGTGGCTACAAGAATCCACTTATGGCCAACACTTGAAGGGTATGAAATCTCACCAATGAAATCCATTCCCCATTGCTTGAATGGGGATTCAATTAATACATGCTACAAAGGTAGGGAGCCTGAAGCTTTCAGTCTTCTAGAAAAGTGTTGACAACTCTCACATCTTCTAACCAAAAGAGTTGTGTCCTTGAAGAGAGTTGGCCACCAATAACAAGCCCTTTGGATCTTATGTGTTGTGACTCTTCCAAAGCAAAATTCCCCAAACAAACTCCTCCATGGAGATCAAAATTATCTTGGGGCTTCATCTTGATAATGCACCTTAAGATGACTCCTAAGGGTTCTTCCAAGCTAACCCATAATAGTAATGACATATTTCTGGGAAGCCAACTTAATGTCCCTTTTCTGGTTCTTACTCAAATACTCAGGGCAGTATAAATGTTTGAGATAAAAAATCACATCCTTGTACCACTCAAAACTCATCAATTTTTCAAAGACATCTACCCTTCCTTCTTCTACCTCATTCACCTCAATAGTTTGCAAGTTACTCTCAACCATAATCTTAGCCAAGCCCAAACCTCTCACCAACTTCGTGGTTTGGATATCCATGTCATATTCTTTCAACTTTCTCACCCATATGCACCTTTTGCTTGAGACCTTCATCTCGATAAGATGTCTTGACCATGGTGTGGGGAACATAAGCAAAAATTCTAGAACTCAGAATGTAAGGCCTAAAAACCTTTGTTGCTTTCACCAAGGTAAATGCTTGGTTCTTCATAATAGTGTATTTCAGCTCAGCCCCTTACAACGCCTTACTGAAAAAGGCAATTTGCCTCTCAGCCCCTTCATCATCTTTCTGCAACAGGACAAATGCAATAGTATTTTATGAGGCAAAACAAAATAGTTGGAAAGGCCTCTTATAATCTGAGGCTACTAAAACAGGGGTATGATTTAATGCCTCTTTGATCCCACTGAAAGCTTGAATGGAATCTTCCTCCCATTTAATAACCTGGTCCTTCTTTAGCATGGAAGTAATTGGAATGGTCAACTCAACAAATTTTGATATGAATATTTTGATAAAGTTTATATGTCCAAAGAAGGACTGAATTCCTTTCTTAGTTCTTGGAATTGGGACCTTGCTGATGGCCTCTACCCTTTCTGGATCAATCATCACCCCCTCTTGTGACACAATGTGACCAAGAAATTTTCCTTCGCACCCCTAAATGGGACTTCTTTGGATTGAGTGAAATGCCATATTCTCTACATCTTATCAACATATTTTCCAAGTGCAGCAAGTGATCACCTCACTTTCTAGAAAACACAATCACATCATCCTAGTAAACAACAATAAAATCATTGATGTAACCGACAAAAGCAACATCCATTTCTCTTTGAAAGGTTGCTCCAGCATTCATCAGACCAAAGGGCATCCTGACATATGCATAAGTCCCCCAAGGAGTGGTAAAGGTTGTTTTAATTCTTTCTGATTCCTTCACCACAACTTGGTTATAACCAGAAAAACCATCCAGGGTAGAAAGTAGCTCAAAACGATTCACTAGCTGCAGCATGTTTTCCATGTTTGGTAAAGGATAATTATCCTTCATTGATGCTCTGTTCAAATTCTTGAAATCCACACATAGCTTGATGTCACCATTCTTCTTTCTGACTGGTACTAGGTTTTCAACCCAATAAGAATACCTTGTGGGTTGAATAATCCCTTAATTTCTTCATTCTTCTTTCATTTTAAGAGATAAGAGCGGATTGATTGGTCTCTATTTCTACCTAAATGGTTTTGCATTAGATTCCAAGCAAATATCATGTTGAAATAGATCCTCTCTATATGTCTTTAGTTCTAGAATAAGTCCAAGCCATGCAATCTTGATACTTTTTTAGCAATTAGACATAAGACTATTTTTCTTCCTTGTTGAGATTGCTTCCCTACCCAATCTTCCTTAGTTTCTCCTTTGTGCCAAGGTCATGCTCCTCAATATCTTGTGAGGCTCTATGCATCTCGCTAATAATGCGATCAACATTATCAAAGTTGGATTCAAGAGCAACCAGCCCTCTAGGAATGGTATTGGTCTTCAGTTGGATGATGCCTTTACCAAACAGGTTTCTTTACCTTTGTTGCACACACAATTGGCTCCCAATCAATACTTTGATTGATAAAATCTCCTTCATTCTCGCAAAAATCTTCGACCTGAGCATCATCATTAAAAACTTGCCAATGCTTAATGTTTTCTGGGACATATGGCCTTGTTGATACTTCAACATCATATTCACAATATGGGGACATTGCATAATTATCAAACCAAGATCCCAATACTGTAAGTTTTTCTGCCAAATCATTGAACTTCCTATCATGATGCACAATGTTGAATGAATCAAACATCTCAATGAAATCCCAAACTACATGCTTGTATTGTTTCATTCACTGATTTTTTGTGGCATAAAGTTTTTTGACTTGCTTGAAAATTAATTCTGAATCTCCTTTGACAATGATGTCTTTAACGCCATATTTCCAAGCAATCCTCAGACCTAACAAGAGTGCCTCATACTCAACAATGTTGTTAGTGCACTCAAAGTTGAGTTTGAAAGAACAACAAAATCTTCCCACCGGGAGAGATCGAACAAGACCAACACCACTTCCGAACTTGGAGAAAGCTTCATCAAAAAAAAAATGTCCAAAGAGAACCTACTTGTTCAAGACACTTGTATTCTTCAATATTGTACTATTTTCAATCAGAAAATCCTACAAAGTTATTAGAATCAACACTTGTGTACAATACTTCATAAGATGCATTGTTGAGATCCTCAATAAAGTGCAACATCTTCTTTTCTCCATACAACCCGATAAGGTTGCCCTCAATTGGGATTGTAGCATAGGACATGTCCATTTGAACACTCCCACCAACACTTGCAACCCATTTTCTAGATAGCAACATACTTGGGTGGGAAATCAACAACAACAACATCGAACATCAGGTTTTTACGGGTAGGTCGTAAGTTGCACCACCAAACCTTTCACACATCCCACCACCGACTTCTCTGGAGTCCATAGCAATGCACTTCCTATATGCTGTTGTTGTTTTAATATTCAGATCATTCATGACTTCTAAACGCATGACATTGCATGATGCCCCTGAGTCAAACATACAGTTATGCAGCAGTCTGTCCTTAATGATTAGAGTGGTGAAGAATGGATCCACATTTAGCTGAGATTCCACCAAGGATGTCCTTAAATAAACATCATGTGGTTCACCTAGTTCCTCCAACACTGGTGGTTTTTCTAACTCTTTAATGACTCTGGGGAGTCTCCACATTGTTTATATTTCTACCCAGGAAATCTTCTCTTCTTTCAACCCCAAATACTCAAAATCCCTTTTCTTGTGCTCAGGGATCCTGAGAAACTCAACAATTGGAAATGAAATCTTGATCTGACTCAAGACTTGGGAAATATCATAAGGCATAGACTTTGGCAAGACAACATTGGAAGGAAGGCTGATACACTCATTAGGTGGCACATGATTTTTGACTGCTTGGGCATGAGGATGGGTATGATTTTTGTTTAGGACAGCAAGGCCCTTAGCAGATGCATCTTTCTTGGGAGCCTCTTTAGGAATGTTTGAAAGTAATGGAGTTTTTGTCTTGGCATGAGGCCCTATCCCCTTTGACAACCCTACTTCTTGTGTTGTGTTCCTTTTCTTGAGCCATAACAACATTCATCAATAATTGCCTATCCTCCTCAGATGGGATTCCTCCATCATACTTCTTTATCATTAAAGCTCTTAAATATTCAAATTCATTATTGGGAAATTCAAAAGCTTGTACAATATCTACTTCTAAAGTATGAGAGGGAGGAAAAATAGGTACCTGGTGGATGCAATCCCAAAAATTAGCAGCAGTTCTAGCACTTATCACTTCAGTTGAAGTTTCCCCTTGTTGTGAGCTCGTGGAGCAACCCATCATGCAGACATCATCATCTTATTATTCTTCTTCTTCTTATTGGTCTACCTCACATGGAGCATGGGGCATGAACCATCTGTCACACCAATCAATGACTTATGTTTCCTCTACAACAACAACTCTGGCAGCCAAAGGATCAGGTACCATTCTATTTTCCCTGGCTTGGGACTGTTTATTTCCAAATCCAACAAGTCCCTTGCCTCTATCATCAGATCTTTGGTGATTTGTAAACCTTTCTTGGCCTTGTTGCCAGATCGACCTTGTGAACTCTGCCCAATTCCTTGTTTTACCTGGGATAATTTGTATGATATTTCTTTGACAGCTCCTACCAAAGTTTTCACAACTTCCTCCAAATCAACAGCCTTACTTGTTTGAGGCTTTTCTGGGTTAATTAGTTTTACACCATCCCTTTTTGGAGGCTTTCAAATTGCCTTGATGTTGTTCTATTTGCAAAGCCATGGTGAAGGCCTGCCTCAAATTAGTAGGGTTTTTGTCCCTCAGGTAAAAAGCAACCTTTTTATCAAATGCATCTAAATATTTGATCAAACATGATTCATCACATGGTCTTAAGCTAACAAGAAATCTCCTCAAGGTTTTGTTAAACCTTGTGTTGAAATATTGTAATGACTCATTAGGATTCTTCTTGATGTTTTCAAATTTTGACAAAAGAAACCTAGGGTCTGTTCTATCACCATATTGTAATCTAAATGCATTATTCATCTCTGTCCAAGAATCAATGGAATTATCTAGAAAAGCTTTATACTAGTCCCTTGCATCCTCTCCCAAAGTATGGATGAACAATTTGATATATACATCTTCATGTTCAATCTCAAATTCTTCCATCATGTTGATAAAAAGATTTAAATGCTGATCACCAGTTATAACATTATTTCCTAGAACTTTGGTAGTTTGTTCCTTACATCTTGAGGAACTGCATTTGGATAACCAACCATCCTTGTAAAATTTATAGGACCAAAGGTGTTTATAAAAAAAAGAGGTCTAGGTGGGGGGGGCCATGTTGTTTTGAGGAGGTGACCCTAGAGGGGAGACAAATTGATAAGGGGTAGAGGGTCTTTGAAACACATGAGTATAACTTTCAAAATGGATATCCCCTAAAGGCCTTGTTTCTTGGAAAACCCTATCAACCTTTGAAAAGACAGGGGGAATGAGAAGCAAACTTTTCAAAATCAAATGAAGGCCCCTCTCCAGTTGGAGAATTTAGTTCCACAAAGAGGCTACCTGATTCAGAAGCACTTGAATGGAAGTCTTCAATGATAGGCCGATCAATTTCATCAATGGAGATCCCTTTTCTTGTCTACTGATCTCCAACAACTCTCCAGGATTTTCTTCCTTTTGACTTTGTTTTTCCTAGCTTTGGAAATAATGTCTTAACAGGATCTCTAGAAAAGAAAGATCTTCTTCCTTCCAACTTTGCAAAGATTAGTAACAAAACTCACTTGACAGAGGTTAAGACACTGGTACTCATCAAGAATCAGATCAACAGGGAGTCGCCACTAAGGATTTCCACCTTAGTTGTGCAAATGCACTTAAATATGATCTGTCAAATTTATGTCAATACTAGAAACTGGAAATGGTAAGACCTCACTTTTTTTTACCCAGATTTATCAATGAAAAGTAAGTAAAACCGATGTAGAAACTGAAAGAATTGCACACAACACTTGAAAATTTGAAAACTTCTTACAGGACCAAACAAAAGATGAAGTTTGAAACAATGTATTAGCATTAAGAGCATATAATAAATATTTACCAGGGTTTGAATATGAACTGTAATCACTATGTCCTCAGTAATGACAAGACCAATCGGTGTTTGTACCCAAATTGATTCTCCTTTAGAAGCGAGAAACAACACAAACTTGGTAGGAGCTTAGAGACAAGTAGAGCATGTAGTGTGTCGTTTTGTAGCCAGGGGATAAAATGTAGCTTTCTCTTTATCACTTAGATGTGGAGAAATGGGTAGCACCTTCAAGAGGATTTGACCTATCCTCACTACTTTATGGTTGTGCCTTTCAACCAGGGTGAGAGGACCCTTTTGTAGCCTACTTTTTGTGGAGGAGATGGAGATATCCTTCCTAGTGAAGTTATTAATAAGACCTTGGAGAAAATATGATCAATACAAAAAAATATAACTCTCACAAGTTGTCACTCTAGATAGTGGAGATATTTTCTAGGCAAGCTTCAGGCTACTAAAGACATTGGGAATCCTGATTGTTTCTTAATGTTTTAGTGGTGGAAATTATGCATTTGTACACACACAAGACAAATAAGGGTATTACAGGTAGGATTAGTTGTTTTTTAATGAATTTTTGGTGGGAGGTGAGGAAGAATGAACTTGATTTACCAGATCTTTGAGAGTTTTTACAAAATGGAGAGCTTACACAATAGAATGCTTCAAGATAGCTAAAATGTTCCTTTAACCAGAATGTGTGCTTCAATGGAGGCCCAGATCAACACGTTTTCACATAAACAATGAGATTCTAGCATGAAGGCTTGAGTTAGAAGACTCAATAAAACATCAAAATCTAAGATCAATAATGCCTGAGGTACACCTAGAGGCTTATAAACAATCTCTATCAACAGATGAAAGAAAAGTGATTTTAAATCGTTTATTTCATTCCCAGATGAAAGCTCTTCTAAAAATGAAAATGCAGATGCCACTAAACTATCACAAGAATCAAAATCATGGTGATTGAGAGGGATTTTGATACAAGATTGCAAAAGGAACAAGAAACCATTTGCAGATGTACGAAATGAAGCAAACACAATTTTACCCAGAGTCAACACAAAATAACTCAAATTTGATTAATCTTATGAGCAAGGGAAAGTTTCTAGAAAAATCTCAGAGCTTGTCAATGGTTGTACACTCATAACCACCTTGACATGATCAATTTTAACACAAAATAGATATATAGGTTTCTCAAACAATCCCTCAGAAAGATGGGCTCTATAAAGATTTTCTCTTAGAAAATCAGTTCTGACCCCGAACACTCCAACCATTTGCACAAAAATTCATGCAATATATAACATTTTCCAACAGAGTTTTCTCCCAAAAAAATCCAAACATTGAGTGCACCAGTGCTCGCCATGATCCCGATCGTGATTCCCATAATTAGATCTATAAAAATTTGTCAGGTGCTCAGGGGGTAGATCTCTTCGAACATCTCCCGCATTCAAATCCTTTTGTTAGATCACTCTTCCTTCTACTCTCCAACCACTTCTGCCCCTAATTTGTCAAATCTGGTTCTTGCATGCTCGGGAAGGAAAAATGGAAGATCAAATTCGGGCCCAGAGGTCAGATCTCATCTTAATGGTAAAAGACATCCCCAGATTTTTCCTCACCAAACCAAGATATCAACAGGTCTTTCGCATGCCAAGGAAAGAAAAATTGGGTCGAATCCGATAGTCAGATTGCATATTTAATGGTGAGAGATGTTTACAGACCTTCCCCACTAAACCATGATACCAAATTAATGTTCCTCTTCATTTGGTGTGCGACTAAGAAATGATAAAAAACCATAAGAATACGCATCCCAAGAGATTTGAAGAAAAATGGCAAAAATCATATACGGATGCACAACTGCCATTAATTTCTATTTTGAATTTGGGCCATCCACGTGGGAGATCCACTTTAAAATGGGCATGTAGGTTCCTTTTTTCATTTTACAACTTTCGGAAAAATGATTTTTTTTTTTTTTTTCACATTTTGCTCCACACCTCCGCCCTTGAGAAATGAGCTTGACACGTGTCCTAAGGTGGGTCCCAAAGGAACCGCGGCTAAATCCTTCTATTTCACCTCTTTTTTTGGAAAAGGAAAATTTTCCAATTTTTCCCGTAGCTCCGCTCTTCCACTTTTAGCTTCTGACGTGGGTCCTAGCGGAACCATGCTTCATTTTACACTTTTAACTCCTTTCTCCACAAAAGGAAAAATTTCCAAATTTCCCCGAAAGTCTACACCTTCGCCGTTGGTCGGAGAAAATTTTGATTATTCTTTGTTGGGCTTGTGGGCCATTTTGATATTTTAATCCTTAAGAGGCAAAAATCCAAGTTGCCCCCGATGGTCCACTTCCCCGCCTTTTGACTTTTCAAATTGCCACGTGTCACAATGGCACATCTTGAGATGGTCCCCAAAAGTTGAGACCTTGAATGAGCATGGGCTCACCACGTGTCATATCCTAACAAAATTTGTTTGAAGGCCTAAAGATCAGTGGAAGGTGCCATGTTTGAGGGTCTGAGGCAATCTCCTTTGGCCGTTGAAAAGTCTAAGAAAAAATCAGAGTGAGCGGAAGCCTCCAAGTGTCCTCCTGGTGCTTCTTCAAAATAAAATTCAAGGGTTAGTCCTCAAACATGTGCGGTCCCTCCATGTGTCCAAGGCCCCTCAAAACCTTTTGAAAAATACTAAGTATGGAAAGACGGCGGAAGCCTCCTCATGTCTTCATGGCGCAATTTTAAAATGGTGCCCAAGTTTAAGATCCTAAATGAGTGCGGGCTCACCACGTGTCCTTGTCCCGCCAAATTGTATTAGCTGCATAATTTTTTTTCTAAGTCCAGGAAAAAGCGGAAACCTCCACATTTCCTCTGGCACTACTCCAAGGCCAAATCAAAAACAAATCTTCAAATGAGCGTCGTTCTTCCACGAAGACGGGTTTTAAGTAAAGATGATTCATAAAATTTTGAAGTACCCCCTTTGAAGCTGCGTCAACCAAAAGAGACCACGTTTCTTGTTGATGTAAGGATGTAAATTTGATCGGGAGAAATGCCTATCAAACTGTAGAATGTAGAAAAACGACCATTTGAGCCCGGAGATGAAATTTTCTCCAAGGACAGAGAATTTAGAAATGTTACAAGGCTCAAATACATTCCTTTGAGCTACATCCATTCATTTTTATTCAAGTATTTAGGGAAAAATGACAAGGAAAACAAATCCCGACTATGGAAAATGGAAAGAACAGAGAGCCCAAGTTTTTAGATGAACAGAGAATGGGAGACCCAAATTACAGACCCTTTCTAGATAAACAGAGAAACAAGGAAACAACTATGGATCCATACGTGATCCTTGGCCCAGAACAGATTGATTATGGAAATAAAAAGGAAAGCAAAAACTTCTCAGGCACAACACGGGAGATAAAATATGGCAGAGACCATAAATTGATAGATTTTAATGGAAAAATGGGGCAAGACTATTTTGAGCACCACCACCCTCTACTTAGACCAGATTGGAAATTGAAGGCCCATATGTTAAAGTTCCAGTCAATGCAACATGTGAAGTGCTGGAGCCTAATGACGAGGAGGAGGATGAAATATGTGAAGAACATGAAGAGGAAGTTGATAAATAATTAGAAGAGTCGAGTGGATCTCATGTCCATTTTCTCACCATTGAAGGTTTATATAAAGAGGATGATTATAAAGAAAGAGTTGTAGAGATGAACAATGAATCATACGTTGTCATGACTCGTGAGCAATCCAACAAGAAGGAGAAAGTGGTGCAGCCTACTAAAAGATCTAAGGAGCCTCTTACGGTCATTCTAGTGATTACAAGGAGAGGAGATTGTTGGTGTGAGTTATCCTATGTGTCCTCATCACATATTGGAGTGTCATCTCACATGGGTTAGGTTTAGGTTTAGGTATAGAGTTTACATGTGTGTCTTGCACTAGGGTTACTTCAACATCCTATATGTACTCTTTTACTATTCATTTATGAGAATGCCAAGACACTCGGTTGTCTTTTTCTTACAAACAAGCTTTGTTCTGTTATGCAAGTTTATTCAATTATTGATCGCGTTTCTTCCGGTGATTACGTTGAAGCTATTTCGATTCAACTTGAGTGTAACTTCATTGTGGTGCATAGTTTACGATACGATTCGTCAACTCTTTCATGGTATCAAAGTAGAGATTGGCTAAACGTGCACTCATTTTTTGAGTTGTGATTACTCTTTTTTTTTGTTCCTCGTGCAAGCTTTTCGATCCTAATATTTTATTTTTTTTCTTGCTAACACATCTAATAGTTATTTTTTTGGAAACGTTGTGTTGTTTTTTGTGCATTTTCTGTACTTGTGCGAGGTATTCCTGAAGGTTTCAGGGTATTTACAGCCACATTTAGCTATCTACAACTAAATCTAAATTTTTAACCAATATAGATTATTTCATTTCCTTTTTTATAAAATTATTAAAATAGAAGTGAATTTTTTTAAGATCTGGTTTTGCGATTCTGAGGAACTTTTTAGGATAAAGATTATAGTGTGATCCTCATTTTTTTTCCTCACTGCCTTCTCAGCCCTACGTGGTGTGGTACTTTTTCTCCTGTGGCCCTGTTGCATGACCTTGCTTTGTGCTGCTGTGTCAAGTCGTGGCCTCTACTGCTGCGCTATCTACCACCTCTGCGTTGGTCTCTGTTGTTGTGTGGTTTGCCGGCCCTCGGCCCTCTCGACCTCATGTGCAGTCTACCCCACCTCGACCCCGCCCGCCGTGTGTAGTTTTTGCCCTACGTTCGTGGTTTCTCTAGCGTGGACGCTTCTTCACCTGGACCTGCAACCCTACCCTATGCCCATCTGCCCTGCCCCGCGTGCCCTCGCAGACCCTGCATGCAACTGCACAACATTCTTTTTGGTAAGTTCTTTTTGTTTGTTAATTTTTTTTAGTAAGTTTTTTCAATATATAAAAATCAAATCTTTTCCTTTTATGTTTTTTTTTTTTTAATCTTTCCTTTTTTAAAAATTCCTTCTAAAAAAAATGCATTTTTTTCGTAAGTTTTTAATTTCTTTAAAACTCAAATCAAAAACGTTTTAAAAAGTTAGAAAGTTTTTTTAAGGAAAGCATTTTTAAAAAAACATATAAGGGCTCTTTTTTAGATCTTTTTTCAAAAATCTAAAATTAATTGTAATTAAGTTAGATTTATTTAATCTTAGATCTATTATTATTATTTTTAAATGTACCTTTCTTAATTTAAGGTAGATTTTTAATCTTAATTTATTATTAGGATTTAATTATTATTATAATTAGGTTTTGATTACAATTTTAAAATCTAATTATATTTTCTTTTAAGAGCCTTTTTGTAATTAGGCATCTAATTTTTAAATTTAATTTAGCTCTTTTAAGATGATTTAAATAGTTGTAATCTACGCTTATTGGCTTTTTTTTTAGTCCTTTTTTTGCTCTAAAATTAGCTAAATTAGACAATTCCACAATAATATTTTTTAGGCGTTTAATTATCGATTTTCTTTACTAATCGTGAGCTCAAGGTGTAGTGACATTTTGAGTATTTTTCCCCTTCTAAGCATTTTTCTAGCGTTCTGAAGACCTATGAACTCCTTCGAGTTCATTTTAAAACATTGTATTTTACCCCTTTTATTGCTTGCGACTAGTGAGCACATCCGCCACGATCTGCAGCAAAGAAGGGGTTTTTATTTCTGACGTGAGATGCTTTTTCTCACAACCAAGATTGGCTTTCGCCTCCTTGTTTTTGATAGTGCTTGTTTACGGTGTCCTTTTTGTTTTGCTCCACAAAACACTATTGTGGTCTCCTCTCTTGTGTGTTATTACGCTGATTGCAAGATGAGTTACCAAGTGTTTCAAACCACACGCACGGACCCGATTGTAATCAATGCACTAAACTATAAAGTGCGAAAGCAAGGGGGTTGTTATTGTCCTGGGTGGTTGTGATTCTTTTTACATTTCTTTCTCTCTCTCACACTATGGATGCACTTTTAATTCCTTTACTTACGTCATTCAAATTTTTTGAATGGAGATCGAAAATGATTATGAAACTAAGGGGTAAAGGGTTATTCCGCATCACCATGGGAACTGAGACTGAACCAGACAGACGAACCTAAAAAATCTAAGTGGTTAAACCGTAGTGATGAAGCTTTAGGTCTTCTTTGAATGTTTGTTTCTCTTGACTTGCTCTTCCACATTGAGACGTATGAAACACCTAAATCTGTGTGGAAAACGCTAGATGTAATATTTGGACAACTAGATGACATGAGAGTGCATGAGTTGGAAAATGAACTACTAGGGTTAAATCCTAGTGACTTTGAAAACCTACAAGCTTTCTTCTCAAAATTTGTCCACATTAGATTATTGTTAAAAGGATGTCAAGTAGAGAAGAAATATTCTCAACTGATCTTGTTGATTCTCTCTAAGATAGGTCCCGAATATTTTGTCTTCGTGTCAACTTTCTACGCTACAAAAGTTGCTTTGGCCGATACTTGGACTATGCCCTCCTTTGACTATTTTTTGTCCCAACTCATTCGAGAACAGGACAAACTCATTCCAATAGGGTCTCTCAAGTCCAAGTCACATGCCCTTGTAACAAGTAATAGCAAGGGAAAGAAGACTGAAAAGAAGAAAGAAACAAAGTATCAACCTAAGAAAGAAACCAAGACTAAACCTAAAAATGACACAAACACTTCAACTTCTGAGCCTAAGGCACAAAAAAGAGAGTTTTTGTGTTCCTATTGCAAAAAAGTATGGTCATGACGAGCAACACTATTTTTAGAAACAAATTGATCACTTATCTCATTTACTTGAGAGGAATAAAATAAGTGTTCCTGAATCCATAAAACAAAGTGCTCTGAAGGCCGAGTCTTTTGCTGCAAAAGGTGCTAAAAATGATAAAAGAAAGGAAAGGCCCTTATAGCCAGAGTTTCTCCTTCATTGACATGGATTATAGATTCCAGGTGCCTCGCACCACATGGGTTCTTTTCATGTTGATTTTTCCAACATCGAACCTTGTGGAATGTCCCAAATCACGATGGGTAATAAAACAATAGTGTCATTTTTCGGTAGTGGATCGATAGAGATGGATGGGGGAACATTTAACCAAGTGTTGAGTGTTCCTAATCTCTCTACCAATCTCTTATCGGTTTACCAAATTACTCACCTTGGTGAAGGAATGCGAGTGGAATTTGGTCCTAACTCGGTGATTATTCGTGAGCTTAACAATGACACTACAGTGGCTGAGGGAAAGGTTGATCACCATTCACATGGTTATATACCTTTTCCCACTTTACTTCTGATTCTACGCCCACTACCTTGCTCACTCATGCAAATGAGGTTAGTAAGCTATGGCATGAGCATTTGGACATCTAAATTATCGCTACCTTGAACAATTGAGCCAAAATGAAATGGTCAACGGGTTGCCTAATGTCAAGTTTCTAAGGATCTTTGTGAGGTTGTACCCTTGGAAAGCATCCACGAAAAGAAATTTGACAAAGGAAAAGCCTAGAGAGCCACACCTCCTTTAGATCTTGTTCACAGCGATGTTTCTGGACCATTTCCTTATCCTTCATTTACTAGAGCTCTTTATGTGCTAACCTTCATTGATGACTATTCGCGATAGTTGGGTATATTTTCTTAAGCTTAAGTCTGAAGTCTTTGAAAATTTTTAGGACTTTAAGGATCTTCTTTGAGAAAGCATTGGAATGTTCTATCAAGGTTCTTCGAACCAACAATAGAGGTGAATATGTAAACAATAGGTTCATGGATTTCTATACTTCTAAAGGGATATCTTTGCAACATATAGTTGCTTATAGCCCTTCACAAAATGGAGTCACAGAAAGAAAGAACCGTAATCTTAAGGAGATGGCCACTTGTATGATTCACTTGAAGTCTCTTCCTCCGTAGTATTGGGCCGAAATAGTGAATTGTGTAAATTACATTCAGAACCGTGTTCCACACAAGGTAGTAAGAGGGATGACACCCTTTGAAGCCTGGTTTGGATGCAAGCTTGATGTTGAGCACTTTCGAGTCTTCGGATCCAAGGCTATGGCTTGAATTCCCAAGAAGAAACGCAAGACCTTGGAACCACAATCCAAACCTTGTATCTTTATAGGGTATCGATGGTGAAGGGATATCGATTGATGAATCCTACTTCTCATCAGCTATATATTAAGAGAAGTGTTAAGTTCGATGAGTCTTCTTCAAATTCTACTTCTCCACCTATTGAGGTTCTTCGGCTCGCTGATTCAGATGATGATATTGTTGAGTGTGCTCCTCTTCCCGATTCTCCCGACTATCAGACCTCTAAGTCTTCTGATTCTGATAGTAGTGATGATGAGGACTATGTCTCTTCTCACTCAAGTGAAGAATCTTCTGACTCTGAGCCTGATCCTCTTGGTCCTCTTTTGGCTAGGAAAACTTTGTAAAGTGTCGAGAGATTTAGTTGGAGATACTTTGGATATGAGACGTACTCGCTCATATTTCATTGGACCCCACTCTTTCTTTTCCTCCACTTCTAATCCACAGTCTTTTCGGGAGGCTTCTAGTATTTCTGAGTGGGATTCTGCCATGGATGAGGAGTATTCTTCTCTTATGAAGAGTGATACTTGGGATCTCACCCTCTTCCGAAAGGAAGAAAAATCGTTGGTGTTAAGTGGGTGTTCCGAACAAAGTATGGAGTAGATAGAGATGGCAAAAAGTTTGAAGTGTGATTAGTAGCAGAAAGGGTTTCTCCCGGATAGTCGAGGTTGATTATATTGAAACCTTTGCTCCATTTGCAAAGATGACTTCTATTCGGTGACCGACTAGCCATTGCCTCGGTGACGTAACGGATGGAAAGTTCATCAAATGGATGTTAAGAGTGAATTTCTTCATGGTGACCTAGAGGAAGAGATCTATATGGAACAACATCCAGGTTATGTCCAAGATCCCTCCCTTGTTTGTAAGTTAAAGAAGTCTCTTTATGGCCTCAAACAAGCCCCTTGGGCTTGGTATGCCAAGATGGACTCCTTTTTACTTACATCAGGGTTTATTAGGTGTCACTAGATCCAAATGTTTATATTCTATGGAAAGATGACTCCATACTCATTCTTGTTCTATATGTTGATGACTTGTTGATCACATGAAGCTCTTCCTCTATTATTGATTCTGTGAAGATCGCCTTGGCCAACAAGTTTTCCATGACTGACTTAGGTCTACTTCATTACTTCCTTGGGATCTAGATTTCACAATCTGACTCGGGAATCTTGATTTCACAACCTAAGTATGCTCTTGATTTGCTATCTCATTTTCATATGTCCGATTGCAAGTCTTCTCCTACTCCTTTTCTTTCCGGGGTTAAGTTGGTTTCAGATTGCTCTACTCCCTTGGTTGATGGTACTCTTTATCGAAAGTTAGTGGGGAGCTTGATTTACTTGACTCACACTCGATTAGATTTATCGTATGCTATTGGGATCGTGTCCAGATTCATGCAAGAGCCACATGAGCTGCATTGGAAAGTAGCTAAATGGATCCTTCATTATGTTCATGGCACTTATGCTGATGGCATTCACTATCATGGAGGGGTAGATATTGACTTGATTGGATTCATAGATTTTGATTGGGTTGGTGACTTAGATCATCTGAAATCTACTTCTGGATACAATTTCTCTCTTGGTTTGGGTCCTATTAGTTGGTCTAGCAAGAAGCAGAATGTAATTGTGATATCATCTACGAGAGGCAGGATATAAAGGAATAATTAATGTTTCCACAGAAGCTATTTGGCTATAGGGTATTCTGACGAGTTTGGCATCCACTTTCGGTGGCCTACCATTATCTACTATGATAACACGAGCACTATCTCTATTTGTATAAATCTAATTCAGCATCAATGAGACAAAAAACATCAAGATCCATATGCACTTCATATGGTAGCTTATTCATGATGGTATCATGAAATTCAAGTACATTGCAGACGGGAGTTGATTAGATTGTAGATTTATTTACCAAGCCCTTCACTGAGATGAAGTTTCTTCACTTACGGTCTCTTCTTGGGGTGAGGTCTTCTACAACTGCTCATCTTCTTGAGCTATATAGTCCTTCTCTTCTTCTTCTTCTTCTAGGAAGATTGTGTTTGTATATGGGCACCTTATCAGGCCTTTAGTTAATGGGTCCCATTGACACATCTTTCTTAGTTGTTTAGGGGTGTCTTCTTTTTTCGTCTGTCTCATAGCCACTACCCCAACTTCGATGAGAGGGGGTGTTGGTGTGAGTTATCCTATGTGTCCTCCTCACATATTGGAGTGTCATCTCACATGGATTAGGTTTAGGTTTAGGTTTAGGTTTAGGGTTTACATGTGTGTCTTGCACTAGGGTTACTCAGCACCCTATATGTACCCTTTTACTATTCATTTATGAGAATTCCAAGACACCCTGCTATCTTTTTCTTATGAACAAACTTTGTTCTGTTATGCAATTTTATTCATTTATTGATTGTTTCTTCCTTGTGATTACGTTTGAGCTATTTCGATTTAACTTGAGTGCAACTTCATTGTGGTGCACGGTTTCGATATGATCCATCAACTCTTTCGAGAGATCCTATTCCAACTTCTTCCACACCCAAGGTAAGTTTTTTTGTCCCTTCCTCCCCTATTTCTGCTCCTAAAACTTCTTTCCCTTCAAATGATAGAGTTGATAAGTCAAAAGTTTCATATACTCCTATCAATGATGCTCCATCTACCTCTAGTTCTTTTTACATTATCAACCATCTCAAGGAAACTAAGATCCAGATCTTAGAAGCGAATTCTACCAAATCCATCCTAAGGACTTTGCTACGATGGTAGACTTTGTAAACTCCAAATCCAAGCCTTCATCTCCTAGTTCTAAAGGTCTTTTCCCCACTCCTTCTCCTTCATCTCAACCAAGCCTTGTGGCAACAATCACTTCATCTGATGAGAAGATCAAACCATTTTATGTCACTCTCCTCATAGTTGGCTACAAACTTAGCAATTGTGTTATTAATTTTGGTGCTTCGGATAATGTGATTCCTGCTAAGGTAGCCCATGCCCTAGGCTTAACCCAAACCCACACTTTTGGTCCATGTTACTCAATGGAAAGTAGAGAAGTTCCATTGGTTGGAAGGATCAAGGATGCACAAGTAGCCTTTGTTGCTTTGCAGAGAAGAGATTTTTAGCCACCATTTTGGTAGCTAATATTCCCCCTTCCTACGGCATGTTGTTGAGTAGAAATTTTTGCAAAGATGTTGGAGGAGAAATCATGATGGATTGGTCACATGCTCTTATTCCAGTGAATGGGAAAATGAAGAAGCTATTTCTGAGAAACAAACTGAATATATTGTGCAAAAAATAGATGACCCAAAGGCATAAATACTTTATGAGGACATTGGTCATAGTAACTACATGATCATGTCACAAGATGAGGCTAACCATCCTAAGGAAGTGCTTATTGATCCTAATGGAGTTTGGATCTTGGAATTTGATGGGAGCTACTCCTCAGCTGGTTCGGAGCTGGTGTGGTGCTTATTTCTCTTGAAGGGAAAATTCATCCTTTCTCCTTCAAGCTACAATTCAAAAACACAAATAATACATCTAAGTATGAGGCTCTCATCCTCGGTTTAAGCATGGAAAAGGAGATGGAGATCAAGAATCTCCTTGCTTGTGGAGATGTAGAGCTGATTGTAAAACATGTCAGAGATCTCTTTCAAGTGAAGAATAGAAGGTTGAAAAATTACAGGAATCTAGTCTGGGATTCTATCGAGTTCCTTGATGCCTTTTCCATTGAAGCCATGCCAAGGGAAAGAAACACCAGGGCTGATTCCTTGGCTGTCTCGGGGTCTCTACTGATCCCTCATCTAGATTTCTCCCAAGATAAATTCACCTTTGAGATGATTCATAGGCCTAATGTGCCTAATAATGCAAACAATTGGCATGTATTTAATGATGATCAACACTTGCTTTCCATCCTTGAACTTAGAGATAATTTTTGCTAGCTCTACTTTGAAGGAAGTGGAAATCTACCTAGAGAGTGTGTGCCCCCAAATGAATAAGATAACGAAGAAGAAATGGATCATGATGGCTGCATAAAACTAAAAGGTAATAAGATACCTAAAGGGATGGTAATTTTGGAAGAGTTATTTGATAAACATGATAGGTACATCAAGTCCAAAACTTCCAAAGAAGCTCAACAGTTTGCTGACTATGAAAATATAAACATTGGGAGTCTTAATGAACCCATGCTGGTAAACATTGGAAAGTGTTGCACACGAGAGGAGAGGAAGAAAGAAATGAAATTTTTGAAAAGGTATGTTGATGTTTGTGCCTATTCTTATCATGATCTCAAAGCTTTTCAGCCAAAAGAGATACAACATTTCATTCCTATAAAACCTAGGATCAAGCCCTTCCGAAAAAAGTAGAGGCAATATAACCCTAAATTGCTCATATAATCTTTCAAGAGATCCAAAAGTTATTGAAGCATAAGATCATTTTCCTCATTCACCATTCAACGTGGATTGCTAATATTGTGCTATCGGGAAAACGAATGGTGAGATCTAGATTTTTGTTGATTTTAGGAATTTGAATAAAGTCGAGCTTTAAAGGATAATTACCCCCTCCCGTAATGGATCAAGTGTTGCAGGCTATTACAGGTTTAGAAATGTTGTCCATGCTTGTTCGGTTCTTAGGATATAATCAAATAGAAGTGAGTGTTGCGAGATCAGCATAAGACTCGCCTTTACCACTCCTTGGGGCACCTTTTCTTGTAGGAGAATTCCTTTTGGCCTCATAAATTTTGGTGCCACCTTTCAGAGCGCAATGTACCTAGCCTTTGGCAACCTTAAGGGAAAATGCATAGTTTTATACCTTGATGATCTGACTGTGTTTTCAAAAACTAGAGTTGATCATTTCCAACACCTTGAAACTATTCTCCAAAAGTGTAGAGAGCATGACATCTCGTTGAATCCCAAGAAATCTCTCTTTTGTGTCATCGAGGGAAAATTATTGGGACACATTATCTCCAAGGAGGGAATCAAGATTGATCCAGAAAGAGTCCAGATTATTCAGCAGATCCCTCTCCCCACAAGAAAGAAGGGTGTATACTCTTTCTTTGGCAAGATCAAATTCTTAAGAAGATTCATACCTAATTTTGTTGAACTTAATTTGAACATAGCCCATATGATGAAAGGGAAGCAGACTTTTGGTTGGTCCTCTAAAGGAAATGTTGCATTTGAAGACATCAAGAGAGCTACAACAAAGACTCCAATCTTGGCGTGCCTTGATTATAGCAAGGACTTCATTATCTATTGCTATGCTACTGAAAGTAATCTAGCTGATGTTTTAACCCATGAGAATGCTAAATGTCATGAACTCCCCATAGTATTCATGAGTTATATTTTGAAAGCCCATGAGCTTAAGTACACCATGATGGAGAAACATGCTTTTGTAGTGGTCAAAGTTGTGAAGCAGTTTTGTTTTTACATCCTCAACTCTCATTCTATTGTGCTTGTGCCTGATACAACTATTAAATCCATTCTTACACAACAAGAATTTAGAACCAAGAGAGGCAATTGGGTAGCCAAATTTTAGGAGTATGATCTTGACATCAAACCCACCAAGATGGTTTGAGGAAAGGGCTTATGTGAACTCATTGTTGAAGGAGTTGATGCCAAATTGTCCAAGGAGGAAGTTGATATCCCTGTTGTTCTTTTCCTCAGCTCAAATGATGAATGGTATGCGTTGGCATTGCACACTTTCTTACTTATGGATAAATTCCATCCCATTTGAGTGCCAAGGATAAGACAGCCATCAAATTAAGGTCTGCGCAATATGTGTTGTGGGAAAATGCATTAATCAAACAAGGCATAGATAGAAGGTTTTTGAAATGTGTTGACAAAGAGCATTAAAATAAATTATTCTCAGCCTTTCATGACCAGGTCTGTGGAGTTCATTTCTCTTTACCTGTCACGGCCCACAAAATCCTCTGTGCCAAGTATTATTGGCCTACCATATTCAAACATGCATTAAAGTGGGTAGGAAAGTGTGAAGCATGTCAAACCTTTGTTGGAAGACCCAAATTGGCTGATTTACCTCTTAAACCAGTGGTGATTGAGGAACCTTTTCAACAATGGGGTTTGGACTTCATTGGGACACTTAATCCACTTTCAAGTGTAGGGCATACTCATGTTTTGAATGCCACTGATTTTTTCACCAAGTGGGTGGAAGTCATTCCAGTTAAAAGTACTACTTCTGAAGTAGTATGCAACTTCATCAAGGAGCACATCTTAATAAGGTTTGGGATACCAAACAAGGTTGTCACTAACAATGCTTCCAATTTTTATTCTGCTGAGATGATGGATTTCTGCTATGGCTATAGCATTTCCCTTACCCACTCTTCAGAATACTATCCCCAAGGGAATGGGCAAGCAAAATAAACTAACAAGAACTTGGTCACCATTGTTTGGAAGCTTGTTAATGAATCTCAAAGGAATTGACATAAGAAACTATATGATGCTTTATGGGTAGATAGGATTACACCTAAGAGAGCCATTGGAATGTCTCCTTTTCAAGTGGTATATGGATTTGAAGCTCAGTTGCCAGTGACATTGGAACTGCCAGCCTTACATTTGATGAAGGCCATTGAGGATGCCAGCTTTACCAATTCATTGGACAAAAGAATTATGTACCTCCAAAAGTTGAATGAAGATAGATTGCAAGTGGTTGATAGAATATCATCTCATCAACTCAAGGTAAAAGCTCTATTTGACAAAAAGGCTAAACCCAAAACTTTTCAAGTGGGAGACAATGTTCTTCTTTGGGACAAAAGGCATGAACCTCGAGGAAACCATGGTAAATTTGATTCCCTTTGGCTTGGTCCTTTTAAAATTAGACATTTTTTGGTGAAAACTCTTTTTACCTGGATTACATGGATGGTTCTCCTCTCCCACTTCCTTATAGTGGGAAATTTTTAAGTTGTTCAAAACCTAGGAGTTTTGGTGGTCCCTCTGTACATTTTATATAGTGTTTTGCTTTCCTTGTTTTTGTTTTTCTTGGTTTCCTTTATCGTTCTCTTATGTGTTGGTATTTCTTCTTTTGACTCCATTGCCCATTGGCTAAGACACTGATTTGATCTCATTACCCAAAATTATCTAAGGTTCTTGATTTTACCTCTTTCCTCTGCCAAATCATCCCCAGAAGGAGCCAATTGTTGTCCTCTCAATTTTCCCCACCCTTTCAAATCTAATTTTGTGGAAATTGGAGCCTTGCTATAGAAGAAATTCATGTTTTAAACTCCTGAGATGCTCGTTTTCATTTCCCACGGTGTTTTTAATCAAAATTCCTTCAGTATGTTGTCGTTAAAACATTTTACCTATTTTCAATGGATGGGAAATAATTTTAGTTCTTCTTTTATGCATTTGGAATGCATGGGACCTTGTATCTTTCATTTTTAACCTTTTTGCAGAGAAAGAGATTCTTCATCGGGAGCAAAAAGGTGTTTTCCTGTTTCCTGCAACTTCCTACGTTCTTCTCCACGTCAAATTCTTTCTTGGAAAGGTGAAGCTACGCGTTTGTTTCCCATTAGATGCGGCCAAATAGATTTCTTTTTAAACTTATCACTTTTGGTGATTTTGGAAAAAAATTAAGATTTGGCGGCATCCCTGCTAGTCCCTGATTGGCTAGAGTAGTTTTGGCGGAAGTTCGGGTCAGCGGATCCATATTCTCTAAGGCATCATAGCAGAAGGGTGAAAATTTCTAAAATGACCCGCGGCCCTGCACATGCGAAGGGAAAATTTCTAAGTTGAGGCCTGCAGCAAATTAGAAAGGGACATGTGGTGTACGTTGAAAAGTCAATGGTAGAGGCATGGAATTCTAGGGAAAAGTTGGATTTTTTCCCCTTTTCAAAAGTGGATAAAATATAAAACTGAAGCGCATTCCCGCAACTAGTCAGATGATGCCACGTGTTGAAGAATGAAATCAGAATGGCGGGCCTACGGGGGAAATTATGAATTTGAGCCTTTTTCACCAAAGGGTTAAAATGTTGCAAATTGAACCGCGAACCTTTTTCCAATCGTGGTGTGCCACATGTTCATGTTGAAAAGTCAAAGCGGGTCGGGAGAGGTTTTTGATAATTTGAGATTTTTGTTAAAAAGAGTTTGTTATCTCTCGAAAGTGCACCCTATAAAGAGATGACTGCAGGTTTTCTAAGCTTGCAAAATTTGATCTCTCTCTTTCGTAGATATAATGGAAACACCTTAGGTCTGTGGGTATACCTATTTTGAGGTGAGTCTCGGTATCAAGGTCGGTTCCTTGTTGATGTATCCTAAATTGATTTTTGGGGTTTAAGGGGAAAAGGTGGTGTAAAATAATTAAAACTAAGGTGATACACCAAATTTGTATGAGGGATTTGACTGATTATATGCACAATTGATATGTGAAAGGATTCTCTATGCATGAACCAACAGTTCTTCTATGGAATATTAAGGGAAAAACACTTTGAGGTATTGAGGGAGATTATCACAACAATATTGCTAAGCTAAACATACACATTAATACCATGTAGAAATTATTGAATTTTGCAACAAGGTAAGATGATTAATCAAGGAATTTTCATTCACAAGACTAATAGAAACATACAAAAGACTACAAATAATTGGGAAGGCAGAAAATACTTCACACTCATAAGGAAAAAGTAGTAAAAATTGCTTCAAGTACTACTATATCCAAAAAGTTCTCCTCGTGCTTTGCCAAAAACACAATATATAGCAAAATAAAAATTTTACCCTCTTCCTAAAAATAGCCTAAGGCTTGTACTCTCCCATGCATTTTGTTTTTATCCTTTATTTAATAATAGATAAAGGAATAAAAATAGAGCATGCAATTACAAATAGGCATTAATAGCCTTGATTACAATACAGTCAAATTGAAGTTGATTGTTCTATTTTTAAGAAAGCAAGGGTAAATAATTTGCTAATAATAAGCTTGCTTGCTAGGTAAGTATTTCTCCTTTGAACATGCAACTTTGTCTCCTTCTCTATTCTGTCCTCTTGTGAAGCATGCAAAAATCAATTCCATGTTAGTGAATAAAATAATCAAAATACTTGTGGTATTTGCAAAATTATTCATCCAATGTGGGGACCACTTCCAAGTTTAGGCTCTGATGTTGACATCCTCTTGGCTTCTAATTGTAACAAGGTGACATTCTGTAAATCATCTCTAGCTCCCTTTAGTGGGAACCACCTCAATTTGCTTGGCTTGGCCACCTTAGTGGACTTAGTAATATAAAAAGGGTCGACCATTAAACATGGCACATGCCACTATAGTCTCCACCACCTTTTGATTAATTATATACATGTGTATACTTTTTGGCCTTTTGCAATTTGGATATACTTGATTTAAATTTCACCTTTTCGGTGATCATAGTTGGCATGCATGGTTGGATTCACATTATTTAAGGTTTGGACTATAGTGAATAAGTTAAATTGTAAATGATTTTAAATGATAAGGTCGGCCCCTTCGCGACGATGAATCAACCCTTGGTATTTTTGTCGGTGGCTTGTATAACTCAGGTTGAGTTACTTTGATAACAATGATTGATCTTGGGTCGTTGATTTTTGTCCTTGATGCATTCGATGCCGTCGATCTTTGACTGTGAGTTAGGGTTTCTAACCTCTGCATTGAATGTGGCATGGTGGGAACTGACCACGATGGTTTGCATTGAATAATGGAGATCAATCTTGAGTGTTGATCTGTTATCCTCTTGTTTTGTGGCCATTGATCTTTGACCGTGGTTGAGTTAGGTTAAACTATGTTTGAGATGGGTGAGTTAAAAAAATTGAACCCCATTCATTCTCTCCACTTTGCATCTGGTTTGTGGGTGAAGCCCTGGAAAATTTTAGCAGACCACCATTGTTGATACTTGGAAGCTCGACTAAGCTCATTTGGTTCTTTGTTCCTTCGAGCATCTGTATTTCTTGTTTTTCACTCTGTCAGAGCCTTATGAGCAAGGTCTGGTTCAATTTTAAATAATTATCATTGTCTTTGGGCTCGGCTTTCTTCTGCAAATCCACCTTGTGGGTTCTGAAATATCTATATTTACTTATGTTGCTTTAGTCGAGATTTTGAGCAAGGTCATTGTGGTCATGATCACGTTATCTCGGTACGTTTTTCTTTACAATTGTAATCTTGATGATTTCTTCAACTTTCTTAGAAAACATTCGTAAAATTTGAAGCATCGGTTTCTCCTTCGAGCAATGATACTTAGTTATGTGCTTACATTTTCTAGATTTTTGTGGCTGTACATTTGATCATTCTGAGATTTTTCCTATGAGACTTTGATATGCTCATGGAGAGTGAATGTGGAGCTCCTTGTATTTTTGATCTTCTATGGTCTTATGTGAATATTGGCTGCCATTAATGAAGAGAGGTAAGGCTCTAGTTCTGTGAACTCTGTAACTTGTTTCTCTTAGTTGTTTTGGCTTTATTCGATACTCACACCTCGAAACCCTCATGTTTCAATGTGATTTTTTTGCATGAACTTGATCTCTGAGCTTAAGTAAGCTTTTGGGTGTCGTCATTCTTGAGGATTTTGAGATTTCAATGAACCTGAACTGGTAAGTCGCCCCACCTTCAAGTTTCTCTCCAAAAATGTGAAAATATTTCCTTGCAGCTCGTATTTGGGGCTTTTCTTGATTATTATGTTCTAAATATAAAAATGGGTATTCCCATTTTTCTCGAAACTTGCAGATTTGAATGTTTCTCAATATGGGCATTGTGAACATGGCATTCATTTTGATCCATCATTGAAACTTCATGAATCTGCAAGCTTTTAAATGTTATAGCTAAACCTCATTGTACTATGAACTGTGTTTTCTCTTGGCTTGGATTCTTGTCTCGTTTATGTTCCTGGACGTGTCTACTTAAGTTGTAAAGCTATCAGATGTCTCATTAAAACTTGGTACTCTTGTATTACCTTTTATGTGTAGTTTGATGACATCGTCCTGAGTAATTCCTTTTACTTATTTTCTTCAATGCTTATAGCTGCACATGCATATCCTTTGCTCTATCTTTGATGTCTAGAGGACCAAACTGTATTGTTGTTTCCATTGTAAGGTTATTTTTCCTTTTTGCAATTTGAAATCTGACACTTAATTCCAAGGAATATGTGTTCTAGTTGTACTTGATATTTACTTGCTCGATCTCGACCGATCTTCAATGCATAAAGTTTTTAGAAAACTGAAAATGCAATAAGCCGTTGGTTTTTATCTTTCAGTGATTTCTTTATGATGATATGCTTCTAAAAGTAGCACTTTGATATGTATATTTGGTTACCTTTGCATCAAAATTTTCATTCAATGCTCTCGGTGTAGTTCCTTTTAAAAATACTTGTTGCATTCTAAACTCTGTAAGCTCTGAAAATATATCAGTTTTGTGCATAATTGTAAACTGGGTGATCAACCTTGTAGGCCATAAAACATTTGTGCTTCGAAAATTGAAAACTCTCTTGTTTGAATTTTATGAATATTTCTTTGACTTAGATATGAGAGCCATTTGTGTGAAGCCTTTACTTTGTATCCTGAAGATGATGATCTGATGCACAATTTATCCTTTCTACTCGAATTTGATCTTTTCCTAGAGTAGGTGATGGTGTTGTACATGCTTCTTTGCTTGAGAGCTTCAAATGGCACAACTGTATTTTAATTATTTCTTTGTCAAAATGGATTCTGTCTTGAAAACATTCTGTAACTTGTAGCTTGCAAGTGGCTTTCTGGAAATTACAAGTAGTTTTTCATCTGTTTCTGATACCATTTTCAGGCATAAGCCTTGATTCAGATGCTTGTTAAGATCTTTGTAACTTGCTTCTTTTACTTAGATGCTTAATTTCCTTGATAGTAATTTATCTGGCATGCTGGAAAATCTGAAATGTTGATTTTTCATGGCAAAGCCCTGACAAATTTTTTTCCAGAATTCTTTCTTCCTTCCATTTGCAGCTATAGTAGTTGTATTTTCTGATTCAGAATACAGAATATAACACTTTCTATTGAAGTTGATTTGGTAGTTTGAAATTGAAACATTATAACTATTTATCTTGATCATGACATGCTTTTCTGCCTTTTATATCACTTACTTGATTTAAATAATTCTTTTAAAGCATGTAGTAGATAAAACAACATGATGAGAACATCGTAAATGTCCATTTTACATGGCGAAGCCCTATCAAAATTTTCCAGAACCTTCTTTTCATTCTTTTCAGTTGTAGCCCCTTCTTTCTAGATAACTTCAACTTCTTGAAATCGATTCTTCCTTTTAGTTGCAAACTAAAGCATGTAATTCTATTTTCCAGTCCCTCTTCTGTACTATAATTTCTTCCATTTGCTAGAAAATATTGAGTTTGAGTTACATTAATCCTTCTTTCCAGCATGTACTTATGAATTGTCTATTTCTTCTTGGTTGCAACCTATACCTACACACTTAAGAAAATAGTTAGAAAATACTTAGGATTTTTGGCCTCTCTTGTGTCCATGTTTCTTCTTTTCTTTTCTCTTTCTTCTTTCTGAGTGAGTAGAGCATGTATGCAATCTGATCTTCAAGTAAATTATATCTCCTATTTTGAAGAGATTCATATGCATGAACTAGGACAATAAGGAATATGAATTGATCTCTGAGCTTGTAACTGATCAGTTCATCTTTTCTTCTTTTCAGGTATAGTGACTTCTACAATGAAGATGAAGAAGGAACAAAAGCTGGAATGGAGATACTTCGAACAATGAAGAAAACCCCAAGGCAATGATGGGTTCACTCATACTCCTTACTTTATTTTTCATGCATGTGTACCTCTTATTTCAGTAGTTGTACTTTACTTTCCAGTTACATCCCATGGCTTGTGTGGGAACATTTGAAATTTCCTTATGAATAAAATATTGAATTTTGTAAATGAGTTGTATATTTCTTTCTGCATTTCAGTTTTCTGTATGGATTGTATGATGAACTAAAAAACTCAGTCATATAATTGAATGTATTAATCATGAAGGAAAGAACATTAATGAGAACTGTAACATTCAATAATGAAATCTGATTTTTACAATTTACACTTATGTTTGCTATCCCAAAACTCATCATTTCACCTATTCTGTAATTTGATGTCTTCATAAAGACAACACAGTTGTCCTTTGGGGCCCTTGTGTTATTTTGTTAAAGATATCATGAAATTGTAGACTATGTGATTTGTTACATTTTGTAACAACACACATAGCTGTAGATTTCATTTAATCATTAACTAATTCAGTCAGTAACCAATAATATCAAAACTCCCTTAGCTTAGGTATACTTCACCAATGCCTTTCATCGTAACGAAATTTTTGAGTTGCCCATTTTTACACAAGTGTAAAAATTGTCAACATTTCTAGTGATCCTATGGGGAAAGCTTCCTACTAGCTTATAGACCAGTGCCTTGCTCTTGTCCATTGGGCATGGAGTCCAAACATGTAACCAAAATTTTCCTTTTTCGAAAGGTCCAACCCTTCCAAAATGGAACTAAAACTGGGAAAGGATATAGTAAACTAGATCACGTGCACGAATGCACTTATTGAATTGAAAAACAATGTAATGTGTAGAGACTACACTTATTGAAGGGAAATCCTACTCTAACAATCACTGTAAGATTTTCAATAACAATGTTTGAGAAACATACCATTCACAGGAATGGGAAGTTCCTCTCCATTTAGATTTGAAATTTGAAAAGCATTGTGTTCTTTGTAAGCTAAAATCATGTAAGGGCCACTCTAGATTGTATTAAAATTCGTGTGTCTTCCTGGCTTTGCACAATCAACATCCCACTTTAACACAATTTCTCCTTCATTGAAGATTTTGAATTTGGATTTCTTGTCAAAAGTCTTCTTCATCTATTTATGATTCTTTCATATTCAAATGGGCTTTATCTCTTAGTTCTTGTAATTCCATTAACTCTGCATAATGAACTTGTAATGGCTCATTCTCAAGTAGCTCCATTTGATGCAACAAATCCAATGCGGGTAACTCAACTGAAATAGGCATTCTTGCATCTTTTCCATACACAAGTTTGTATGGTGAATTTCAATTGATCTTTTAGGAGTCACCCTATCAACCCAAAGTGTTGAATTCAACATTAGATGCCAAGCTCTTTGATTATCTTTGAGTGTTCTCCAGATGATCCTTAAAAGGTTCTTGTTAGTACTTTCAGCTAAGCCATTACTTTACGGGTAATAATTGGATGAAGAACTTAAGTAAATTCCATGGTTGACAACCCAATCTATTATCTTTACAGTGAGAAATGCTAAAGCATTATCTGATATGATAGTTGTTGGAGCACCAAATCTGCAAACTATTCCTTCATAAAAGGATAGTATCAAAGCTTCATTAACACCCTTTAAGGCTATTGCTTCAGTCCATCATGTGAAATAATCTATAGCAGTTAAGATCCATTTGTGTCCTTGTGACGATGGCGGGTTTATCATGCCAATAAAGTCAAGAACCCATTGCATAAAAGGTTGATCAATTGAAATAGACTGTAAAGGCAGCGAAGATAAATGTTCTTTTCCAACAAAGAAAGCACATTTTTTACACTTTCTGATCCATTCAAAACAGTCCTTGATTATGCTAGGCCAATAGTAACCATATTCCATAATTTTTAAGGCTATAGTACGTCTTTGAAAAATGACCTCTGAGGTCCTTAATGGAATTTTGACAATATTTTCTAAATTTTATCATCTTCAACACTCCATGACAAGATTCAATTTATATCTCTTTGAACAACACACTATCAATGAAGATATAAGGTACAACTTGTAATCTGAAATATCTTTGTTTATTATTTTCCATACCTTATGGATAGGTGCAATGTTGTAGATAGATAACCAAATCAGTCATCCATCTTGATTCTTGAATCTCATGAGTGGGCTCATCTGTTGATTTTTGGTTGAACCATGATTTTTGATTGCTGATATGCAATTTCAGCATGTTGTTTTGAATCATTTGTTTCGTAGCTTGCTATTTTTCCATATCAGCAATTAGATGTTCACATAAGCCTTTCCCTCGAACTGTCTTAGCAACCCGGATATCAACATCATATTCCATGACCTTCGTTATCAGTTTGCTCTTTTCTCATTCAATTCTTTATTTAGCAAGAATGCTTTCACACTTGGATGAGAAACAAGAACATGGATTTTATTGTTCGAAAGCATGTACTTGAAATTATTTAGTCCTATGACTACTGAAAGTACTTGTTTTTCAAGGAATGTGTACCTTGTTTCATAATCATACAAACTCTGTCCAAAGAAAGTAATAGGCTGCTCAATATTTTCATTATTGACTTGAGTTAATATAGCTAAGATTGTTTCAGCTCCTGCAAGTACATACATTGTAAAATCTTTATCGAAATTTGGATTTGCAAGAGTAGGAGCTTGAGAAATAGTTGCCTTGATTGATTCACATCCTTCTCTCCCTTAACTGGTCCAAGAGAAATTTTTCTCTTTCTTTAGCATAACTATTAGCGGTTTAACCAATGCTACAAAATCTAGAACAAATCTTCTAACAAAGTTGATTTTTCCAAGAAAACTTTGTAATGCCTTCTTATGATGAGGCAATGATAGCTGTGATATGGCTTTGATTCTGAAAGGATCAATTTCTAATCCTTTCTTGGAAACAATATGACCAAGCAATTTACCTTGATGTACTAAAAATATAGACTTAAGTGGATTCAAAGATATCCCAAATTGTCTGCATAACTGAAAGGTTTGCCTTAGATGTATCAGGTGTTCTTCTAGATTTTTTGAGAACATGGTAATGTCATCTAAATAAACCAAGAATGCATTTATTTAACAAGATCCAGAAAGCCATGTCCATTGCACGTTGAAATGTTGCACCGACATTTGAAAGACCAAAAGGCATCCTTTTGTAAGCATAAGTACCCCACTTGGTGGTAAAAGCTATTTTATATCTATCCTCTTCTCGGACTAAAATATGATTATATCCACTATAACCGTCAGGAGAGATAATCTATCTGCACCAGAAACTATTCTTAAAATTTGATCCATATTTGGGAGTGGGTAATGATCTTTTAATGAAGCTTTATTAAGATCTTTGAAATCTACACATAGTCTGATTTCACCATTCTTCTTCCTAATAGGAACAAGATTGGCTACCTAACTTGAATGCTTAACTGGAAAGATAATACCTAATTTAATCAACTTAGATAATTATTTCCTCATTAGAGGCTCTATTTTGGGATTTACAGGCCTCTGTTTCTGTCTAACAGGTTTAGAATTTGGCTGCAATTCGATTGTATGTTGTGCTAAACTGGGATCAAATCCTTTCAGGTCTTGGTATTTCCAAGCGAAAACATCTTTAAATTCCTTGCAAAGATTAACAAATGACTATTTTTTTGCTAAGGAACATACCTTTCCAAGAAACAAATTTTTCCCTTCATCAACTGAGATCTCTTCGTAATTATCAGCATGGGTTGACATCTTAGTCTTGACCTTCCTTAATTGATCGTCAGTGTTGAAGATGTCTTCTAATGTAACTAGACCTCGAGGTAGTTTATTTGTCTTTAACTGAACAATCTGGTCACCATATAAGTGTTGTAATTTATCTTGATTAACTGTAGAAAACTCAACTTCTTGCTGTAAAAACCTACATATTTGATCATCACTTTCAAAAAATTTCCAATTTGAATCATTATCAGGTATTGAGGGCCTAAAAATTAACTTTATATGAGGCTAAATTTTGTTATTTTCAATTTGTTCCAGCACTTCAAAACTAGCACCAACATGTTGCAAGTCTGTCTGCATGCTTGTTTTCAGTTCTAGGAATAGACTGAATATTAATAGCATCAAAATCTTCCATTAGGTCTAAAACTCTATGTCTGTAAGACTTCATTAATGGATTCTTACAAACATTGAAATTTCTTACTTGATTGATAACCAACTCAGAATCACCAAAAATATGTAGCATGCTAATACCTCTCTTTTTGGCCCAAAGTAAGCCATGAATTAATGCTTCATATTCAACTACATTACAAGTGCATGAAAATTGGAGACTCAAAGCTGAGAAATACCTTTCATTCATTAGGGAAGTGAGCATCAAACCTGCTCCATGTCCTTTCTTGTTCTTATCTCCATCGAAATGAAGCTTCCAAATCCCTTCTGTTGAATCTTCTATTTTGGACAGCAAGGGAAGTGGTGTATTTTCTTCATGCATACAATACACACTAAACAAGTGTTCTTCAACTTCCTTAAAAGGATCATGAGCATGTTCTTCCACTATATTTTCATCCATAAACATGTTAGAAACACCATCTAATGTTGAAACCTGAGCTACCTCATCAAAGTTAGACTGATCTAAGGCTAAATAATTAGCCACCGCATTTGGAGAGTGAGGCTCAATGTGAAATCTGGCCAATGGTTCTAAATTGATAGTAACTTTGGTGCCGTAATGAGTAGTGAAAAATAAGAAGGACCAATCTAAAGAGAGATAACCTCCTATTTTTTCTGTGAAGTCTCTAGATAAGCATAAGGAAAAGTATGGAAGTAAATCCACAACAGTAACATCTTGTAGAATAGAAACATTTGGGCAAACATGTAACGTTACCTCTAAATTTCTGATTACACCAACTGTATTAGTTTCATCTCCATCAAACTATAAGACATAATGTCTTGATAACCTTAGCCTTGTTTTGAAAGTATCTCCATATTCTACGAAATGACAACTCTTGAGAGTTAAATTATGGAGTATTGATCATACTTTCCTAAGGTTTTCTTCATAAAATTTTTGCAAAAGAAGGATATCTCCATCTCCTTCATCAAACAGAGGTTACACTATGGGTCCTCTCACCCTGTTTGAAAGGCACGACCTAAAGTAGTGAGGATAGGTCAAATCCTCTTGAAGGTGTTATCCATCTCTCCACAAATATGAGTGACAAAGGGCTAGTTAGATCTCATCCTCGGATACAAAACAACACACATTATGATCTATCTATCTCTAAGCTCCATGTCGAATATGTGATGCTAATTAGCTTGAAAAGGAGAACAAATTTTGATACCAATAGAACACATGATTCATGCAAGATTGAAATGTAGCTAAAGCGTTAGATAATCCGAAAGGCATCACCAAGAACCCAAAGTGACCGTAATGACATATGAAAGTTGTCTTATGCACATCCTGCTCCCTGACTTTGATCTGATGATATCAGAACGTAAATCTATTTTTGAAAAATAGATTGCACCATGTAGCTCGTCCAACAACTCATCAATGTGTGGTACGGGATACTTGTTCTTTATTGTCTTCTTATTCAAGGCACGGTAGTCCATACACATCCGCAAGGTCCCATCCTTCTTCTTCACCAATACCACCGAAGAAGTAAAAGGGCTGGAACTCGGTCTAATATGCCCCATATCAATGAGCTCATGTATAGTCTTCTCGATCTCATCCTTAAACCGTTTGGGGTGACAGTAAGGAGAAGTAACCACTGGTCTAACATCCTCGAGCTCAATCACATGCTCAAGTCCCCTATCTGGAGGTATGCCTGGAGTTATGTCACCAAAAACTGCACTATGTCTATCTAATAAGCCTTGTATATCCACATGATACTCATGTTAGTGCAAAATCACAGCACCCCCAAATGGCCAAAGATGTGAAGTGGTTAAAATGGGGCATTCGGTGTGATTGCATAACATTGGATCATCTCTCAAGCTATGGGACTTGCAAACCTGAGATGATCCTCCAAAGAAATTTGGTTCTTGTTCCTAAACTACCTTCCACATGAGCTACTCTAATGCAGGTAAAAACTAAACTATCCTAATCTAACCATTCTAAGGAACCATAGAGAAAGAGAGGGTGAAATAAAATCCTACACTAAAGTGGTGATACACTAGAGAAGGAAAGGGGTGAGATGCTCTGTTGAGGGAGGATGAAACAGGGGAGAAAGGAAGATGGGAAGGTCAGACAGAAGTGACACAAACCCAGACCCTAATCCATGATCAAAACTCCATGAAACACAACGCCCTACACCTGTAAATGTGAAATACATGCATAGAAAGCAAATTTGAAAGGGAGAGGCACGTGAGAGACAACAAAACAATGCAAAGGGTTGAAGAAACACCACAAAAACATGTTTTATTGCTCTATATGGGTGCACAGACCATTATATTTCTACTTAGAGGCATAAAAATGATTTCCAAGTGTAGAAGAAGGTTTTTAATTCAAAATGGAGTTAGGAAAAAAATTGATAGAGTTTCCCTATGCCCAGAATAATCTCCCTTTTCAAATGAGAAGTGTTACAATATATAGAAAGAATAAGAGAGAGAAGAGGGAAAAGTCAAATCTTGTTTCAACTACCATGAGATATGCATTGAATCCTTCCTTGAAGACTCAACCACTATCAATCAATTCCTTTCTTAAATCCACCCCAAATCTATCGATTATGGCTCCCTCTGTCTGTCCGGCGTATTGAAGAAGAACAACGGATGGATCGAATCGAATCAGATCTGGTAGTTGGAGAAATCGAGCTCTGTATTAATGTCATGGAAGATGTTTTCCCATTTTCACCCACCAACACTTGTAAAAATGATATTTTATGTTTCCAAGGCATAGAGGGCGTCAAGATGTTTCCAAAAAATCTTCTCCCGCCCAAATCTGAGTTCTCATTCAAAAGATATGGTCATTTGAATTTTTGGGTCGTGGTCACGTAATATTTAAATGAGTTTGTTTGTATTGGGTCCACGTGGCAGCTCTACACTCATTTGAGATTTGACTCCTTCCTTCACTCTTGGAATACCACCCATGTGACACATAGCGGTGTCGCAAGTTTCCCTATTTCCATTATATTCTTCCTGAGTCTTTTCCACGGCTGGAGGCACTGTATCCGACCCAAGACACGTGGAGACCTTACACATGTTTAGAAACTGCCCTCGAATTTACCTTTAGAGTAGCGTGGATACGACACGTGGAGACCTCTATGGGCCTTTGGAATTTTCAATGGTCGCCCTCACCTTTTCGGGCTTTGGGACACGTGGAAGGCCCACACGCATTTGACAACCTACTCAGGGTCCCCCTTTTGAAGGTGCGTTGTTTGGACACTTCATACCTTCCACCTACATTCATTACTTAGCCATTTTGGGCCGGTTCTCCTTTTGACCTCTATTGACCATTGGATAAGTGGAGGGCTGGCACAAGTTTGAGCCTCTGCCTTGGGCTTTTTGGAATTGCGTTGAATTGACACTTGGCACCTTCCGCCTAGTCGAAGACTTTTTCAACGGTTGTGTAACTTTTTGGGGCTCTAGATGTATGGAATCCTGGCACTTGTTTGGGTCTACCCTTTGATTTTAATCTTTGGAGGTTCATCATTGAACACGTGGAGGATTCCATTGGATCTCTATACTTAGTTATTTTTGGGGCTGTTTCTAAACAATTTTCAAAGCCCAAAGACTTTGAATCTTCGTCGTTTCTTTTCCTTCTCACTCTTGGCTCTTTTGACACCGCTCCTCCTTCCCCAACCCTAATGTTCCATTTCGAGCCTACCTGTAATCTGTTTAATGGATTTACGGCATGGATTTTCTCAACAGAGCCATTTTTTGAATTTCTCTTGTGCAAAGTCATTTGATCTTTCGCAGACCCCGCCACTTCCATTATAGAGTCTCCCTACAACTTGTTTATAGGATTTGAACGTGATTTCTCTAGTTCTTTCTGTGCGGGGTCCAATATTTTTCTAGGGGGAAATATGGATAACAGTTTTGGTAACTCGCAGGGGTATCTGCCTATTAGATGAAGAGACCAGTAGCCTTGAAGCGTCCATTGGGCATGGAGTCACAATTAATGGCCTAACCCTTCCTTCAAAATGGACTCCCGAATGCCTACACTTTCTATGTTCTGCCTGTCCCTAAGCCTGCCCGCACGTCTGCACTCTCAATTTTCATAAGAAAATCTTGAAATGGAGTTTCTGAGAGTAGAAAATTGTATTGACCTAGGGCTTTCATTTGTCCCTGAATGGAATGACTTAAAAACATCCTTTGGTTGCTCTGCATTTGTTTCATTTTTGGAACTAGCAACTGCTACAGACATCTATGGATCTTTTTGTCGTGAATACTGAAGAGCTTGGCCTTGGTCTATCTCGAGAATGGATTGCAATGTTTACCTAGGGCACATTGAACTTCACAATGACATAACCTTAGAGCAACAAAAAAACAACAACGCTATGTACAAAGAATCAAATCATACATGCCTCAAATGAGACATGCAGAGTGTGCACAAGCACTTTTTTTCTTAAAACAAAATCTACTCCTACTCCTATACTAACCAGAAAGAAAGAAAAGCTTAAACAAAGCCCGCTATAGGTGGGAGAAATAGCTTCCCTTTCTCAAAAGGGGCAGCCATGCAAATGATTTGACACTGAATATGGTTTCTGGATGAATAAAAAACTGACTTTAAGCATGTCCTCCACCCAAATCATCAAGGTATCTACATTAACCAAAAATACCTCCTCAAGCTGATTGGCATTGGACTCCTGGAGGTGTTGATGATGACCCTTGGTACTTTGATGCTCATCCTCATGCCCTGAAGTAGGCATGACTGGTTTTGGCTTCTCCCTTGGCTCTAATGAAGCCAAATATCTGATTGGGAAAGGTATGGTCCTTTGAATCTGCCCATGGTTCTGAACTCTAACTCCAAAAATGGAGTCTTTTTGTGGACCTTCTTGGATGGATGGTGAGAGAGAGATGATGACATCTCCTTGCTTTTTCTCTTCCTTCTCTTGTAAAGAACATGGAAGACCATGATCTTCCAACCCTGGTTCCAGAGGGATGTTGTGAGACATAGGTTGCTGTCTTTGAGTGCCCTCCTTTATGGCAGCAGGCTCATGTGCTTGGAAGATGGATGATGGAAGAGAAAATGATGTGATCTCCATGGGCTTTTCTCCATCAAATCAATCTTCCAAGTCAGACAGATAATCTACCTCATTGTTGTCCTGTTGCATGTACTCAACCTCCTCCATGGTGTCTTCCTGATCTGAAACTTTCTCACCATGGTTTCCCTCTTCCTTAAACATGAAGTTTGAAAGATCAAACTCTTCTTCAACATCAGAGCTTGAAGGGGATGAAGTGGAAGGAAGAACTGAAGGTTCTCTTGTAGCCTGCTCCACACTTGGAACCTTTGAAACTATATGGTCCTCCTCCATCATGGGTTCATCAATCAAATCAGGCCCTTGAAATGAAAGCAAAAAATATTCAATGATGCCTTCTTCATTGAGTGGCCTCAACTCTGATTTGATCTCTCCCATCTGCTCCTCTTCAATGGGACTTGGAGCTGATTGTTCTTCCTCCTCAACTGGTTGTGTAGCTTGGATCAGATTAGCATCCTCTTCAAACAAAATGCCATTAGGGACATTGCATTCAGAGCAGCCAAACTGCTAATCTTCTTCTTCTTGTTTTCATTCCTTCTCTGCTACAAACTCAGTCTCAACCACCACTGGCTCTTCAAATTTGACCTCCTCTATTGGCTTGACCATCAAGGGGATATTTATAAACCCAAATTTGGCAGCCCAACTCTTTAGATTGTCTATCATTTCTTCTCTGTTGGGCTCCCCTTCTTGCTATTTTCCTTGACTAGATTCTTGAGTCTCTTCCCAACATGGACTTGGGAAAGCAAGAGGAGTGACAGGTTGGGGTTCAACCAACTTTGTAATTGTTTGTGGTGGGGAGGGAGGTGGAACTTCTTGTTTGTTTAGAGGGGATGAATGTTTGGAAGGGAAAGGGGAGAGGAATTGAAATGGGGTGGAAGACTAGGGAATGGAGAAATAGAATCAACACTTGGAGTAGAAGCTGGGAGGATTGGAAATTGGAGCTTGGGTTTAGATGGTGCTGCTTGAGAAAGAGAAAAAGAAAATCTATGAGATGGTGGACTTACCCATTGAAAATATTTTCTTGACTCCAACTCATAAGCCTCGATCTCCTCAGTCCATTATGCAAGTTGGGGCATCATTTCAACCATGAAGTCTAGCTTCTCCTGAGGGTTGTAATGTCTTGGAAAAGGGCCTTCCCATGGAAAAGGTTCCCTACAACCAATCATGAATGCCTTCATTTGTGCTATGCCCCTTGATAGTGAACCTTGTCGGACCTCCATTTTTGAATTTTCTTAATAAACCAACATTTCTCCACATATTTTTCACCATTTTATATGTCACCTTGTTCTTGATAAGATCCATGGCCAAACTGACTTTGACCCTGCTCATATGGGTAAGTGTAATGGTCCTGGATCTGATTATAATGCTGATTTGGAGGAGTTTGGAAATGCGTTGGAGGTGGACTGCATTGTTGTAAGTGTGAGTTCCATGAAGGGAATGAAGTCATGATTGCACAACCTCATGGAATGGGAGAAAATGAAAGAGATGGAAGAAGAAAATGGATGAAAATGAGTGGAAATGGATGGAAAAGGTTTGTAACTTAGAGAATGGGTTTTTGACTAGATGGAGTCACCATATGTGCTTGCATGTGCCTCAAAAGGTTAAATCCCACCAAGAAGACATCAACTTGATTAAACAAAGTGAATACCTCTTGTCTTACTAGGCGTGCCAAAATTGTTAGTGCAAAATCACATAGCACCCCCGAATGGCCAAAGATGTGAAGTGGTTAAAATGGGGCATTTGGTGTGATTGCATAACATAGGATCATCTCAGGTTTTCAAGTCCCACAGCTTGAGAGATGATCCAATGTTATGCAATCACACTAAATGCCCCATTTTAACCACTTCACATCTTTGGCCATTCGAGGGAGTTGTGATTTTGCACTAACAACTCCTATTGTCCATCCTCTGATTTCTTGGTCAAAACCAAACAATGTACTACCCAATCCACCCCATCATGCCTATAGATCCTCTCGATCCTCTTGGCCGTAACAACTCGGGGTGCCCCTGAAGATAATCCCCTCAAGATCACATTCCTCCCTTTGGACTTAAACTTCAGCTCCATCGTCTGGAAGTTAGTTGAAACTCACCAAGGGAATGGAGCCACTGTACCCCAAGCACTATGTTGGTCTCTCCAATACCAACAATATAGAAATCATTGGTAACTGTATAGTTACCCATTGTGATGCTCAATTGGGGAACCCGTCGTGTGCATCTCATAGAATCTCCATTGGCTACAACCACGTTGAAGCCCTCAAATTCCTCTATCTGTAACCCTCGCCTCTCAACCAATGAGGCATCAATAAATTTTGGTTTGCCCCACTATCAATGAGTACCACCACTCATTGTCCCTACAAAACTTTCCCTAACTCTGAATGCCTTGTACCTGGGGTACTAGACAAGGTGGTGATATTCTCCTGGGGAAAAGTCTTGTTATCCTGCTCAACACCCGCACAATCAAATGCCTCATCATCATCATCCTCTAATCCATGTGAATCCAACTCCTCGTCACCATCACTCTCCTCAAAGACCTTTATGAATTGGGCCCTCCCTCTACCCTTGCAATCATGTCCTAGAACCCAAGGTGTGTGGAAATCGAAACATAGTTTCTTTCACCTCAATTCCTCTCTGTCCTCTCTAGATCTGAATGGTCTCCAGGCTGTATCTTTCCTAGGTGGAGGTACCTTGCTGCGAACCCTCGGTTCTAGAAGGGAAACCCTTAGGCTGCATTCGAGGTGGAAACCTTGACTTAGGAGTGGATAACTCCAAGTCATGAGCTCTCCTAATAGCCTCATGCAAAGAAGAAGGCTCAAATGCCTTCACAAATCCAAAGTGAGAGCGTCTGTCAAACCTGCTATGAATAGGGAAATCAACCTCATCTCTGTAACATCAGGTACCATGACCGATAGTCTCTGAAAATCTGCGATATACTGATCCAAGGAACCGGTCTACCTCAAATGAGTCAACTCTCTAAAATACCTGTCGGGGTCCCTCTTATCAAATCTTCTCACTAGCCTCTTTGTGAACTCTACATAAGTCATGATGTATATGTGTCCCTATGTAATCAACCCATGATGCCACCAATCATGAGCATCTCCCTCTAGATGTAAGATTGCAAACTTAATTGCATCTTCCTTGCACATAGGATTCAAGTCAAAGTATGTCTTCAACTTCTGAACCCAAGACTGTGCAGTACACTTCTTAGAACCGTCAAAGTGTGGAATAGAAATCTGTCCCAACCTCCTTTGCATCTTTGGTACATGTACTGGTAATCTCTCCTAGGCCTGTTGCCAATCTTCATTTTGCAATATTCTTGGAATGGCATGTTGTCACGAAAGCCATCACTTAAGGTCTGGTACCTTTCCCAACAAGAATCCTCATCTATAATATCCCCTAGTTTCCGTACTTGTGAAACTTTTGGATCCTTCAAGAAAGAAGGTTCGTGAAACCCCAAAGGCCTGGTAGAAGAATGGGGGGACCACTGCCTTGAATGTCCACCCTCACCTCTTTGACCATGTTGTCCCCTATTGCTATTTTCTCCTCTTTCCGCATGAGTTTCAAACTGTCCTATGCTAATCTCTCCGTGAGTTGGCTCAGATAGAAATTGGTAGTCTCCTACTGCTTTACCATGTTGGTGAACAATTGTTTCATCATATCTACACATATATCCTCACTGTCTCTTTCCCCCATCTTTCAATCCCAACAGGCTAAAGAAACATCTGCTTTGATACCACTGAAATATCCCTTATGGGATACCACTTAAAAATGCACAAAATATTGAAAATTTGTAGCCAAATAAAATACTGATTTTTACAGATTTTTACAGTAAGGACAACGAACTAAAGAAAATTAATATCTCCCAAAATATCCACTCGAATTACTTGAAAATTTAAAGAGGGCTTGCTAATATTATGAAGGACATAATAAAACTATTTTTGGAATTTTACACAAATTAAAATGCTGCCAGAAAAATCACAGCGTGCCCTAGACAGCTGGAAAACTTCAGAGGTTCATAACTCTCCAAATACAAGAGAAAAAATTAAGAGTCTTTGGAAATAACATTAACAAATATAGGAAATGATATTTCCATGGGGGTTCACTTAGTAAAAGTATGGTATAGCACATGCGTTTGAAGGGTATTAAAGAATACCCTTAATTCTAGTTTTTACCTCTAATTATTCAATTGATAATACCCCTCCCGTTATATTATTAGAATGAAAATACCACGTATTGTTTCCATGTACCCTACTTACCCATTTTTCTATTACAATTTTATTTGCCCCTTTTTATTTCTACCCTAATATACTAAACATAAAATATATCATATTTCTCACTCAATTTTTTTTAATATTCATTTCCTCTGGAAAGATAGTTTGAAGCCATTCAAGACCTATTACCAATTACCTTATAAATTTTAAGCTTTAATAATTTATCAATAGTTCTTCAAATAATTAAGATTGTGAAATAATATCACTTTTGTTGAAAAGCATACTCAATCCTAGTTTTCTACCATCTTATTATTTCTTGGTTAAGAATCTCTTAGTTGAGATTTTTAATTCAAAAACATATTATAATTTAACTTTATGACCACACTCCTTTTGCAATTTTAAAGTATTTAGTTTTAAAAACTAGGGTTCAAATGTTTTTTTATATTAAAATTAAACCTCCCTTCTCTTTGGCCCACCTCTCTAACCTATCCCCAATACCTGATTCAAAATATTAATAAATTAAACCCTTTCACCCCCTCATGTCTACCGGTATATTGACTTTACTTTTATTAATTTTAATTACCTCAATATGAACTCACGTGCTAGGATATTGCCTAGCTAATGAACCCCCGTGGATATTTCAACCTTTAGATCTGAAAGGGGCCAACTAGAAACCCTCCAAATAAAGGTTGCAAGTCGCCTAGCTTGGAAAAGGGGTTGGAATTGATGAAGATGCCTTCAAAGTGATGTTGAGCCCTGCCCAAATGGCTGCCGTAAATCTGATTTAAAATCCCTCTGGTTATCTTCCCCAAATGCCCCAAAACCCTCAAAATCCGTCCTCTGAAACCTCTGATAAGATCTCTGTAACACAGCCTAGAAAGTGGCTCCAAAATGACAAGCTAGGGTAGATCTCTCACTACCGAAGAATGCCCTACTAGCTAGGGATGGATCTCTCACCACCGAAGCTAGGGTCCTGTGGGATTTCACTCCACAAGTTGTAGATGTGCAAACAATAGTTGCACGTGAAGGAGAATAAAATGTATGCAAAAAGTCCTTTTCCTTTCTCTCCAGCTCCTTATATACTTTTCCACGGCAAAAGAGCCCCAATAACCCTAGACGCATTTCATTCCATGGAGGGGCTAATAAAATAAAAGTAACTAAAGTTACTTTTTCCTTTTTAAGTCGCCATGGTCCAAAAGTGACCCCCAAATGCAAAACTAGGATATTAGAAACACGTGGCCCCTTCCCAATAGCTCCCAATGTCCACAGCCCCTTGGGTATGACCATGGTTTGGACATCGACTTGGCCCTTAGGCCTTTGGCGTAGGAAAGGGGACATTACAATCCGATCTCTAGGAAGGCCAACGAAACCCTTCCTAATACTACCCGAAGATAGCATCTTTTGAGAACTTCCTAAAATCACACAGGGGAATGAATAGAATTTCCTAAATCACCTAGGGACTAATTTGACATCAAAGAGGGAGTGAATGGATTGTGATTTTACAGGGTGCCTATGAATGATAAAACATGAAAAATTCGGCACAAGGGTATAATTGTCGTGCTTGAAAACTTCCAATTTCCATATTGTACATTTTCACGAAAAATAAAATTGAACTAGTTGATAGTTCGGTCGAGATAGATGGTTCTATGTAGGTAAATTATAGGATAATACAAATTTTTGAGAATGATTCCTACGGATGATATACTATTATGGGTGATAAACTTACTTCTATGGGTGAATGATCAATTGGAATAAGGAATAGATTCACGTAAGAGGGATAAGGATGTGTGATTAAGCTTGTTATGTGTATATAAGTCATGATTTAGGTAGCTATGTTGCCAACATTTAATGCAAAATGAACACTGTTCAACCATAGGTAGGACTGCTCTACTAGGTTCCTAAAAATAGTAATTTCCAACATAATAAGCGCATTGAAAGAAGACCACAACATACTCATGATGCACTGATAAACTTGAAATTTGTGAAACTTGGTCATGATACAAGAAATTTAAGTAAAGGGGTAAGTACTACGTAGGTAGTTATGTTGCCAACATTCAATGTAAAATGAACACTTCATTTAACCATAGGTAGGACTGCTTTGCTAGGTTCCTAAAAACAATAATTGCCAACATATTAAGTGCATTGAAAGAAGACCACAACATACTTGTGTTGCACAATGAACACCAATATTTGTGAAGTCTAGTCATGATACAAGAGATTTGAGTAAAGGGGAAATACAAAGATTTAAGAAATAGGGTTTCAATATTTTTTTCCCATTTTTTACAAAAAGAAAAAAATCGCCCATACATGGGGTCTCTGGTCAGCTCTATGGGCTCCCTGGTCAGCTCCGTGGGCTCTGTGTGCGGGCTTGTTGGTTGGCTCTGTGTAGTCTTCGTGCAAAGGAGGCAGACTAAGGAAAAGTGAGATCCTATACGCTTTGCCTCCAATATATAGGTAGGGAGTTCCTTTGTCTTTGCTCGAAGGTAGTTCGCCTAAAGGTAGTTCACCCAAAGGGGGTTTGCCTAAACCCCCCTTCGAGCAAACCACGTTTAATGCCATACGTGGCAATTCCATGTGCTATATGGCACTTCAGGTGAAGGCGGTTCACCTAAAGAAGGTGTTCACGTGAACACCCCTAATTTTTACCCCGCCCAACACCCCACTCGTATTTTTGGGACAAGGTGTGGGACATAGTATCATGCCATGACCCGTTGTTTTCCTATGTCATAAAATAGAAGGGACCGAGCCATAAAAAAATCTTCAACACATTTTTGTTGCACAATTATTCAAACACATATACAAAGTGAAGTTTCCAATAAAATCTCTTTTTCTATATAATAACTAACATGCTTTGAAAAATTCCACTTGTTCTAGTTAAATACTACAAATCCATGTTAAAAGTAAAAAAAAACATAATATTACAAACAAGTGAAAACTTCCAACAAATAATAATGAATGCAAACAATGAAAAGATATATTTTAGCATTAACAAGGAAACATATTACATATATAATACATGTGAATTGTGCCATGTAGTTAAACCTTTATTTTTTTAACAAAACAAACGAGAAAATGAGAAAACACATCCATGCGTACAAATCTAACACAAATGTTATCAATTTACGCGGTGGAAATGAGATCTACATTGAAGAATATTTGGAAGATCTGTTAGAGTTTGGTTCATAACAGTCAAATGTTGCCTACAAAAATTCATGCATATGATATGTAAAAATGAGATACACATTGAAGAGTAGTACAAAGATTTCTTGAAGTGGGCCATAACATTCCTTGTTTTGCTAAAAATCAACAGAGTATGCAAATATGAGATGTACATGGAAGATTATTGAAAATATTTATCTTTACAAAAGTGAGGTTCAACGCTTTGAAAGTGCACCTGTATCTGATTGAAATTTGGTTCATAACTATTAATGTTCTATCTTTAAAAATATGCACAAATTGGGATATACATTGAAGAAAATTTACAGAGAGTTGGTTTACAAGAATGAGCTTCAGGTCCCAAGTTCAACATCGAATGATATAGTACATTTTGCAGAAGCATTCATAGAATGTTATGGAAAGAATACATTCGGTTTAGAGAAGTAATCATAGAATTTTATGCAGCATCATATGATATAGTAGGCTTTAAATAAACAAACATAGAATGTTATGGAGAGACTACATTCGGTAGAAGAATATCACAAGTTCAAGGATTCCTTGTTTTAAGCTTCTTGAAGAAAAAATTGTTGAGAAATACTATGCTTATCTTTTGGATTCCTTGTTTTGGATTCCTTTTTTGGGCCTAAGAAATATTGTAGTTCTTGGATTCCTTGTTCATGGGAATTCGAGATTGGAAAACAAGCTCACAATTTATGAAGACTATTATGACAGGATATTCTCATGGTGCCATCATTTAAATCTCGAGAAATATTGCAGCTCTCAAATTCCTTGTTTTGGGCATGGTTTGAAGTAATATTAGCAAAATTTTGATCACACAATCGAGGCTAATGCTCGGAAAATAAATAGTTTTTAGGTGTAGAAATGGTTCCTGAAAGGAGAAAACGGTGGAAGGATGTTCATGGGAATGCTTCTGAGATTGGAAAACAAGCGACAATTTATGAAGACTATTATGACAGGGATATTCTCGTGGTGCCATCATTTAAATCTCTTGTTTTAGTGAAGAGGCAAGGAATATGGTAATGGTAATGAATATGGCTTTTAAGGGAGAAGAGAAAATACATTGTCTTATACCACTTTCATCATACCAAGATAAATGATTTCAATAAAATTTTGAAAACCATTTACAACATTTTTTTCCCATAAAATACTTGCAAATTATTTATCAAATTTAAACCTTTAGTCAATGCAAGGGCACATGTTGTTTAGGTACTACCATTGCATTGTAACATTTTTGTGCAACTATGCATACTAGTTGACTAAGATTTGATTACTAGGTTAGATTGTTGCCACGTGACTAAAATGGCATGCATAATGACTGAGTTTGAGGTTTCGTGAAGAGAAGACAAGGACTAACGATTTCCTTCAAAAGGTAAATATCCACGAATGGCAGTCATCGAGTAGTTTTTGAATGATTAGGGAAGCTTGCCTTTGTCCGAACCTCTCAAATGGTTTTTACCTAGTGCCCAACGATTTAAATTTAAAGTACCACATCGTTTTGAATTCAGCTCATCCTAAACACAAATTCTGCCATGCGTAAAGCAACGAAAAGATGTAGTTGATTCTCTCGCCATTGAGAGCAGCTAATAAAGGGTTAAGGGCCTTGATAGCATTGTGTATACATTCGTGGCACGACGACATGTACAGGGTATTCCACTTTACTAGGCGAGTCCTTGCAAAATTCTATGACGGCCTTGTTTTTTTATGGTATTTATCTTTTATCGGTGTTTCCTCTTAATTGAAGAGATTTGCTTCTACGGATAGTTTATCCTATTGTGTGGTAAGATTGTGTGGTAAGATGAGGAGCTTTCTTTCTTTGCTTATTCTACTTTGGTGGTTTGGCACGCTCACCCTCTGTTTAATGAGAAGCTCTGATAGTGGTCCAAATAAAAACAACATAAAATGGTTGCCTCGTAAGATGTAGTTGTAGACAAATTGTGGGTAGCTTAGTGGTATTGCAGAATCAATTGAAACCACGATTGAAGGATGTCAACTCATTCTTGAAATCAGTCAGCGCCATGTTAGACGCAACCAACGTTTACACTGACATCGACAACCTATGAATGAAATTCTTATCACGAAACATATCTTGATACCCGCCTTCCTCCATCTTGGGGCTCACATGATGTTGTATTCGTCAACATCTGTATGTTCATCTCTGTTGTCCACCCCTATACCTCGTGTCAATAGTCCCCACCGTAGCCAAACTGGAACAACATCTTTCAGAGTAATTATAAAAACATTTATTTGAAAATGTGTTATCTTAGTGATCCTTTTGGAAAATTGTAATATTGCATGTATGAGTTCCATTGCATGTGACCTATATTTTATTAATAATATTTAAAGTTATTGAATTTCCTATGACCTTACTATATGTGTTGAAAATTATTCTTTATAAACCATGTTTTTTCTTTCTTAAATATTCCATTCACGTCTTTGCCTTATCTAACAAAAAAGTATATATATGGGGTGACATGTTGTTGGTTATGACACCACTCATACAGGTCGTATCAATGCAAAATCGGATGGTCCAAGCAATTTAAAGAATATGATCCGATGGTTTAGGCATTTAATACAACATGTGGATATTTCCAAAGTATTTGGACTCGAAGACTTTCCATTAGTAGTTACAGATTATGCCAATATTTTGTGGGTCGCGACAAATATAGAAACCACCCACAATTAAAGTTAATAGTGCAATGTCGCTAGTGGCACCAATACACATCTCTGAAAATCTGAGTTGGGTCCACGTTCACCTACGTGTGTCTGACGTTGACATTCTTGTTGTTAATGTCATCAAAATATAGTTCAGGTCTCTGTCATGTCATCAAATGAAGCAATTTCTTAACACTGAAGTGTGGCGGTGATGAGGTTCGTTGAGGAAAACATGTTGGTGAGTTGAGCGGTGGCATTTTCTGTCTTTGTCAGCACCATACAATATTTTGTTATTATTTGTCTTGAGTTTTGCATGTTGCAGGAATGGGTTAAATTTGACGGCCACCTATGCATGTCAAACAATTTATAGGTGACGGTAAATTTAGAAGCTTCACCTTCAAAAATGTTATTTTTACAATGTTATGTGGACTTTTAACACTTGGTATTCAAATTTTGTTGCGCATCATCCTAATATCTATACATCACCCCTTTTTCCCTTCAAACGATTGACATAAATCCCGTTCTCCGGGAATGGATGATAATATTACTCTCCATTTACCTCGCAATGTGGTGTTATATACACTCAATTCAAACCCATTGGGAACAATTGGGTGATTAATATTTGTAACCAAAAATATGTATTCATTGCATGTTTTTAAGATTTTCCTCTCTTGATAGAATTCGGGGTTGTTCAGAGAAGTTTCTCAACTTTTGCACACTTTTCTAAGCTTTTGATGATATTTGTATGGGATCATGAGCAAAACTTGTATACCAACTTCATCTGGAAGACTTGGGAAAATCCTTTCCATTATCTTCTGCATACAACCACAAAACAATGGTAGCGAATTATCCTTCCTATCAGAAAGTTTGAACCGACATCAGATACAGATTCAGACCAATAAATTTGTGTATAGTAAAACGAGGAGAGATTAGGTTATATTTTTTTTTTTTACATGCAGGATTGATTTAACCCATGATGGTACTGATTTTAGATGCCTATTGGTGAGAGCTCCATTCAGTATAACCATGCCCATAGCCACATCCTACCCTCACTGAAACTATCAAATTACTGCTAAATTTTCAACACATGCCTGGGTTTAACGTGGTCAAAGCCTTGGGATCTCAAAATAAAGTGCATGTATTATTCTGCAAGGAGACAACATGTCTGAAAAGGCTATGAGGAGGTGTCATTCTCTCCCCTACAATTGTGTGTTGTCATCGTGTATGGGTACTACACTTATTAAATGGTTGAATGTCATTTCTCTCTTTTAGAGCTTGTAAGCAAGTTTATTGGAAAGGGAATCTTGTAGTTATTTCTTATACACTATTGCAATAGAAGAGTTATGTACTTAGTAATTTAAGTCATGAAATGAAGAAATAACATCAACCTATCAACTAGTGAATTGTAGGCACCTTAATTAAGTAAATTTTACCTTAGAAACCAACCCAAGTAAAGAACATTTTGGAAAATGCTTGAAATTGAGGTTTTGTTTTGGGAAACATAACCGTTGCCCTGTGAAGAGCAAGTGGTTTTAGGACCACCACCCCGCCCGAGCGGCGGTTTAAGGATCGTCACCGAAAGGTCGGCGGTCACATGATTGACACCCAAACAAGGTGTCGATCAAAGGACCATCGACTCGCTTCAGAAGGCGACGGTTTCATCCGTTTTGAGGGAAAAATAAAATTTGCAATCGTCATGTAAAATCCGGAATGAATTTAATTGAAATATGAGCTTTAAATCTTCAAAATGAATCTACCAACAACTAGTAAATGGAAAAATTCAGTTGTTTAAGCATATAAATTCTCTTATGGGCATCCAAATGTGTAAAATATTATAGATCTAATGAAATGAGGTTTTCCCCAAATAATGAACTCAAGAAATGTATGTATTAAATAGTAAAAACAAATTCATGGTGGAATCTCTACAATAAGCAAATAGAGAACCTTGCAAAAACAAACCCATGAATAAACTAAACTATGAAGAGAATAATGAAGGAAGATTTCCCCATTTGCAAACTAGATCCAAGGAAATTTTTACATGGTTTCACTTCTTGCTTCCATGGCTTCCACTCCTTCAGCCTGCAAATTAAAATGGAACAAATGAATGAGTTAGTGTAAATAGAAAGAATAAGAAGACCCCATAAAGATGTTTAGGGTTTATTTGAAAATACCTAGATCTAAGTGTGCATATCCATTTAATCTAATGGTTGAGGATCAACCCTACACATTTCAAGTTGTGGCACTTTATGGGGTTAGGTAATTTTAAAAGTATGGGTATTTGAGTCGAATGGGGCCAATTAATGTGTAGGGAAAGTTGAAACTTTAATCTTAGAAAGTTAAGTAAATATATGACTTGGGTCCCTTGGGGATAAATCAAATAATTACAAAAAGGGTAATATAGGTAATGAATTTTAAGGGTTAATTAATTATAATTTTAAATGTTTAGATAGACAACCTCATTGGAGGCATTATTTTTAAATGTTGTGGGAAGTAAGATTTAAACTAACTTAGGAACTTTTGACCCCATTCATATTTTAAATAAGATGAATTAACAAAGACCCTAGAAAGGGATTTATCCCGAAGTAGCCTTGTGTAAATTAATAATGATAATTATTAATTTAGTAATAGACAACCCTTCATATGTGTGAAGTTTAGTAAACAAGAAACAAATTAAACTTAGTTGTTAGTACTTGATGCAACCCTTTTTAATCAAAAAAATTATTCACTATTTTTCCTAGTTAAGTATTGAGTTTTGTCTTGGGATTTTTGCGTCGAAAATGTGGGCGTTCTGATGGTAGCAACACGTTTGATGGTCAAATTGTAAATCAGTAACATAAATCACAAGGTGGAGTTTTATTGTTTCGCACTAACAATCTGGTTAAAATATCCAATTGTTTAAGTATCTAATGGTTTGATATTTCTATTATATTGCAAATGAAGAACCAAATTATACGAAAATTATAAAAGATGAAGGTAAGGAGACCATGCTGGATGAACGAAGATGGTTGAAATTATGGGATTTGGTTACGCATCTATAACAAGCATTTTATCAAGTTGTTTGCTCATCTAGAACACCCCTCTACTTTCCTTTTCTCGAACATATCTAAAGTTGCTTCAAAAAACCCATTTGTGCATATCTTGAAACTAAAGCATTCCATGATGCTAAACTTTTTTGAGGCATTTTTTCAAATAGTTCACGTGCTACATGCATGCCTCCATATATTTCAATCCATATGTAGAATCCATGGGATTAAATTTTTCAATGTAAGCATTCATGGCCAAAACAGATCCGGTTGTAGGTTTCGAACATTTTCCCCTTCTTGTTTTCTCCCTCTTCAAAATATGATCCGCATCAGCTCTAGATTATCTATGGCATCACTAATCACTTCACAAATTTCCCCATAGCATTTGCATCCATCTACTAGGATCTTTTCCCAAAATGGGTATTCATTCTTCTTCTTTTTAGTTACACTTTCTCTTTTGCCTCCTCTCTAGTTTGAGGTTTTTTTCTCTTTCCATTCTCATTTCACTAGATTTTTCTCTAGAACTAGTTCTTTGAAGCATCTCACCCACACATGTTTTTGCATAAATAATCCTTTGCCCCTATAACCGTTGTTCCTTGTAATTCCTTTAACTCTTAAGAAGACCCTCGTGAGAACTCTTTCAGTTTCATGGCACTCCAAGAGATGGCGTCTAGATGGGGGATTACTAAGAATGGGAAAAAAGAGTTTCACTTAGAGGAAGATTGATAGAGACATATCCTATAAAGACATATTACATGGGATAGAAGGAAAAGGGCACTATGAATGTCTTAATCGATTCAACAACTACTTGAAATAAACAAAAACAAAGAACGAAAGAAATGAAGTGGTAGTCGTCTACCCTGGAAATGATGCGCAAAGGTTACAGTGCACTCAACAAAAATTTGTGGAAGAGGTAAAATCAATACCTCTAGACATTACACGCCTCACGATCCCCAATCTTTTTCCTCTCTTCTACATACGTAGTAACAAAATAGTGGTGGGAAGGGGTTTTCATTTCACCGAGACAATTGAACCCTTAAGATGCAAATACAAATCCAATCGATTAATTTGTATATAGAAAGGTGAGGGGATATTTGGTTTAGAGTTTTATCACCGTATGGAGACCGCTTAACCCATTTTGGTACTTGATTTTAGGACGACTAGAGCTCTATTTAGCACAGCTTACCATAACGTTCTATTTGTTTAATTATGAGTGTTTTTCACTCACTACAACTATCCAATGACTACTAAATTTTCAACGTTAACTTGGGTTCTTCATGGTTAATGCCTTTGGTTCTCAAATAGATTGCTTGTATTATAATGCTAGGAAGATGACAGGCCTACATGCCGCTTTCCACTGCACCGACAACCCATACTTTGACCACACTCCAGGAACACGTCATACTACCACCATGTCTCCATCCACTTGCCCACCAACCCACGCATCTACAAGTTTTTATATGTTTTTATTTTTATTTATTTATTTTTGTTTGTTTTTTTGGTTGGGCACTAAGGAAAACCAAAAATCAGCAAAATTGCTAAAAACAACCAAAAATAAATAAAAACATCAAAATGCCCGTCAAAAATGTTAAAACACGTGTCAAATTTAATCATGTGATAAAAAAGTCAAAACTACCGTCAAATTTAAGCTAGTCGCATGACAGTGCATGAGACCCTTTACCATAGGGGAATGCCTTTGGCATAATAAAGTTTTATTTTTACTAGATCCAAATATAGAGTTTTTGGCCTCATCTATAGAAAGGTTCCACACACGTAGGCCAAAAGCGGGCTCTTAGCACGCTCGAGGCCCTCTCGAGCACATTTGTACGAATATTCTAGTGGCCTCACCCTATAGCCTAGGTTTTCCTCGGACTTGATGTCTCTGTCAATTGTCTAACACATAATAATTCTAATCTACCGACGATTGCTCCCAAACACTAATACATTAGCATTAAAATATTGAACTTTGACAAGTCATAATTTTGAATCCCCATATTATTAACTTGTTATATTTTATAAAATGTATAATTTTGGGGCAACCAATTATAGATAATGTGCACAAACAGATTAAAAATATCTACTAATGCCAACAATGTGGGCTTTGTCTCAGCTCTCCAATTAACTTTCATATACAGAGCCTAAAAGATCATATATAGATGTGGTAGGTGCACATAGAGTATAGTTTTGTTTTTTGCCTAGACTATAGGGTCCTCCATAGGATAATAGAGATAGGATCATAATGGTTGCCATACTTATATAAAGTTCCAAATTATCGATGGGAAGTTAAATGTTATAAAAGCATTAAATTAAGGAGTTAAAGACAATACAAACAATAAATCGGCTGTAATTATTTCTAGAAGAGCCATCTAAATTAAAAGCAAATTTGAAATGGTCTATAAAAAAGTAAAACATCCGTTGGAGTTATTCTAGAAGAGTCATGTAAAACAAAAGCAATGCATCCGTTGGCATAAGGGGAGTATGACAACTGGCAAACAGCTGGTTGAAGAACAGTTCACGCATGCAATATAAAGTTTGTACCATACCTTATATTATTACATTATTTTTATTTGCTTTCTGTGTTCCATGCTCTGCAGTTTCTGTGTTGCATGGCCATGCTATGTTTTTGCATTTTCTAAGTTGTTTTATCTCTATTTTCTTTTCGGTGGTGTGAGTGGCTTCTGTCTGCAATTTATTTGGGGTTTGCTTGTTTTTGTGATTTGAGTAGCTTTTGTCTGCATTTTTCTATGTGTTTGGTTTTTCTTTTATTCTTTGTGTGTGCGTGTGTTCTGTCTCAGGAAAACAGCAGGTGCAAGTCGTAGGGCAATTGAAGGTAGCAGGACAAAAAGTGGGCAGGCATCATGCGGTGAGTTTATTTGAACTCTTACTGCTAAAATAATTTTGCCCCAAAATTGCAGTTAATTTGTAAGAGTTTAAGATTGTTCCTTCATTCTACAGAATAAAATTCTGTCATATTGAAAAAATTGTCTATCTTTGATATTTACTTTGTGACTTTGATGTATATTTGGAGGATTTTCGTTAGTAGTAATTCGGCCCTCAGATCTGGTTGGTTAGGTAGTTTTATTTAGATGAATGTACAGGGTCAACTTTGTTAAGTTCAGGGTTTAGATCTGGTTTGTTTGTAGGGTAAAGTTTACAGACAATAGATTGAAGTAAATACTCGGTGTTTAATACATTGTAGTTTAGGGTTTATATCTTAGTAACGTCATGCCTAGGGTTTCTAGGGTTTATGATTGTCTCAGGGTTTGGAATGTTTATATTCCCCACTTCTTATTTTCACGAATTTCTATCCATCTGGATCTGCAAATTTTGGACAATGGTTCCTTCTGTTTCATTCAAACCAGATCTAGTTCATAGGAATGACATTTATAGCTATTTCCACTTTCTGTTTATGAGATTCATTGGTTAATGGTTGCAGTGTAACATAAAGAGGAATTTGAAGAAGTGTAACATAAAAGAGGAATTTGAAGACTTTTTAATAGATTTTATTGATTTGTTTTTTTAAAGTCATATAAGTCTTATTTGATAGAGTAAATGGCGTTAACAAGTTTGATCTCATAGTTGTATTATGACATGTGAAATATTCTGAAATATTCGTAAAGTGCTTTTCAAATAGAATTTTCTTAATGATAGAATTTTTTTAAATCAAAGTGCGATGATAGTGTTTTAATTTTTTGTTTGTTAAGTTTTTGGTTAACATAACATTTATTCATCACAAAAATGGGGCTGGTTCTATTTTTTCAGAGTTATTCCTTTCGAGGATACAACATTTTTGAGGTATCTAAAATAAGTAAAATCTGGGTTTTTTTAAAGGTTTTGTCTTAATCTTTTAGAATGAATTATACTGTTATTCTTTTGGACCGTTACAACTTTTCTGGGTACCTAAAAAATTATATTGTTATTTTTTTGGACCGTTAACTTTTCTGGTTGAAAATTATTTGTTTAGTTTTGGTTGTTATTTGTTATTGCTTTACAGGATCTTTTAGAATGAAATATGACCTTATAGTTTTATAAGGTTTTGATTTTTTTAAATTCAATTATTTGTGGGTCTATTACAACTTTTTGGGTATCTAAAATTATTTGTTATTGCTTTGCAGGATCTTTTAAAAATGAAATAATGATTTTTTATGGTGTTTTTTTGTGGTTTTTATGTGAAAAGTTATAATTATGAATGTGCTTTTTTTTGTATGGATATTGTTGAGTATAAGAGTATGTTTTTTTATTGTGAAAATTTATGAATGTTTTTTTATTGTGTGTATATTGTTTTTGTATGGATATTGTTGAGTATAAGAATAATAATTTTTGTGGTGTTTTTCATGTGAGAAATTATAATTATGAATGTGATTTTTGTAATGTGTATATACTAGAGTATAAGAACAATGATTTTTTTACTATTGTGTTTGTTGTGGTGTGTTCATATCTTTGAATATAAGAGTAATGAAATTTTTGTTGTTTTTATATGTTGAATATATAAATAATGATTTTTTATTGTGAAAATTTATGAATGTGTATATTTTAGAGTATAAGAACAATGATTTTTTTATTATGGTGTTTGTTGTGGTGTGTTCATATCTTTGAATATAAGAGTAATGAAGAGTATAAAACTAATGATTTTTATGGTGTTTTAAATTGTGGTGTGTTTATGTGAATATTTATGAATGTGTATTTTGTTATGGTGGTATATTGAATTGATTATAAGACTAATGATTTTTATGGTGTTTTTTGTGGTGTGTTTATGAGAATATTTATGAATGTGTATTTTTTTGTCCATATTGTCGATTATAAGAATATTGATGGTTTTTCATTGTATGAAAATTTATGAATGTGTTTTTTTTGCCATATTGTTGAGTATAAGAATATTGATTTTTTATTGTAAAAAAAAAAATTGAAATTATATAAAATTAATAAATATTAATTAATTATTTTATTAAACAAATAAAAATTTAAAATTAATTAAAATTGTAAAACTTATTAAAATATTAAAAAGTAATAAAAATCAAAAAGTGAAATTAATTTACAATAAATATTAGAAATTAATTAAATAAATAATAAAAATTAAAACTATGTTTATTCAATATGTTTATTCAATAAATATTAACAAATTTAAAATTATAATAAAAATAAATAAGAAAAAATATTAAAATTAAAAATAATTGAGAATTTAAGTGGGAGGGAGTGGGAGTGGGAGACGTAGAGGCAGAGGGAGCGGGAGGGAGCGGGAGTGAGAGAGGAGGAGAGGGAGGGAGAGACGGGGAGGAGGATGAAGCAAGGGAGGGAGTGGGAGTGGGAGAGAGAGAGAGAGGGAGGGTAGGGCGAGGGAGTGGGAGCGCGGGGAGGAAGAGGGATTGTGAGAGAGAGCAAGGGAGATGGAGTGGGAGTGGGAGAGAGAGAGAGAGAGAGAGAGAGAGGGGGGATGCATGAGATGGAGAGCGGAGTGGGAGCGCATGGAGGGAGAGGGAGCGGAAAAAGGAGGGAAGAGGGAGATGGCGAGGGAGAGAGGTAATGGAGGGAGGGAGGGAGAGGAAGTGAGATAAAGAGAGAGGGAGTGGGAGTGGGAGATCAAGACGGAGGGGAGAGAGAGGGAGTGGGAGTGCAGGGGAGGGAGACTGGGAGAGTAGAGGCAAAGGGAGGGAGAGGAGTGAGAGAGGGGGAAAGAGAGAGTAGAGGGAGGAAGATGGAGAAGGGAGTGGGAGATGGAGATAGAGCGGGAACGGGAGGAGGTGAGAGGGAGAGGGGAGTAGAGAGAGAGGGGGAAGATGGAGACGGAGCGAAGGGAGGGAAGGGAGGAGGAGAGTGGAGTGGGAGAGGGAGAGAGGAGTAGAGGGAGAGGGAGGAGAGGGAGGGGATGGGAAGGCGGAGGGAGAGAGAGACGGAGACGGTGTAGGGGAGAGCGAAGGGAGAGAGGGAGAGGGAGGGAGAGAGGGAGAAGGAGTGGAGATGAAGAGGTGGGAGAGGGAGAAAGAGTGGGAGAGGAAGAGGGTGAGAGGGAGGGGGAGAGAGGCGGGAGGGGAGGGATAAGGAAGAGAGGGAAAGGGAGGGAGAGGGATTAGAGGGATAAGGAGAGGGAGAGAGGGAGGAGGGAAAGTGGGAGAGGGAGAGGGAGAGCGAAGAGAGAGGGAGCGGGAGAGGAGAGAGAGAGAGAGAGGAGATGAGAGGGAGAGAGAGGGAGAAGAGAGCGAGAGGGAGGGAGATGGGGAGATGGAGAGGAGATGAGGGAGAGAGGGGAGGAGTGGGAGGGGAGAGCGGGAGAGAGTGAGGGAGGAGGGAGATAGAGAAAGTGAGGGAGGGAGAGAGGTATGGTGAGAGAGAGAGGGAGGAGAGGGAGAGGGAGCATGAGCGAGAGAGCGGGAGCGGGAGTGGGAGAGGGAGGAAGAGGAGTGGGAGTGAGAGGGAGAGTGGGAGGCGAGAGGGGAGAGAGGGAATGGGAGAGGGAAGAGGGAGGAAGAGGGAGAGAGAGGGAGAGATGGGTGGGGAGCGGAGGGAGGAGTGAGAGTGAGAGGGAGAGGGAGGGAGGGAGAGGGATGGGAGAGGAGAGGGGGAAGAGGGAGAGGGGAGAGGAGGGTGGGAGGGGCGGAGAGGGAGATGGAGGGGAGGGAGGGAACAGAGAGAGGGAGAGGGAGGAGAGGAAAAGAGAGGAGGGGTGGGGAGACGGGGAAGAGTGGAGCGGGGAGAGAGTGGGAGAGGGAGGAGGAGAGGGAGGGAGCGAAAGAGGAGATGGAGAGGAGGAGCGGGAGGGGAGAGGGGGAGGGAGAGAGAGGGCGGGAGTGGGAGAGGAGAGAGAGAGGAGAGCGGGAGTAGAGGAGAGGAGACGGGGGAGGGAGAGGAGAGGGAGAGGAGGGGAGGGAGCGGGAGCTAAGGGTGAGAGGAGAGGGAGGCGGAGAGGAGGGAAAGGGAGGGAGGGAGCTGGATCGGGAGAGGGGAGAGAGAGGGAGAGGAGAGAGAGAGAGGAGAGGGAGAGGGAGACGGGGAGAGGGAGCGGGAGCGAGGAGGGAGGGGGGGAGACGGAGATGGAGGGAACAGGGAGAGGAAGAGGGAGAGAGAGAGAGAGGAGAGAGAGGGAGGCGGAGGCGCGGGAGAGGGAGGGGGGAGAGGGAGGGAGCAGGAGAGGGAGAGGAGGAGTGGCGAGCCAGAGGAAGAGGGAGGAAGAGGAAGAGGAGAGGGAGAGGGAGCTGGAGCGGGAGAGAGGGAGGGAGAGGGAGGGGAGAGGGAGAGGGAGAGGGAATGGGAGACGGAGGAAAGCGGGAGGGCGAGAGAGGTCGAGGGAGGGGAGAGGGGAGAGAGTAGGAGAGGAGCGAAGGAGAGGGAGAGAGAGGGAGGGAGAGGGAGAGAGAGAGGGAGGAGATGGAGGAGGGAGAGAGAGGAGGAGAGGGAGGCAAGAGAGGAGAGAGGAGAGAGTGAGTGGGAGAGACGGAGAGGGAGAGAGAGGGAGAGAGAGGGAAGGATAGGGAGCGAGAGAGGGAGGAGGGAGAGCGGGAGAGCGGGGAATGGGAGGAAGTGGGAGAGAGGGGAGAAGAGGGGAGAGGGGGAGAGAGAGAGAGAGAGAGTCTCACTCTCTCTCTCTATCTCTGTCTCTCTCTCCCTTGCCCTCGCACCATCTCTATGGGAAGGGGAG
>CM031235.1:244703220-244915720 GCA_018340775.1 Taxus wallichiana var. yunnanensis | reverse complement strand
TTGTCATCATTGCAATGCAAAATTATTCTTAATTTTAAAAGTAAAACATTTGCATATATAATTTGGTTTTAAAAAAATTGTTTCAAATTATACATATAATTTGGTTGAAAAAAACAAATTTTCTCAAACTACAAATAGAAATATATATTTCAAATTATAAGAACTAAACTTATTTATTTTTACTTTTAAAAGTAAAACATTTACATATATAATTTGGTTTTAAAAAATAAAATTGTTTCAAATTATACATATAATTTGGTTGAGAAAAACAAGTTGTCTCCAACTACAAATAGAAATATATATTTCAAATTATGAGAACTAAACTTATTTAAGTAAAAAGATGGTGGTGTCCTCATTGTAATACAAAAATATTCTTAATTTTAAAAGTATCAAACACTGACATATATAATTTGGTTTTAAAAAATTAAATTGTTTCAAATTATACATATAATTCAATAAAAAAATGTTTTCACTCCTAAAAAAAAATTTTCCAAAAAGTTGTCTCATCATAAAATAAAAAAAAAATTCCAAAATGTGTATTTTGTGTTGTTCATGACATTCAAACAAAACATAAATTCAAATGTTTAAAAAATGCATATAAAAATATTAAATAGCAAACATATTTTAATAATTCTTATAACTAAAAAGCGTCTTCTGAAATATATTATAATTCACCTACTTAAATTTTAAACCTACATAATATAAGAAAACTGTCTACATCAATTTTGAAAAACAAACACACAAAAGCACACAATCTCAAAGCTTCAAGAGGGGGCAAATAGCCCCTTCAAAGAATATTATGTTAACAGTCCATTTTTACATTCAGAAATAAATAGCTAACCTAATAAATAGGAAATAGATTGAAATGATATAAGTTTTAACAGCTTTGACATCAACAATATTTCATCGTTGTTTGGAAGGCCGTTTTCACTCCAATTTTCCTGTCATTTCCCAATCAGCAATTTGGAAAATATTTTCAATAAGTGTTAAGGTTCCAAATTCAAATAAATTTAAAATATGAAAAATGTTCCACACATAAGTACTTCCCTGCCATAAACACATCTTTTGCCAAGAATATTTAGTTCCACAATTCCAGCTCATCAACAATATTGAATGTCTAGGACAATCATTTTACTCTTGATTCGATAAGAGCTATATAAAAAATAAAAAAATAAATGATATATAAAAATAACTCTATTCATAAATAGAGAATGGGTGAAACGTACCCCCATACAACATTTAAAAAATTATCAACACAAAATTGAACATAACCAATCCAAATGAAACCAATCCTAAAAAATAGCATGGCCATGCTTCACATTAAAAAAGTAAAAAAATCAAACCTCCACCCACATGTAACAAATGACAATGATATGAGAAGGTTTATGTGAATTGATAATCAATGTCAAATTAGTTTATAAATCAAACAGAAAAAATCATGCATGTGAATTTCAAAATTAATACGGTCAAAATTTGAGATAGGAAAATAGATTCACACTCAACAGCCCTAACAAATTTATTTGTTTGAATATGAGAATTGTATGTTGATGCACAATTAAGTCTTAATTATGAGAGTAACTATATTCATTAAAGTGTTACGGTTAGAGCTCATGTTGAATTTTCAAAATTACTATATAAATGATGAATATGAATATATTCAAGCGATTTGTTCAAAAAATTAAATATTTACATTAATTGAAAAATACCTGACAAGACGTGCTAATTCAAAAATAATTGCCTTTTCCCTATAAAAATTTTTCTACAGCCACATTTGCATGCCACAATGACCTGCATGGTTAAAACACAGATTTATCAAATATAAAATACCATCCCCAAACTTATTTTTTCAAAATCTTTTGTCAAAAAGAGAGACCAATGAGCCCAATTATCAGAGAGAATCTTTTAATTGTCAAAGAGACCAATAATTGTCTTCAATTCAAAAATAATCAACTTCTCTATCAAGTTTTTCTACACATTTGCATGCCACCATGACCTGCATTGGTTAAAACATTCATATTTATTAGTATACAATACTAATCCCCAAACTTATTTCAAAAGCAAAAGGCAGACATGAGCCCAATTATTAGAGAATCTTTTAATTGTCAAAGAGAGACCAATAATTACCAATTCAAAATAATAATCTATCAAATTTTTCTACAACCACATTTGCATGCCACAATCATGGTAAAAACACAATTTATTAAATTAAAATACCATCCCCAAACTTACAATGATCCACATGGTTAAAAATTGTATTTATTAGTATAAAATACCACCCCCAACTTATTTCAAAAACAAAAGACAGACATGAGCCCAATTATTAGAGAGAATATTTTAATTGTCAAAGAGAGACCAATAGTCCATTCTCTCTGAAAATCTGAAGATAATCATGTCAAAGTCATAGAAAAGACCACATCCATTCCCTTAAAAGTCCTATGATTAATCCTTGAGATTGTTCGGGCCATTCATTTCTAAGCTCTCCCTGTGAATCAAAGAAAATGAAGTACTAAGTTATCTGAGACCACATATTCATTATCTTTTTGTATTGAAACTAAAATATAGGCTTAAAAGGTCAAAATTATGTATATTTACTAAATTCCTGTACTGAGTAAGGCCACTACCTTTACCAGATTCCATTCTGGAACAGAGCAAGTGTCCATACCTCTAGGCTCTAGGGCTAAAAGATACACAAAATTGCCTTCTATATTAGAGAAATTGCTTAAAATAGGCAAAAACAAATGGCAAAAAAAAAAATGCCTAATATGTTCTAAAAGTGCGCCCCACTGCTTACAGCAATAAATTTCATGTGGTCATGTCTCTCATATACAATGACAACCTCCTTTTATGTGAGGCTGAAAAGTAGAATTATTATCAGTTATCTTAGGTAGCATTGCTGCTAGAAATAAATCTGGTACCTCCTCCACAAAGATGCCTTAAAAAGCTTATTTAATATTTGAAAACCAGCCAAGGATAATGCATTGAGTCTGGACCTTAAAACCCTGAAGACGGGACAAATAATTTTAGAACATGAAAAATAGTGTCATATAAATTTAAGATATGTGATACTGCAGTGATCTGATTCAAATAAGATTTCATGATTTATATATAAAAAAAATTATCACTACTTTTGAGCAACAAGTTGCATGAATTCCAGTTGAAAATTGTTGGCAAATGGGCATATGTCCCACTTGGGATGATTTGTAGAAAAATTGTAGGAACTTGGGGGGTGTTCAAACCATTTTTCCATTTAAAAATCCTATCAAGGATGAAATAAACCAGGTACTACTACAACAGCAGCAATTGCCAGAGGTCGTAAGGATGAGAAATATGGTGTCCCCTTGAGAAACCTTCTACCAGAAATAGTGTGAATTCGACCCTTATCAGAGACCAGAATTTGAGTAGTGATGAAAGAAGTTGCCACAAGATTATGGCTAGAAATTTGGAGTCTAGTTTGGACAAAAACTGAGGCATATGACAACATCCCGTAGGATGAATTGAAAAATCATGGAATGACAACCAATCCGATGACCAACAGGAATTTGAACAAGAGGTAATTACAAACTATAATCCTACCAAGAGTCGCTCCACACCCAATGTTTCTTTACAAACCTAACACAACCAAATATGGAAAGGGTGCTGAAATGTTATGCGAGGGTAAGATATACGAGACATCAGCAAAAGAAAGATTAAACAAAATCAAGTGGGCCACCCCACAAAAGTCATCACAAGCTTCAGGGACTTCACAAAATGTTATTGGAACAAGGAGATAATCATTTGGAAAAGGTCCAACAAATGATGATGATGATATTAAAAGAAAAAAGAAAACATTGAGAGAGGTCTGCCCAAGAAATGTCCAAATAAACTTGATACTAAAAGAAAAAAAAATTAAACATTGAGAGAACCCATCTCCTACAGTAAGATCCACTTCCACCACCTTAGTAACCTGTTCCATTTTCACCCATGCTTCCACCGTAATGTATAGTAATGTTATGTACATGGAGGGCCCCCTTGTGTCTATCTATATAACACAATCCATTGTAAATCCTTCCATCTTTATTTCCCTTCCCCTTGTACAAAATGCCCCTTCACATAAAATCATTACAGCAGAATACCTTATCTACCACCTTCTTTGAACATTCTAGCACATCTCAGCTTCTCCCTTTGAGACTAAGTGGTTTTAACTCCTCTAATGCTGCTGGTGGCTATCCACTCACAACTTCCTTCACTACATCATTGGGATCACTAAGTCAATAAAGTCAATAACTCATGTTAGGCCATTCCTTTCATTGATGCACCTTATTTTATCTCTCCAACTCAATTTCCTCTTTTCCCCTCTCAATTTTCTACCATGTCTCTTCATCGCTCTTTTTGCCCCTCCATCATTCACACAGGCAAGCTTAGCAATAAACCTTACAAGCCAGTTCATGGGTTATCCCAAGAATCATGTGCAAGAGTTCCAACTTAATGCCAGGGCCCAGAAGTATTACCAAAAAATAGGTATGATGATTGCTGCACAACCTTCTGATCACATAATAAGGAGTCAAAGCCCAACAGTTCCACATAGGGCAGATGATCCCCACTACAGTAACGTCTGAAAACTAGATACCAGCTGATTACTATAAATCTGTTGTTTCCATCAGCTTAAACAAACTCAGGCCAGAGATAAGGCCATGTCCCTAGACCAAGGCATATAGAGATGGTCACCACTGATTATCTCAAATTGGGTGTGAAGATTAAGAAAAAATAAAATGAAATTGGGAGAAACTCGGGTGAGAATGAAGAATGAGCAAATCAAGAGTAAGGGCTTCGATCTACAGGTATCTTTGTTAAATAATCAACTACAAGACACAGCTACAAGCCCAACTGGTTATTGAAAGAGCCACCAAGACAGCCTAATTAAACATCTCAGGCCACCATCTGATTACCATACATCTGTTGTTTCCATTAGCTTAAACAAACTCACGCCAGAGATAAGGTCATGTCCCTAGACCAAGGCATAAAGATGGTCACCACTGATTATCTCAAATTGGGCATGAAGATTAAGAAAAATTAAATGAAATTGGAAGAAACTCAAGTGAGACTGAAGAATGAGCGAATCAAGAGTAAGGGCTTGGATCTACAGGTATCTTTGTTAAATAATCAACTACAAGACACTATGCCACAAGCCCAACTGGGATATTGAAAGAGCCACCAAGACAGCCTAATCAAACATCTCAAGGAGGCCAATGACAAAGTCCTCAAAGTCCAAGAGCCAAACAGTTAAGAGGCTAACAATAGGATCAAGTAGCTACAGGGCAAGCTTGTACCTCTGGACATGATCACTCAAGCTATATCTGCCCTAAGCAAGACCCAGAGCCAAACAGTTAACGCTATGGTGGACAAATCAATGAACACCATTAGCTCCGAGTCTTCAAAAATCCTCAACCTATTAGAACCAACTGTTTACACTACCATCCAACAAGTTAACCAATGATAGATTTGATGCTGCCCAGAGGGCTATTGATATACTTTATAAACAAAGGTGCCGAAGTCAATTGGTGCATAAAGCTTCTCATTCAGCAGGGAATTCCATCCAATTGAGGGAAAATAAGATGAAAGACAAATCCATATTCAAGGACTAGCCAGACACCCCAACATCAGACGATATGTTCAAACTCATTAAGCCATTGGCTGAGTTGGAGGCCCAAATTCTTTATACAGTGAAGAAAGTTAAGAACTAGTCCTACCAAGGAACTATCAAGCTGGAGTAACATTATCAAATGCTGCTCAAATCAAGCTCACAATGCAAGCAAAATGGGACAACCTGTAGAAGGCATTCGCCGCCATTTCTCAATCTCCACGAGGTTCTCTTTCTTCTATATTCTTTCATTCATTGTATTCCTTGTGGTATCTTCAACTTTTTGCTACATGATTCTATAATTCTTCCTCGTAAGAATCCTCAAAGAGTCGCCAATAATACAATGCATTAAAGCATCCCCTTGTAAATCTTAGTTTATGTATGTAATAATGTTAAACAATTCAGTTGGCAGTTACATACCACTCTCTCGGTGAACACATATGACATTTGAGATCAATAAAGATATTCCATTCTCTCCTCTCCACCTTAGCGTGTTTTCTTGATAGTGTCTTGCACTTTATTTGAAAATGATCTTCCATAGGTCACTCCAAGGCCTATCTAAATGTATATAACATGACAGAGTTTGACAATATCAAGAAAACAATACCTGGCAAGACCACCTAGCTTGATGATATTGCGGGGTGGTTACATAGTGTTTTAGTGTGTTTGGTGACACGACACTATAAGAAATTCTCAAGTTAATGAGCCTTGGAGGGTGAAGTGCATCTAGTTCTTATTTGAATTTTGAATGTAGGAAAAATGGCTTGCCCGTTTGGGACATAAAATCTGCCTAGCTAAGGATAGGGGTTAGAGCCTTGAGCCCTGCAGAAATGTAAACCAGCCTAGCATGTGTGAGAGTCACCTTCCCTTCTGATGTAAGAGTACACAGTTGCAATCGGGGCAGCAAGGGGAAGGGCCATATCTTTGAAAGCCTGCACATACACATGTGAAGCAAACTTGGAAGATAGGCGATGGTGATTGTAACCCATTGGTTCCATTCCATCCTCTTGACTTCACAATCTTACTTGTATTGAATAACTCCACACTTTTGGTTTTGCAAAAAAACGTAGGCTGAAACTTGTGGTTGAGGTCATCCATTTCCTTGGGAGGAGCCTTTCAGGCATAGGGATAGCTATATTTTTCTTAAACAATCCCATTTCCTGCATCTTTTAAGGTAATTGTAGCAGAAATCCTCTCCTTTTTGGTCATAGTTTCAATTGGAAAGGATTGTGGCATCTTTATGTTTCTGTCCTAACCCCTTCAGATTTCTGTTTGAGAAAATTATGAATGGTAAGCTTGTTGATTGTGCTCTCTTGGGATAGGATTGATTATTAAGAAAAATCTACCCTTTTGATTACAATCCGAGTGGGAGTCTTATTTGTCTAATGAACGATTTAGTAACAGCCCGGTTTCCTCCATGTGTTTAGTTTAGTTCTTGTCTCCGTGAAGAGAGAAGAAAGAGTGGGAATCTGTCTCCTTCATCCCAGAGTTGCAAGTAGTGATGCTCGACATGGAAAGAGAAGGAATGGGATCACAATACCTTCTCCACTGTCATGGAGCTGAAGCAACTCACCCTCACATAACATTGAGCAAAAAAATAGTCCTTGTTGCTTTATGTGTCCTATGGGTATGATACTGATTAGATATTTGGAAGAATTGATTGGTTCGGTCCATGATCTTAATAACAAAGAAGCTCTGGAGAGTTTTTGGGAGGAGCAGATGCCTAGATATAAAAACTTTTCTGCCTGTTAACCAGAAAAATCATCCATATCATTAGCCATCAAAATCATTGCTTGACATGGAAAGAGAAGGAATGGGATCACAGTACCTTCTCCACTCTGTCATGGAGCTTAAGCCTCTCACCCTCACCTAACTCAACAGATGTCCAGGTATGAATTTTTTTCAGCCTATTAACCAAAAAAATATTCCAAATCATTACTGTCAAAATCATCCCTAGAAGGCATTCAAAATATATTTTAAATGGTTATTTCCTCAGAAGAGCCACATCACCCCCTTGCATTGTATTATTTTTTCTGTGACAATTTTCAATCAACCTTTAGGTCGCAGCAGGTACATGATGGGAGTAGAAATATGATATGAATTTAGTTAGTACTAGAACAAGGGTCTTGAATCCTTGAAGGAAGTGAGCTGAGAGCAGCTGTATAATGTTTACCCATGCCAGGCAGGAATCCCTTAATACATTCACTTTAATTTCTTAAGTAACCTTAGGAGAAGAATTTCAATCTGGATCTCTTAGTTGCGTACACATAGTGTTTTTGGCACTTGGAAGTTGAGAACAAGAGAAATAGTAGCAGTAATAATTCAGTATTCTATGTTCTTCTGTCTCCTATGCCTTTGTGTACCCACTCGCAAGTGGTCAGCAAGAGATCACTAGGACCTGCCTCATGGACTATGAAGACAAATTAGATCTTGATCTTGTCATCTTCATTTGTTTTTGCACCTCCCCTTATAGCCTTGCATTTTATGCTCTGAACTCATTATTAAATTGTTGATAAGATTGGATGAATTAGTTGAAGTTCATAATTCCTCTATAACAAATTCTTGGTTCAGTTTAGATTTCTGTTATAGAAATTAGACAAACACTATAATAAGGTAGAAGCTTCCAATGAAAATACTTTAAGCAGAAACTAAAGTCTAAGAATTAATTTGAAATGAAAATAGATGAGCCTCCAAATCGAGAAACTCAGTTGTACAGTATGCAAAAGTGTTTATTGAGTTGTTTTATCATGTGCAAACATTTCTACATGATAAGAACCTAAAGATATTGTTTCTTTAAATGCCTTAATCATTCAAATGTAGATCAATTCAGAATCTTGAAGCCTATAACTTTAGCAATAGTAGTGAGAAATGCAAATCATTATGAGTATCAATTACATATCCAAGGGAAAAGAGGCTGAAAAATGTTCCATGTTCTAATCATATGAAATATTTTTTCCGCAAATAAATACTTACCTTGCATACACACATATGTCTGGGCCAATTAGCTAACACATCATACGTGAATCTCCACACAAACTAAAAATATATATGATATACAAAATAACACTATTTGTACATAGAGGAGAATAAGTGAAACATACCTGGAAATCACCGTCTTCCCCATAAATAGAGGAGAATAAATGAAACGTACCTAGAAACCACCTTCTTCCCCAATACAACACTCAAAAAAATGAACGGAAAAATTATCAACACATAATAGAACATGACTAACCCAAATGAAAACAACAAACCAACCCCCACCCACATGCAACAAATGACAACAATATGAGGATGTTTATGAGAATTTCCCGTCAATTTCTAGATTCAACATAAATCATTTAAATCAAAATAAAAGTGAAAACAACAAACCAACCCCCACCCCACATGCAACAAACCAAACCCACATGCAACAAATGACAACAATATGAGGATGTTTATGAGAATTTCCAATCAATTTCTAGATTCAACATAAATCATTTAAATCAAAATAAAAGTATCCCTAATATATTGAGAAAATCATCCTTGTGAGTTTCAAAATAAATAGAGACAAAAATTAAGATAGGAAAATTGATTCACACTCAACAGCTCCCAGCAATTCTAATTGATTGTATATAAAAATTGCAAGGTAATTAAGTCTTAATTATGAGAGTGAACATATTTATTAAGAGCTATGTCAGAGCCAATATTGAATTCTGAAATCGCTATACAAATCAATTAGAATTGCTTTATTCACAATTTGTAAAAATAAAGTTAAATATTTGCATTTTTTGAAAAATACCTGAAAAGACAACTAATTCAAAAATGACTGCTTTTCTCTAGCGTCAAGCTTTCCTGCAGCCACATTTGCATGCCGCGACGACCTGCTTTGTTAAAATAATCATATTTATTAGGATAAAATACTATGACATTACAAGAACTTGTACTATCAATGTTATTAAAAATATAAAATATTCATATTTATTAGGATAAAATACTATGACATTACAAGAACATGTACTATCAATGTTATTAAAAAATATAAAATACCATGTAAAGAATAACAACTTATTTTAGATTAAGGCTCCCAAACTTATATGAAAAGCAATAGGCAGACATAACCCCAATTATTAGCCAAAAAAAAAATTGTCAGAGAAATCCATTCTCTCTGATAAATCTGATCATAATCATGTTAAAGTTACCCAAAAGGACAATCTTTACCACAAACAATCTATCTTTTTATTTTAGAAGAGACCACACATCCATCCATTCACGTGCAGATAATGAGTGTAGGAAGAAGAAAAAAGACATCAAAAAGGTTTCGGAAGAGTTTTGTAAGGCAAAAGCTTCATCCTTTCACAAAATATCCTGCACGGTTGCTAGGTATGAAGTGGAGGCATTGTTGCTAGGTATGAAGAAATAGTTTAGGTGAATAACAATTCTCCTAGAAAGAAAGCCTAATTTGCTATCTTTAATCAGATTGGGAAAGGTGGTCTTTGGTGGGAGAAAAATGTAAATTTTAAGAATATCAATGAAAACAAGTTTACTTGCAATAAAATCTACAAATACTTTACGCACAAACAATTGTCTAAGAATTAATTTGAAATTAACATAGATAAGGAATGATATTCATCGCTCATTAGATTAAATTATTAAAGCTAAAACTATCCAATCTGGTTCTAGCATCGTAACATATTATTTTTAGTTCAACAAGGATGCTGACAAAAAAATTGGTTGAGATAAGTCGAATGCATTTCACTAAAACCAGCTACTTTTCTTCACTACCCAATGCCTTAAAAACATTTTAGGTCCTTAATATAGACCAGCAATTTTTTTGAGGTGTTCTGGTCAATAAACTCTCTGAACAGTAAACCCAAATAGGCAGAAATACTCAGGCTGTCATTCAGTATATAAAAACATTTGATGTTAGAGCTAATCTTGAGACCTTTCCATTTATTATTTAGGAAGTGACTCATAAATGAGGTGATATAAAATCTCTAGCCATGCAGCGGACAAGAACAAGAACAAGGACAAGGACCAAGCAACATCAACATTAACTACTTGCAGCAATAATTTTTCTATCTTTGTTATTCCTGCTCTTTTGTTTCCATTTTCCCCACAAAAAAAACCGAAAAAACTATGCAAATCAAATTGGAAGTTCTTCAACAAATTGTAGAAGACACCAATACACAATGTAAAGAATAATAGATCTCCTTGCTAAATTGGAGAACAAAATCATAAACAACCAGGAACATATTACTCTTTAAAAATCATAGAAAAAACATCTATCAAATTTTAAATGCATAACAAAGGAGGTTCCTCGCATAAATTATGAATCACATACGTAAAACGTGATTAGCCTTGCAAATTTAATCAAATAACATTCACTACAGAAAAATTTTTCCATGATTATTCTTGCTCTGCATAAATTATGAATCACAAATAAACATAAAAGACTTTTTAAATAACACCCTGTACAATTGTGCTAACTCCTAAAACTTTAGAAAGGCCACATTCATTAGAAAGAAAAAAAAAAGAAAAATGACTATTAAATTTTAAATGATAACATTGACTACAGTTTCAGCATTTATTATTCACATTCAGAAGCCCTGAAATGCAAATAATCAAATAACATTCCTACATTTACAAGCAAAAGAGAAACGCCATTTAACATTTCCTCTGCATTTCCTACAAATTTGAGACCCCACAAATTAGGCTGTACAGAACATAAAACACTTTTTAAATAACACCCTGTACAATTGTGCTGAACCCCTAAATATTTTGCAAAGGCCACATTCAATTAAAGTAGAGACTGAATTTCTGGTGAAACAAAACATAAAATGACTTTTGACTGAGACATTGATACAGTTAAAACCATTTACTATTCCACCAGAAGCCCTGAAATCTTTTCCCTAAGAATCCTACATTACATAATGCATCCATATGTCAAAACAAAATTTAAAATTCTTAAAACGTGAAATGACAGCAACAAAATCTCTTAAATTATTCATGCTACATACTACAAAAGACTTAAACAGAAACGGTCTAAAAACTAATTTGAAATCTAAATAGATGTGTTACATAACCTCCAACAAGGGAAAAATTCAGTTGAGCTATGTGAAAGTGTTTGTGGTGTTGTTGAAGTATGTCCCAACTGCATGATAAAAAGAATAATTAAAAGTTTCTTCAGTGGGCCTTAAATCATTCATTTGTAGGTCAAATCAAAATCTCAACGACTACATCTTTAGCAGAAGCTATGTGAAAAGCCAATCACTCTAAGTGTCAATTCCATATCCAGCAAGATCTTTTTAAAAGGTTGAGAGATAAAACAAGGGAAATGGTTGAAAGGACACGAAGGGGCAGCAAGCCTTCTTTGTGTTCAAAATGAGATCCTACATGCCCTGCTCAAAGCAGGCAACTGAAAAAATAGAGTATCTCCAACATAAGCAAGCTGGAAAGGAAGATGACCCTAAGCAGAGAAGTGTAGCTGAAATATTCTTTTCTGTCAAAGAAGCAAAAAAATGAAAGACGCAGCCGGGGCATCAATAATTTATGTGGACATGGAAGAGAGGCAAGCTAACCACCATTCGGCAATGATAGGGATACAAGTTAAAATAGCAAACCTTCCTATTTCAGTTCTCGTATATCCTGTTGCTAATCATAAGTTTATCACTCCAACTTTGGTAACTAAAAATGAGCTTAAAACAAGAAACTTGAAAGCTTCATGGCCAATGCAAAGGATACTAAAACAAAAAAGACAAGGAAAATGGACACAAAACACTGGAAAATTGAAAGAGGAAAGAAAGAAATTATATTAATGTCCATAGATAACCAAAAGTAGGTTAAGGGGGCTCTAAAAATGTAATCAATTGCCATATTGAAGTAGAAGGCTGAGAAGATCCTAGGTTTTTTAAAAATAACTATTTACTAAGCACTAATCAAATGTACATAACAAGAAGCATGGAGCTGATGAAGATGAAAGTAGGGGATCATTGATGTCACATGTGTGGCATGAATTTGGTTAAAAGAACCAACAATCATCATCTATCACTTACAAAGGGCTAATGTATGATATGATGATGCTCATAGGATAAAATTATTGTCTAGCAACCACTGCCTAAGTCTTGTCCAATTAAGCTGTAATTATTACAACTTCCTGTTTCTTTGAATGATTTTGTCAAAATCCCTAAACAATATGCAGTCAGTCTACAATAATTTTATTTAGCATCATCATATCATACAACAGAACCAACAATCATCATCTCACTTACTTGTTTAGAAAGGGCTAATGCATGTATGATATGATGATGCTTAGATAAAATTATTGTTAGCAACCACTGCCTAAGTCTTGTCAAATTAACCAACTTCATGTTTCTTTAAGATGTAATTTTTCAAAATCTTGTCAACAAGCAATAATTTTATTTAGCATCATTATCAACAAGTTTCTCCTATGAATTTGGTTTTTCTTTTTACAAAGGGCTAATGTATAATATGATGCTCATAAGATAAAATAATTTAGCAAACTGCCTAAGTCTTGTCAATTTCAATTTAGATTTATTACAACTTCATGTTTCTTTGAATGATTTTTTCAAAATCCCTAAACAATATGCATTTGCTAGACAATAATTTTATCCTATGAGCATAATTTTCTTGATAGATGATGATTTTGGTTCTTAACCAAATTAGCCCAAGTCTTGTCCAATTAAGCTGTAATTATTACAACTTCCTGTTTCTTTGAATTCTAAACAATATGCAGTCTACTTTTAGCATCATAACAGTTTCTCCCTTGTTTAGAAAGACTCTAGCAAGCAATTTGGTTGAGATAAGTCACATGCATTTCACTAAAAAATACCTAATTTTCTTTCAGGTGCTTGATGTAGACCTGCAATTTCTTAAAACTGCTACAAAAAGTAAAACTAAAAAAGCCATACATTTTAGTTAAATTTAGTAAAAATGTTAGAGATAACCTTGAGGCTTTTCCATTTCATATATAGGTAGTGACTCAAAATAATGGTACTACAAACCTCCTACCTTGCAGCGTATATATTAACTACTTGTGGCAGTAATTTTTTTGTTCTTTTCTTTTTTTCTTTAACTGGAGAATTCGGGTATTCAATACAAAGTTTGTGTTTGTTTTTTCAATTTTATTTTCCCCTAGTTGTTTATATAACTAAAGCTTAATTAACCACAAATCATTTATCACAATCGTCAGTAAAATATTATTCCTTTTTGAAGAGGGGGATGGCTATTCTTTATGCAGGGAGAGCCATACATATGATTTTAAAATACCCAAGAACCACAAAAAAACAGAAATGCTATGCAAACCAAGTTGAAGTTTTCAACAAATTGCTAAGACATAAATACACAATACAGAGCAAAATATTACTCCTTGTTAAATTGGAAAACAAAAACATAAACACCCAACTATTAAGAATAAATTACTCTTTAAATCATAGGGATAACATATCTCAAAAATATCCTTACATAAATTATAAATCACATACATAAAAGTGATAATGCTTGCAACTTTAATCAAATGACATCTGATACAGAAAAAAAGAGTGGAACCTACATGTTATTTTTCCACAGCTAAGAACACTGTTATATTATAGTTTGAAAGTTTATTCTTCTGCATTTACCACAAATTTGAGACACCACAGATTCTGGATGCACAGAACATTAAACACTTTAAGAATAACATGAATTTCACTCTCGACATTATGCTAACCCTCAAATATTTTGACAAGAAATATTGTACTCTTAAATGAAACAGTAGACAGCATTCCATTGAAGTAGAGAAACTAAATTTCTCGCTTACCAAAACTTAGAATAACTTCTGAGACTTGACTGAGGCAACGGTGAAATTAAAACCGTTTACTATTTCACCTGAAGCCCTGAATCGTTTCCCTAAGAATCCTACACTACACAATACATCCCTATGTCAAAATATTAGCGAGCAAGTGATGTTTAATTTAAATCCCTTGATTATTTAATACAACCTTAAATCTTAAATTATTCATGCTAAATTGGAAAATGAAAACTCACATTCCCTCTCGGCTCACAGGAAATGAATGAATCCCCATATCCATAGATAGGGGCCAGCTATAGATAGTTCTCTATAGATGTAGAGGGAGAATGCGAGAAAAAAGATTACTCTTTTCAAATCATAGGCCAAACATATGTCAAGTGCAGATCAACTAAGGTTCGTCACATAATTTTGATGAATCGCATACATATAAAGTGGAAATGCTTGCAACTTTAATCATGTGGCATACTTCCAATGCACATCAAAAGTCATAGAATATTAGAAAACGACCTGTGACAAATTGTAAGCATATTTTTCAAAACTCCAAATACTGTTATCACTTTCTTCCATGTTGCTTGCAAATTCAAGGAACTGCAGATTATGACAGCACAAAACATAAATTGTCTTATGAATAAAACCCTAAATATTCCACAATAAATCCTAAACCCTTCAATAACACCCATATACTACATTCTGCTACAAGCAGGGGGTCCGATTTTCTGGCTTCACACAACATAAAATACCTTCCAACAAAAAAATGATGCAATTAAAACCCTACATTATGCCGGGTTAAGTTCTAAGTGTTTCGTAAGTCATACCTTATGTAAAAACACGAGTCAAACAATGACGTATTAAAATTTAACATTCAAGGCCCTAATTTAAAACCTCAAATTATTCCAGTTAAAACCTTAATTTAAACAATAAAACCATTGCGCAGAAGCCTTGATTTAAAACCCTAAATTGTTTAGACGGAAGCCCTGATTTAAATTCCTTGAGTATTTATGTCAGAGAGCCATTATAGCACTACATTATTCTGGTTTAAGCCCTAAACATTTTCCCTAAGATCCCTACATTCTTCAATATATCTGATTGAGGTAGTGATGAATTAAAATATAACACCCTCTATTAATCCAGTTAAATCCATAATTTAAAACCAAAAAACATTTCAGTCAAACCTTCATTCAAACCATTAAATCTAAAGGCAGAAGCCCTAACTCTTTAATTACTCGGGCGGAAGCTATAACTCAAATTACTAAGAATTTATCCCAACGAAAATCGGAAAGAGATATTCAGGCTAAGATTAAAAAAACACTCCAACCCATGTTAAAGCCGTGTATTTTGCTAAGAAAGCCAATCTTCCCGAATAAACCCTTAGACCGGCAATTTCTAAAATATTCAAGCTATTCGGCCATTGAAACCCTGCATTATTCTGGGTTAAGCCCTAAATATTTTCCTTACGCTCTCTGCGTTCTTCATTACATATGATCAAAGCAGGGATGAATTAAAATGTAACACCCTATATTATTCCAGCTAAAGCCCTAATTTAAAACTAAACATTATTTAAATCGGCGTACCTTTAACCCTTCCGCCATTTTCTGTGTCTGGAAATCGCAAACCCGGGCACATTGTCTGCAAGCACTTCAACCCGTGTTAAAGCCCTGTACATTTTCCTTACAAACCATAGAACAGCCTTTTCTAAAACCAGACTACAAATCTTTAGCCAGAGGAAACAAAAACGAAAATGTTTGACGGTCCATCGGGCGAGTAAATATCAGACATTGACATTCATATTCGACATACTCGATATACTATTATGATCATTAATATTCTATGCAATAATATGAGAAATAACAATGTATAATAAAAATAAGCAAATGTCTGGACTGAAACTCTAACAACTCGAATGCAAAGCAAAGAAACAGAAGAATTACCGCCGTATAACAGGCCATGAATCTCAAATTTCTCCTGCACTTTTAATTTTGTCCATGTATTTCCTTGTGTGAATCAGAAAAGACATGGGTCATCCCCAATGCCGTGAGGATGTACCGTCATCGTCCCCAGCGCCATACTTAACCGGACCAAGCAAAGAAACAGAGCATTTAAGTAATAATACGGAGGTAATGGGGTCATTTATAATGGTTTGTACGTCGGACTTTGGCCTCCAAAATACAATATCATTTTTGCTTTTAACACGTAAACATCTGCTTTTCCCGAACGGCTCTTATCCCGAACGACTCTTTTTATCTACTTTTCCCGAACGACTACTGATTTTAACGTACTTTTTCTCGAAAATGACGTTCGAGTTTAGCAATGGCACGAGTTACAAAGTCCATCGGGCCGGATGTTAATTTTTTAATTCTTTTTATTCACGGGAGATAATGTGTTATTAGAACCTAGCAATTTCCCATGGGGTGGAATGATCACGCCGCTAGAAACGTGTGTAGTACATTTGGGTTATTGTTTACGGTCCTGATGGAAGAGAACCGATTCGTGTTGTAGTCGAGGTTGCAATCCATATAAATTGAGTGAAGAAAGACTTTGTTTAGCATAGTGGAATGGAATACACTTTAAGTGCCCCCAAAAATCTTGAACATATTTGAAAGTAAACTTTTGTAAATAAAGAATATATAATCATTATTATGTCGAAAGGCGTCTCAAATTAGAATGAGGCCTTCCGCATCTGACATGTCATAGGTAAATAAATGATGGGGATTAGCAAGTAGGCGATGTTGAAGTACAATCGTTTTGTGACCAACCGTGTGTCTTGAGGCCGCATGGTAGCGGTGCTAGTGATGGAACTCCTTTCCCGTCTGCTAGGCTCTGTGGCAAGTTTTTAAGAAGCGATGTGATTTTTCCTTAGCAGAGTTTCAGATAACATGATGATTTTTGGTTGTGTGTTGGAGAATAAGGAGAGAAAAAATGTGGTTTTGGACTCGAAGTGGCGTAGAAGTCGTAGCTTGTGCGAAAACCCTAATCCCAGTCGAGGTGGTAGTAGTCGACCTAGTAGTGGAAGATTTGTGTCGTAATGGTGGTGGCGTGTCACAAAATAAAAAAAATAAAAGCAGTAGTTTTTGTCTGCTAGGCTCTATGGCGAGTTCTTTGAGAAGTAGGTGACGTAGTAGTGGAACCCTTGTGTTGTAATTGTGGTCGTGTGTCGGAGTCTGACACAAGACGTCGATGTACGAAAAAATATTAGCCTTAAAAATCTTAGAAAACCCTGAAAGGAGCAGAAACTTTAAAGGTGAAGTGATACATACACAGGGGTATTAGGTTTTGGAGCGAGACACGAAGAAATGGAGGCATGTTTTGAAGCGATTTGACAACAAACAAATAGCAGATATTTTCGACATGATCAATGAAACAATCTGACATACCTGATAATGTCCCTATTAATGCAACGTTTTGGCCGCGAGACCTGCATGATTGATAATCATTGTTTTCAAACAAATTTAAATTTTTGTAAGTCTTTGTTTGCTCTAAACTACTGAAGTTTTGTGGGTTTCACATGTATTACGTTTTTTCTCACATGTGCTTGTGGATCTATTAGTAATATTTTTGTTAACTTGGCTCAAGTGATACATGATTTGTCTTCGCATAAATGAGTTGCCTTGTTTTTTACTTTCAGTTTTAGCTCAACTGGTGAAGCAAGTGGATTTTATGGACTGTCATTGTTTATTTTAGTGTAAAAGAGTAATTGAATACTTTTGGAGAGTTTGATTTCTTTGTGTTTATGGTTTTAGTTTCTGAAAAGAAGTGATTATGACTAAAATTTGAAGTAAAGGGATGATGACATATGTTTTGATGGGTATATGTTTTTCTTTTGGCTTAAAGAGTTAAAGAATTTTGGGGTGTTAATTTTTTATGTTAAAGCCTTAAAGATTTTAGTTATTCAAAACAGAGGGAATTTGGCAAAAATTGGACTCAAGTTGGCAAAGAATTGTATTTGGTAGTTTATAATTGCTTATTTTGGCACAAATGATGATAAATTTAAGTATTAAAGTTTTTAATGTTAAATAATGGGTCTTTGATGGTGAGAACTGAGTGATTTCGACTAGAATTTGATTCAGACGCCTGTGGAAGGTGTTTTTATTATTCGAAGATTGTTTGTTTCTTTTGTTCCAAACATCACTCATTTGTTGTAAAACACTTGCAAATTTTTTTTTTTGTTGGGAAATTGAGTATTTGCTTTGATTCTTGCTCGATATGTTCTTAAATATGAGAACTTATGACTTGTGATAACAAATATTTTAGCTAGGCAAACCAAATTTGACCATGTAACCCTTATATGATTTTGGCTATAATTGTACTCAAAATGCATGTGGAAAGTGGTGGTTTTATCTGAAAACACTGCAGTATTTTTCTATTTTGACTTAGAGCGTGAGTACTTTAGCTTTCTTGGAAGAATTGTTTTGATCTTTACATGTTGATAACAAATTTTTTAACCCTAGTTTTGGTCAAGTATTTTAGCTTTTTTTGGGTTGAAAAAATTGTGTTAGGTGATTAAATTTTTACAGTCTCGAGAATACTAGTATGGTTTTTACTCACTACAGAATTTTTGTATTGTGACCAGATGTGAGCACTTGTGTTTGTTTGGAACAAGTATCTTGCTTCCTGGTTGAAAAAGTTTTCAATGTATGGAATTTTGAATAAGTTTATAACAATATTTCAGTTTCTTTAACAAAATTTCAATAGAGTCTGTGTGCCAATTATATGGCAGGAATTGCTGAAAATAATTTGTCTTATCAACATAAATATGAGATTTTGTACAAAGTCCCAATTATAATATCATGTTAGAATTTAATACAAAGATTCAATTAGATCATTGAAAAATCTTTGTTTTTACTTTTTACTTTTAGCCTCTAAGAATGATTAGTCGTTGATATATATATATATCAACTTTTGACTAATTTTGTTCCATTAGGTGCATGTTGACATTTTTCGCACCCTATGCAAAAAGGGTCAACTCGAAACTTTTAAGTTTCTCAGATTGATCGAGTCGGAGGTTTGACTATGTTTGGGACAGCCACCTCAGAATAACATACAATTTTTAATTGTTTGGTTTTGGACAGTCTTGGAAGTCACGTTTGGATCAAACTCCAAATAGGCTACAGTTATAGAACGCCATGCCTCATAGATGCAACCATTCCATTTGAAACCCTCGTTAGAACGTAAACGCTGTAATAGCCGTATATGACCATTGCAAGGCCCTGAGGAAAGCAGGAAGGGCAGCATGTATCAGACATGAAGTTCGAAGCTGCGAGACTTTGGGTGGTGTGGAACAAAATTCGAGTCATCAATGAACATCAAAAGGTACATTTGATTTTAATTTATTTCCATACTTAAGTGAATTATTTAAGTGTGTTGAGTTGTACAAGTTCATTATTATCCATTCAAATGAAGGAAGTACAGAAAAGAAAGATATACATCTCATTACATGAAAATAGTTCATTTATTCATATGAAATAAAAGTACAGTGAACCCACACAAGCCGTGGGACGTAACTTGTATGTACTGGAAATAAAATATGCATATACTTAAAACTATAAGCAAATGGAGAGAGAAAAAACCCATCATTCCTGTTTGGGTCGGTTCTTTCGTGCTTCTTGGTTTTGCTTCATTTTTAGCTGCTTCATCCTCTCATCTCCAGCTCCCAGCAACATGCACCTATGGACATACAATACATATTGTTAGAGCTCCAAGTTTGGTCTATATCCATGTGTTTACAGTTTCACATAACTGAATATTTTAAGGAAGGCACATATAAGATACACAAAGGACAAAATCAGGAAGAACATATCATAGTACAGATGGAGCATAAACAATGGTCAAATACAATAAGAATGCTTGAAAGAGATATGGAACAAGTACATAATATCATCATGTGAAAGAAGAAATGGAACTCAAATTTTCTACATCATTTGTTAAGATCAAAAGTATGCATTTTCATTATAAACTGAAATGGACTATGTAAGGTTACAGTTTATGAAGTAAAACAACTTATGATGGAAAGAGCATTGCTTCAGTTCAATTTTTGCTCACGAAATGACTAAGGAATTACAGAGCTCACAACCAAAATCAGGTAGCAAGTGTCACAAGTAGAAAAGAATGGTAAAATAATACAAACTCCAAAGGAACTTTATATTCTAGATTTCAAGAATCCAAGCCATAATGCTTTACAAAATCCTCAATTTCTTTGAAAGAACATGATTGAGACATTTCAACTCAAAATAAATGATTATTCAGATATGTCATTTTCACAACAAATTTTACACAGAACTTTAAATCAATTTTTGGTCTCATCAAAGCATCAATTGAATCAAATACAGGTACCATAAAAGAATAAATATCTCTAAATGATAAACAGTGAAGCCAAGTTCAAGTGTTCAAATGGATCTGAGATATTTCACTCAATCAATAGTCAATGGCAACATTTTTCTTAAATCTTGAATGATTGAAATATGTGTACTTGGGAGGTAAGAATACAGATGTCCAAATTGCATTTACAAATCAAAGTTTTCAAAACATGTATCTAGCACTACAAAAGGTAAAGCTCATTTCAGTCAAGTGTAAAATAGAGTTTCAAAGATTCAACAATGGCATAGTTCTTGTGAACGATAAATCTTGAGAAGCAACATAACAACTGAAAGGGGGAGTAATTTCCCAAGAAAGAAGGAGTCAAGGAATAAATATCCATTGTAGATATTTCATTTTATTATGTCCAATGACATTTGAATTATCAAATGAACATTAAACAACAGATGAGCACAACCATATCTCAAAGCTTGAAAAGTCAGAAAAATCAGAGCTTAGGCTATAACAATGGTGGCCATTACAGTCATGAAATGCTACACTATGATCACAAACAAAAAAGAATATGCACCCAGATTCTCAAATATTTGTGCAAGCATGTACAAAGTTTTAGTTTCAAAATGAATCCTTGTTTCAAAATAACGAAGTCAATGCACATTTTGAACTTCAAATTTCTGAGTAACAATACAACAACAAACTAGGTATTTGTAGCAATTCAAAGCAAACAAATTTGAGCTCGAAAAAGTCAGAGATAATGGCTTACACATTAAGTTTTCTACAAAAATTCAGTCGAAGTAGATAGCACAACTCAGAGCTTTGTATCTCCAAAAATGGCAGACAAATTGATTCATTCAGGCCACAAGTGGAAAATATGGGCAAAGTCACAAATCCCAAAAAGTAGATGAAGATACACACAAAAGAAAAAATGATCTATTCAAGCCCCATAACCGATGGTTCGAACTAGAAGACCGAACCATTTTTCCAAACTAGCTCAGAGTTCAAAAGGGTTTCTAGAATGATATCTCAAAACAAAGAAAAATGATCATGAGTTCACAATATGGCTATCCAAGTTTCATATCCATGAACTCATAATCAAAATGAAGGATACCCATATCTGGGTTACCCAAAAACAAATTTTTGAGTCGAAATTTGAAATTATACAAATGTTGATAAAGGGAATCGTCCATTTTATTCCCATTTTTAAAAATATATTTAACCCAGGGTTTCTAGAGAAGGCTCAAGGATTGACCGAGAACAAGCTTCGAATCGAAACATAGAACTCCTCCATGGAGGCCAATAAAATGTGAGACTCGGAATGACAAGGAAGTGCAAGTATTTGAGCCTCATAATCTTGCAAGTTGCCTCAAAACGAAAAATTTTGAGCTTGACTAATTATTATTGGTGGTTATAGAAGTTACAGAGCTCGTAAATAACCAATGTGCAATCAAACAAATTCGGACCAAGGAAAATGATCAAATTTCATTGATATAAAGTACACGAAGTTTCAGATTTAGAAATACATGAAGTACCAATTCACGGTCATAAAACCAACAGAAGATTCACAGGAAAATACACTAGCTCGGAATTTAAGCTTCAAACCCTTGTTTAGGTTGTGTCAAGTTTTCGGTGCAAATCCCATTAATAGGCTCTCAGATATAAGGAAACAGAGAGTGCAAGTTTGAAAGATCCCATCCATAGCATCAAATACAAGATGGACCATTAGAATAAAACAACTAGAGTCCCCTTATGACAGTAGACCCAAGTTTCACGAAGTGTTATCACAGGTGCCAAGTAGTGAAGCTTCGAGTTCTTAACAATGGTGGCCAAGAGATCACACAGAGGGCTTCAGACCAAAAGATCACAGAAAGATCAAATAATGGAAAAGAAAATGCTTAGATCAATCTCCATGAACAATTATGGTCGTGGAACAAAATTAAGAAAGGGTCGAGCATACTCAAAACCCTCCAGGTCGAGCCCCAACAAAATGCAAACTTCATGCTAAAAATGCAGAGAACTCGAATTCATAAAGAAGAGTCCCAAATCTTCATGATGGCACCCATTCTGAATACCGGAATCTCTCAAAGTTCAGAAAGATGAAAATTCAGAAGGATTTTTCTTTACATAGGTAAAAACCCTCAGGAAACGAGCTTGAAAAGATTCATCAATGGCCACCGTAGTAAAATTTTTGCAGAGTTCATTTAGCTCAGAAAGAGCTCGTGAGGGTGAAAAGAATGATTAGGTTTTCAAAAATTTTGTGGCTTAAACCCAAACTTGAGTCAATTAACTTAACATGAGGATCACAATTACGGGCGTGTCAATATGAGCAAACCTAACTAGGGTGGAGTTAGAAAACACGAGGACAAAGCTCGAGGGTTAGAAATCAACGATGTGAGTCCATCGGGGACAGAAACGATCCCCATCAAAAGAACCTAAGTAAATGATGCCACTGACACAATGATAAAGGGGTGAGTCATCGAGTGAAATGGAGCGATCCAGCGTCATTGTCATTCAAAAAAATCATTGCATCAAGCGAGTAAGATCTTAACATACACATTTGGATAATGATCACCAAAAAGTAAGCTTTAAATTTTCCCCATTTTCCCATAATTGATTAATCAAAGGGGCCGAATAATCAAACAATGATTATCATTCAAACCATGGTCTTATTCGAGAGACCCATGTATTAAGTCAAAGGTGTTGGGAAATTAGAGTTTCCATGGTAATTAGTAATATACCATGAGGTAAATAAATGGGTAGTTTGTTATTTGTTTGTACGGTTTGGAGTGATTTGTGGGAGGATAAGGATAGGGATTAGATCCCATATATTGTGGGATCAATATCTGTATAAATATCTCTCTCAAAACTAATAAAATTGTATTGTTTTTTATTGACTAAATTCCTTGATTTGGTATCGAGCGAGGCACCACTGAGGACCTCTCTATAATTCGGCCGTGTTCTTTACAGGATCCTTTGAGTGTAGACCACGTCAATTGGTCCTATCATTTGATAGGCTATTATTGCTAATAATAATTTTACGGTGCGAGACCACTTGTGAATGTTGTTGACAATTTTTTTTATATATTATTTTATTGGAGCTATTTTCTTGGTACTCGTAGTTGGAGATACCAGATTTACATTCTGTGTAAACATTTGCATAGGTGTATAGTTTTGTTTGGCATCGACTTACCATTCTGTCAACATCTCCATGGATTTACAAGTATAAGGCCGAGCCCCCTGATCGATCCATCAATACAGTCTGCTTTGAAGTGTCTGAAGAGTCTTTGGATTGGTTTTTTTTTGGAAAGCTCCCTGAGCTTGATATACGTCGACTGCTCTTTCTTTTTAATAGGTCATTCATCAGGTTTGACATCAGGATAGTAGTGCAGACCATGTACTATTCCCAATGACAATTTTTTGATGATATTTGAATATATATATTTGTTCGCAGATGATTTTTTTGTCAAATCGGAGATTACATTCCTTTGCATGCAAATTAAAAAAAGAAGCTAGATTTGGCGAGTTTCTATTTGTATTTTTGGCACGATTTTCTTCCACTTTGGACGGTGGACCTCAGAACTCCAGGATATTCATTCTTCACGTGTTCCTTGAACGGATCTGACATCCACATATCAGATCTGCGACCGGTTCCAGCTGTGCATGAAAGGCGGATCCAGAGGACAAATCTACAAGATTTGGACGTGTATCTTTCAAATCAATTTTCTGGTTTTTTGTCTTACATAAACTATTTTTGATCTGCCTCCTATGAATTTTGCAAACTTGACAAAGCTGAAAAAAATATTCAATCTTCTCAGGATTTGGTTTGTAACATTTTTTTAAGAAAAAGGGTTCATAATCTTTTAAATTATAGAAAGTAATTAAAGATTACTTTCTTATTTTTTCATTTGTATTTGAAAAAAATAACCATTTGAGTCAAATCTCGTAAGGACGCATTTTTGGTTAAAGACGTTCACTTAGTTTATTTTTTGAGGAGGGTTAAAAAAATGGAAAAAATGAACCAGATAGAAAATTTGATGGAAGGATTTCCAAACATGGCAAATCCAAATCCAATTGTTGCTGATTGAAAAGGATCTTTGGGACATTGTTGATGGAGGATCGGTTGCACCAATGATGTAGACGCACTCCAAAATGGAAAGTCAAAGATAAAAAGCTTTGGCCATTATTGGCCTCGGATTATCAAACCGTATCTACATCATGTAGATTTCAAAAATCATCCAGAGAAATATGGGAAGCATTGAATCAATTATTTGGATCAAAAATGACAATGCAATAAATAGATAGCGAAATTATATGGGTTGAAAATGGAAATTATATGGGTTGAAAATGGAAGAAGGAGGAGATATTGTATCTCATATCAGCAAGTTCCGCTCTCTAATGGCCCAATTGGATGTTATTAATGAAAAGGTGAAACCCAATGATGCAAAGGCCATATTACTAAACAACATGCCCAAAAGTATGTCAATATGGTGTTTACTTTAAGTAAACTAAATCCAAGCTTCGAGAAAAGAGCATAATAGCAACGCTACTCGATACTGGAAAGCAAGGATGATGAAGAAGAAGGATTAGCTAGTCAATCAAGTAATTCCTATAAAAGATCAAAACATATCAAAATCGTATATGTTTTTCTTTGTAGGAAGCCATGACATGTTATTCTCAATTGTATGAAAAGAGCAAAAGATCTACTTGATGGAAAACTATCCGACAAGGCCATGGCTACACATGAAGAAGATGATTGAAGAACAAAACACACATGCCAAAAGATTTTTCAAGCAACGAGGATTATCTTTTTAAATTGTTTGTGTTTTGTATTTACCCATGTCAACTCTAAGGGAGGGAATGTTGGGAAATTAGAGTTTCCATAGTAATTAGTAATATACCATGAGGTAAATAAATGGGTAGTTTGTTATTTATTTGCACGGTTTGGAGTGATTTGTGGGAGGATAAGGATAGGGATTAGATCCCATATATTGTGGGATCAATATTGAGTATAAATATCTCTCTCTCTCAAAACTAATAAAATTGTATTGTTTTTGATTGACTAAATTCCTTGAAAAGGTGTCGAATATGATCAAACAAAAGGTACTTTCCACCTTATTCCATTCAAATAATGCAAAAGTAAAGCAACTATAAGATGGCATACCTTATACCATATGTTATCAAAGGTGGTTGCCAAATGTATTATGGTCCCTTTTAAAAAAAAATGCCCCTTATCTTATTTCAAAACCAATAATGTGCTAAGTCCACAAAGGTGGCCAAACCAAAATGGAGACTAGTGGTCAAGTGCAAAGGTGGTCCCCACTAGTGGGAAGGTTGGAGATGATTCACAATGTGTTATCCATGTGATCACAAGAAGACAAAACAAGTGTCAACATCAGAAACAAAGGTGGTCCCAATCAGGATAGATATTTGGATGAATTATTTTGCAAAGTATTGCAATTAATGTAATTTATTTTTCTCACTACACAGGAGTATTTTTGCATGCCTCCACAAAAGGACAGATCAACAAGAAGACAAAATCTACATGCACTAGGAGGAGACTTTCTCATCAAGCAATATTTATTATTAGAAAATTATTCACCCATGCTTTTTTAAAAATAGAAAAGTCAACTTCAGTTTGACTATATGTAATCAAAGGCTATTAATGCCTCTTTGTACTAGTTTGCTTTATTTTATTCCTTTATTATTAATAAAAGATAAAAATAGGATGCATGGGCAAGTACAACCTTAGTCTATTTTTAGGAAGGGTGGGTGAATCAATTTTGCTATATATTATGTGCTTGGCAAAGCACAAAGGAGGAATTTTTAGATACATGAGTGTTGAAGCAATTTTTTGCCAATTTTGCCCTTTGAATGTGAAGTATTTTTGCCTTTCCAATTATTTGCAGTCTTGTGTATGTTTCCATTAATCTTGTGAATGTTGAATTCCCTGATTAATCATCTTACCCTGTTATAAATTCAAGTAATTTATGCATGATATTAATGTGTATGTGTAACTTAGCAAGTATTGTTGTGATTTTATCCCTTAATACATCAAAGTGTTTACCCTTAATTATCTTCAGAAAATTGTTGGCATGTGCATCAGAAATTCATTCCATATCAATTGTGCATGTACTCAGTCAAAGACCTCATACAAGTTTGGTGTATCACCTCAATTTTAATTTCATTTTATAGTCATCTTTTACCCTTAAACCCCAGAAAATTAGTTTAGGATACATCAATAAGGAACCGACCTTGATACCAGAGACTCACCTCAAAATAGGTATACCCACAGACCTGAGGTGTTTCCATTGTATCTACGAAAGAGAGATAAAATTTGCAAGCTTAGAACACCTATAGCCATCTCTACATGGTGTACTTTTGAGAGATATAATAGTGCAAGACAAATATTTTTTTAGTTTAGCTTGAGTTATGGATGGGAAAAAGTATTAACTATAGTGAAATCATGATTTAGTTTGGAAAATTAACTTTATGAGATAATTTAAGAGAATACAATTCTTATAATTTGGTAGAATTCAATTGCTTTACAATTTGATGGAAATGTGATGGGAATATAAATGCTTCACTTATCTCATTTCTGTGTTATTTTCCACTTTGCTACCTTCCTGTACCTGCTCCCTGCCTCTACTTGTCATCATTTTTTGCCAAAAAGAAATGTTTTAGATTATTAATAAATGATGTATTTTTATCATCTAACTTCTTTACAATAACCAAGATAACAACTCTCAATCACATTAATTCAATGTTGTAGCCTTCCATATATTTCTTCCCTACACCTATAACCTTTGCTTCACTTATCTCCTTTTTGTGTTATTTTTTCTCTCTGTTACCTTGTTGTACATGCTCCCTGCCTTTACTTGTCATCACTTTTTGCCCAAAAATGTTTTTAATTATTAATAAATGATGAGTTTTTTAATCTTCTAACTTCCTTACAAGAACCAAGATAGCAATTCTCAATCACATTGATATGATGCTTCAACCCTCGATTGCTTTGTTTTCTTCCTAATAATAATTTTTCTTCCCATGAAATTGGTAAAATATAAATAGAATGATAATTACACCTAAAGGTGTTTTCTCAGTTAAAAGCATGCTCTCCCTCTGACACAATTAGATGTTGTGCCTAAATCTCGACCGCCTACCTCTTGATCCGTATCAACGACCTCCATTAAATATAGGTCATCCATGTGGCACCTGTATACTGAATTGAGTTGTGTGTAAATTGTTTCGATCACACTATCTCCTACCAATATGGACGCAAACATTCATCATTTTATGTTTGTTTGTCTTTGTTTTTCTTCCAACGTAGTGGTGGTTGCAACATTGATGGTTTTGAGAGATGAAGCGGTCGTGGTAGTCAGAGAGTTAGAGGGCAGCGGGCTAGGTGGGTGATTAAGCTAAATGTGAATAATAAGAGCCTAATATGAATGTTATGGTAGCAATAAATAAATAAAAATTAAGTACATAAATAACACCCAAGAAAACTAAGCAATAAATTATGAAACCCTAGTTGCGAGGAGGAGAAAAAGGTACTTAGTTGATTCACAATAAATTCTAAAATGTACTGAGGTGCTGACCAAGTGAACAAAATGGATGGAGTGTCAGCACTGAGACCCAAGAAAATGTAGAACTGGAGGAACAGGATGGACAAGGGCACCCACAGGCACTACATATTGGAAATAGGTGCCTATGTCTGTGAAAACAATCAAAAACCCAACTTTTTAGGGTCACAAGTTGTTCGTTGTTGCTCACCTTTTGTCACTAGGAAGTCGCACCAAGATTGTCGAGCTCACTTGAAAACCTGCAACGAAGTATAGTCCTGCAAAACCCTAAAATAGACATAAAATCCCAAAAAAGAAAGATGCAGAATGAGGGGTTGCACTATCCTCAACTGTCATAATGGCAATCTTATGACTGAGTGTTACACTACATTTCAGACCCAATGTAGTTATGTGTGTGTGAGCGGAATCATGTCGTAGGTGGCTCTTGTGCGTGTCACACTTAAATAGCGAGCAAGTAGCTAAATGTAAACAAATGTAATAGATGTGTGCATGGAATAGAATAAACTCCCCTCCTATGAAGTGTGATGCATAAAACCATCCCTTGTCCCTTGTGATGGATGCTTTGATGCTCTTTAATAGCCTTTGGATGCAACCTTAGGTGGTGATAGATAATGTTTACTGTTTGGTCCCTTATTATGATCACATAACTTTATATTTATATGATTCCCTTGCTTGAATTTTGTAATTAACCCGAAAAGGAAAACTACCAAAAGATAAGATGCTCAAATGGCTAGAAATGACCCAAAAGAGGTGAGTAAAGTATAAAGAGGTCAAGAGCGCCTAGAGGGTTCTAGGGGCATGGCGCTAGCATCTTGGCTGGGTGTTGGGTGTCAGGATGAGAAACATCGAGGTATGAAAAGGAACACTGAGCAAGTAAGAGTGTAAGACCAAAAGTGGCAACATAAAGCAAAGAAAGGTGGCCAAAGACATGGGTTGATTAGTACTTTTCTCACTTGTGTGTGTTGTTGTTGATGTTGAATGATGGTTGACTACTACTTCCCATATAGATGGACCTACAAAAGAGAAGAATGAACAAGTATTCAAATACACATGTACATCTATAAAAAGCATGTAAAAAGGTATGTAAAAACATTGAAAAATGAAAAAGGAACATGTGCACCTGATCCGTGATGAGGTAAGAGTGTAGAAAAGGATCATGTAAGTGTTGTTGACACACGAATTTTTTGGGTGATCTCACGCCAATGAAATGGAAGAAGTGTAGGGAGAATAGTCGGTGTCATCCTCCAACCTTTAACTATTTCCCGAATGTAGAACACCACTACAGATGGTGTGTAAAAATTTGATCCATTTCAAACAGTTCTGATCTAATGCGAAGGTAGAAAAAATAGTGTCATGCATGCATGTTGAGTGCTAAGGATTGTGTGCCCTATAAAATTTGCCATGTAAAACTATCAAAAACTATCTTTGAACTCGAAAATGTCGTGTAAGCGCGCCCGTGGTCACACAAGGCGTTCAGAAGGATCAGGGGCCAGACACTACTTTCTAGTCTAGGTGCTAGTGTCTGTGTTATATAAAGGACTCAAGTATGAATATGATCCTTGTTTGATGCTGATAATTATGTTGTACCGGTACTATGTTGTGTTGAATTATGATTGTAAACCATTGTATTGGGTGATTGATTCACCCAAATGATGACCCCCTTGTTTGGGGTGCATGCGACATCACTAAAGGAGTATGCGGCCCAAAGGAGGAAGTACCTTAGTGCTAAAATTATTCCCTACAGGAGGAAGGGAATGTGCTTGGTAGAAACTAAGGCATGCACAAACAAAGTGGCTAAGAGACAAGTGTTAGTACAAGTAAGAAAAACACACATCTAAAATGTACGCTGATAGACAATGTGTAACCTAAGATGCAAGAAGACAATATATACCATGAAAAGTGGGTCACAAACATGGGACACCACTCACGATGTCACAAGACAATTAAGGCCGACTAAGCAAAAAACATACAAGTGTACACACAAGACAAAGGGAAAAGCCTGCAAACAGTGACAAACAATGTAACATACAATCACAAAAGCAAATAAGTTTGTAAAACAAATGTTGCACATGAAACACTCATTAACATGTTAGAAAGATAAAAAAGTATGTCAAAAGTATGTATAATCTGATATAGTAATGTGTTATGAAACAAAATGAAACAATAACACTTGTATTGTATGAAAGTTGATGCCCCCAGGAGCCGTTATGGGACTGGTAATAGGTATTGTGCCAAGCATACATGTTGTGTGTAATAGATCTGTATAATTTACAATCATAACTAGAAAGGAAAGTGAACCTGCATGTGTGTATGATAATGATAATGACATGCATGATATCTATCTAGCATGTGTAAAAAGTGTACATGTAGTAAGTAAATGTAAGAAAGATTAAATGCGACCAAGATATGTAGTATGTTGTGGATAGATGGAATGAAATGAAATGCATAGTGAGTGTGATAGGGATTGCATGCCCCCAAGTGAGTGTGAATGGAATTGTATGCAATGAGGCTCATTTATTTATGCCCCCTCAACATTAAAGAATGAACCGTAAATGAGAGTGCAACATTGGGAAATGGTTTGAACTGTGTGTACCAGAATGATATGATCGTGAAAGTGCAAAGAATAGAGTGTAAATGCATGAGGGCGTGAATGTTGACATTTTTCACACCCCGTGCAAAAAGGTCAACTCGAAACTTTTAAGTTTATCAAGATTGGTTGGGTTACAAGTTTGACTATGTTTGGGACAGCCATCTCGAAAGAGGATATATATTTTAATTGTTTGGTTTTGGACAGTCTTGGAAGTCACATTTGGATCAAAACTACAACTCGGGTGCGTTACAAAATGTCATGCCTCATACATGTAGCCATTCCATTTGTTACCCTCGTTGGACTGTGCAACAACCGTAAAAGACCATTGCAAATCCCTGAGGAAGGCATGAAGGGCAACATGTATCAGACATTATGTTATGAAGATGCAAACAAGTTGCAAGTTTGAAGCATGGAAAAGGTAGTTTTACAAATAGTTTGCATTTTCAATGAGCGTTGAAAAGGTACATTCGATTTTAATTTATTTCCATGATTAAGTGAATTATTTAAGTGTTTTGAGTTGTATAAGTTCATTATTATCCATACAAATGGAGAAAGTACATAAAAGAAAGACATGCATCTCATTATATGAAAATAGTACATTTATTCATATGGAATAACAATATAGTGAACCCACACAAGCCATGGGAATAACTCTAAATGCAAGTGTGCATGAAATCAAAGTATATGTATTTAAAGCTATGAACAAAAGAAAAAGGGAAATCCATCATTCCTTGATTAGATGGATTTTCCGCGGTCATTCGGTTTCAACTTTCTCTTCCTACTCTCCTTTTTCATTCTCTCAGAAAGTGCCTGAAGAGTGAAACAACATTATGTTAGAGCTCTGGATTACACCATTCTCTTGCATTCATAGTTTTAGTTAAATAAACTTTCATGAACATGAACGTGAAATCAGACATTACAGAAATGAATAAATGTAGAATGTCAACCTCAGAAAAGATGCCATGAGAAGAATTCAGTAACGGGAAAATAACAATGCTTCATAATGATCCATATTTTGGAACCATATAGATTTTTTTAGGATTATAGATGCATTTCATGAAAAGAAAGCTAAGGAACATCTATACAGGAGGGAGATCATCATTCATGTAAAGACATGTACAATATTGTTCGAGTAATTTAATGATTGACAAAATAAACATATGAAGGATACAACTGAAAATCACATGATGAACTTAAAAAAATACATTCAATAGAAGTACAAATATCTTAAGTTGTTTTCTTCTCAAGAAATACAAATATGAGTATAGTTCCAGAAAAGACTTAAGAAATTCCACTTCAGATTAATAATTCAGATGCAAGTTACAGAGTGCAAGTTTCAGGTTGAATTGTTCTGATCACAAAGTAGTCAAGGGATGGTCCTACAGGTACAACCAAGAAATCAGAAGGGCCTCTAGTACATGTTCATATCAAACTCTAAAGGTACAATTTCCCTATTGTACTAGGATTTCCTTATTATATGAAATGTCTGCCTCTATATTCAGAGAGAAAGTTTCTATCAAAAAAAGTAAGTCCACCCTATGAAGCCAGCAAAAGTGTAGATCTACAACTTGCAAAAGGAAACCATGAAGAGAACACCAACTTCTTGCATCATAATTGCCAGCACAAGGTGTAGAAGTATAATTTATTTTCATATACAAGTCAAATTTCAAGAAAAACAAACAAATTTTCACTTTCAGAAATGGTTTTCAACATACTTTTTCAGACTTTACATGTTACGTTTGAGCCATCCTGGTAAAATTGAAGCAATGTATATAGTCAGCTTAAGAATTCAGATGCGTTGAGATATCAAAAGTAGAGTTCATTTAAATATCCATGTATTAAATTTATTTTACTTACAATAGTATATATGCACAAACTTTACATCTATTATGAAAGACAAAGTGACATATTGCAGTTTAGAAATAACTCCTCAGTGCATTCAAAGTACATGACAACGTAAAAGAGGCTCTGAATTACATAATCAAAGTGTGTAGGTACAAATAATTTGTGTTAATTGTCATCATGGCAGAGTGAACAAGTCAAGCTACAAATCATATATTGATAGAAACTTCCAACATAAAGAATCAAGATTTACATTCTAATGGAAGTACATATTTATAACAGATACTTCAGATTTCAAATAAAATTGCTTGGAGATGTAGATTTCTAGAATGCATATTCATATATGACACCCATTCGTCGGGATAAAAGTTTTAAATGTTAAATATGAAATTATGTTGCAAAGTTTCCATCGACTACAAGAAATCTCAAATGATAAAACAATTTAGTATTGCTACTATGAACTGTCAAATTGAAAAGGTACATAGGCTCTCAAAAGAACAAGAAATAGGTACAAATATGTATGTAAAATATGCACTTCAAATTATACTCCCAGTAAAGTTTCATTCATCCAGTGAGAAATACACTTCCAATCATCAAGGTGATAGGATTTCAGAGCACACATTATAGCCTAACAGTTGAAGAATTAAATTTCAAGATAATCTTACAAAGTACATCCATTCAAATTTTATAAAGTAATGCAAGATGTACAGGTGAGTAAGATGGTTTTGTACATGCACAATTATAGTTCCACATGTAGCAATTGAGGAATTTCATATTAATACAATTTAGTTTTCAATGGACTATACAATTAAGTAACATCAAACAAGCTAAGTGCAAGCATTGAAGATGAATGGTTTTTATAAGTACATGATTATGAACCAAGGAAATCATTCAGGAAGAAAAAGGAGACAATGCAAATGAAGACTATGTGCCTTAACTTCAAGAGCTATATATTTGATCCTGGACAATATTTTGAAAATGAAAGCACTCATGAGAAAACATAGATTGAAACTTTGAGATCAGGTATAAAAGTTTCATGGGAATAGATGTTTTCTTTAATGGTTTCCAAATGCTTGAAATGTAGACTAAGCTATTCAAGATACACAAGCTTATGAGTCACCAACAAGGTCATTTTAGATAAACATGAAGTGTAAATAAAGCAAATATTGAAAATGATGTGCACAAGCCCAGAACCAAATAATGACTGGAAATGAAATATGAGAAACATAGGTTCACAAATACACACCTAGGTGTATCCTATCTGGGTGTATTTTTAGAGTAAAATAATAAATACCTAGATATGGGTCACCAAAAAAAAAATAAAAGTAATGCATAGTTTGAATAAAGTATTAATCTCACAGATATGTGCAAATGATGAGCTCATTTCCGAGATTGCATAGTCCAATATGGGTCACAAAAATAATAATGTGGCACATAGATAAATTTGGGCATATATGTAAGTGGGTAGAGTTATGAACTATAACATAAAGCGTATAATTCTAAAGATGGAGGTGTTACTTTTGGAAAACACACGGTGAGCCATTGATAATCAGGAGGCATCAAATTACAAGTCTAAGTGAGCATCAATGATCAGATCAAATGGCAAGTTCATCTTTCAAACCCAGATTTGGGTAAAAGGCAAGAAAATAAATGAATCACCAGATTTGTGGCAGAGTGACTTACCATCTACCAATAGTGGCTACACGAATAGAGCAAGATGAAAACCAAAGCTCGATAGCCGTGAAATCATGGTGGTCGTCCCATGCAAAGTCCAAATGTAAAAAAAATAGTGGCGTCTAGAGATAAATATTATGAGCAAAGGCCATAAGGTCAAGGTCGAGTTTTTTGAGATCCAAACAAATTAGCTCAGCTCATAAAAGACAAGAAAACCCAAATTAGAGTAATAAAATGTGATCAATTTTCAAAAATAATGACTTAGATTTACAAATAGGCACAAAATCCATAACCTAGCAGCAATTTTTCCAACCCACAGAAGTATATGGGTGAATATCGAACAAATAAACTAGAAAATATCGAATGAATAAGGGTTTATGTGAGAATAACCAGAGAAATAGCTTGGCCCAAATGAGCCCCAAATATGGTCAAAGTAGAAATTTTAAAGGAGCAAGTATTTACATTATAATTTTACCTCCAGAGGGTCAAAGGTTTGCAGCTCGAATTAAAAGCCAAACTGGGTGGAAAAGAATCATTTCAGGTTTAAGTTTCATTAAAACTTGAAAGTTTGAAAACTTACCAAAAGAATGGAGGCAACCACGAATGAAACGACCAATATCGGAAAATGAATCTCCATAACTTGAAAGCAACGAATGGAACCCACATGCTAAGAAATAGAGCACAAAGCAACGAAAACCTATTCAACAACAAAGGCGAGCAAAGTCTGGGCCCAACAATGATGACCACTGATATAAAATAATGAAACCCTCTAAAAGAAGTTTCCATGGCGAGAAAAAGATCAAACTACAGAGAAGAATTTTTCCAACTCAAAATGCAAAGAACAAATCAATGATAAACTCCAATGCAAACTCGATAGTCAAATGAGGAAAAGAAGAAACAGAGCTCCACATAATACGTTTTGCAAACATTGAAGCCCCAACTTAGGATAAAATTGCTTCAAACATTGCTTCAACACACGAAATGGTGGCACACTAACTCAAACCCATGAGGCCAAAGCCCTAGAAGAAAGAAAAAATCAACATCCCAGAACTCAGAAAAATTCAATCATGGCCGCAGAAGAAATTTTTACAGGGCTTTTCCATGCTTCCAAGTAGCAAAGTGAATAATGCAAATAATTAGGGTTTCAAAACTATTTGCCCCTATTTTCGACCTTGAGTGAACTAACTCGAAACCAAATTCAAAAGATATGCACGTGTATCCACAACAGAAAACCTTAATTAACCATGGGTTAGGTTTCAAATCAAAGTTTTTAATATGTTCATATCCACATAAAAGGGGACCTACGACATTATTAAGGTTATTGACCTTAGGAGCCCATAATTGCAAAAAGGGCCAAATTATATATATCATATAATTTAGCAAAGGAGACCAATGATCATGAATAGGGGGGCTAATAATCGGTATGATTATTATTTTGAACTATAAATATATGCCCCAATGTTTTAATCATTATATATACCAAGGTCAAAGAGAGTACCATGGTGGATAAGGTAAATAATTGCAAAGAAGCACTTTACCTGAAAATTTGCAAACACACCTTAAACTTTGTTAAGGTAGCCTCGTATAAAGGAGAGGAGAAAAGAAAAGGAGGATATTATTATTTTTGCACATGTGCTCACAGGTGGCCCCCATCTAGTGAATGTGGATCTTTTGCTAAGTGTTGAAAAGGCAAAGGTATTATTTTTACAGAGGAATATAATTTTGCATGTGATCACTACATGAAAGAATAGGTGTAACATCATCAGTAAGAAGACAAAGATCGTGCACTTACAAAAGGAGACTTGCAAAACAAGCAAGTGGCTAATATTAGCCAAAATATTCACCCAAGTTTATTAATTGTATTAAAAATAGATTAGTCAACTACACTTTGACCAAGTGTATTTTTGTAACTAAGGCTATTAATGCCTCATTGTAAATTGCATTGTTATTTTTATTCATTTATTTATTCATGATAAAGGCTAAAAATAACATGCATGGGCAAGTACAAACTGCAACCTATTTTTAGGAGAGGTTGGGTGAAGTATTTTGGCTATATATTGTGTACACTAGCAAGGCACAAGGAGGACTTTTTGGACATATGAGTGTTGAAGCATATTTTTTGCCATTTTTCCTTGAATGAGAAGGAGTTTTGGCCTTTCCAATTATTTATAGTGGTGTGTATCTTTCCATTAATTCTTGTGAATGTTAATTCCCTGATTAATCATCTTACCTTGTTACAAATATGGTATTTTCTGCATAGTCTTAAAAAGAATGTTTAGCTTGTGTTGTTGTGTTTATCCCTCAATACATAAATGTTTTACCTTAATATTCTGCTGAAAAACCATTGGTTCATGCATGTACAATTCATTCTCAATTTTATTGTGCATATACTCAGTCAAAGCCCTCAATAAGTTTGGTGTATCACCCATTTTCATTTCAGTTTACATTCATATTTTTACCTCAAAACCCCAAACAATTAGTTTAGGATACATCAATAAGGAACCAGCCTTGATACCAAAGACTCACCTCAACAATAGGTATACCCACAAACCTGAGGTGTTTCCATTATATCTATGAAAGTGAGAGATCAAGCAAGCTTAGAACCCCTGTTGTCATCTCTCCACCAGGGTGCACTTTCGAGAGATAACAATGAATGAGTGATTAAACAGGTGAGTGTGATGAGGTTCATTTGAGATGTAAACCCTCGGCAGTAAAGTATGGACCAAAGAAATAGAGTGCGTCATAGGGTAGTGTAGCGTGTTGGTTGTGTTGGAGAGTTATGTCGATTATGTGTGGTTGATTGGTTTTTGAAAAGAGATTTATTACAAGTGTGTTTCATTGTGTGATATATATTGTCGATATGTGTTATAGATGTGTAGATTGTATAACATGCTAGTGTTGATTACGCGCAAGAGAGGTATGTCACAAAAGTGTGCAATAGGTTGTAAATATGTCGAGTGTGTTGTGTGTCGAATATGTGAGGAGGGTACGTGTTTCTTGTGTGTTAAATATGCATGATAAGAAGAATAAGCCGGAAGTATGTTGATTGTGTAATGATGAATACATGCAAGAAGTATATGATAGAAGAGTGTCTAGTGTGTCGTGTATAAGAGGATGTGTAGTGTAGCATGTAGTGTGTGTGAGGTTCATGTGTATAGGACACCCTTAGTAGTCAAGTAGTAACCAAAGCACAAGAGATTTCGTCATCGATAAATGATGATACGATTAGGTATCAAGATGTACACGGAGTATGTGATAGACTAAATGTGGAGTGATGTAGATGTAATACGCATGATAATGCTAGAGGGGGGGAGAATAAGCGTGATGCCCCCAGTGTATGGAGGATGAGAGTGATCAGGTGATGTTATCTAAAAGGTCATCATTGTTATAGTCAAAGCCAACTGGTGAAGGATCTGAAACTTGGTAAGCAATAGTATCAGGTTGGTCAAGTAAGATGCCATTTAAGCTTAAGTTGTACATGCCCATAACATATTCTTCATCCGTGAAAGGAGGTAGTGGAAAACCATGTGCATACCAACGAGTGAGGTTTTGTGAATATTCGAGGAACGAGTCATTGTAAATGAAGACATGACCAAATGGCATGGGAAATGATCGGGATCTAACATACCCCCATGTAATCAAGCCAAGACTGACTAAGTGTAAGTGGAGAAGTGTGAGGAGCACGTAAAAAATATTGTGCGATAGAAAATGTGAAGACCATAAGTAGTGATGATAGAGATAAATCCATAATAAAGATGAGAATCATGTGATGCAGGTGAAATGTCACTAACTGTAAACCCTAGGTGAGTCAATCCATCATGTGTACATATAGATTCAGATAAATTGGGATCAAATGGAATATGTTCCCAATAAGAGTCATTCATGAAAAGTGTGCATGTAAATGATGAGCGTGTTGATGTAGGTTGCTCATATGACGATGTAGGAGATGGATCAATGTCCATTGACTAGACATGCCCCCGATAAAGAATCATAGTAGTAGTAGTAGCTAGGTGGAGGCAATGGGGTAGATGAAACAATATCCATCATGCAAATAACACCTTCAAGCGGTGACAAATGAGGCAGAGTGTCCATAGGTTGCAGTTCATTAGTACTATCAGTTCTTGGAGTAGGAAGTGTAGTATAAGGATCATGATTGCTATAGACACTAAATCACACACTTTGGGTAATTATCTAGTCCTGATTGCATATTACTATTCATGTGATTCCTAAGTAAGAAAAGTACTAATTAACCCATGTCTTTGGCCACCTTTCTTTACTTTATGTTACCATTTTGGTCTTGCACACCCACTTGCTCAGTCTGACCTCGACCCTTAAGTTTTTTTGAGTTTGGACACCAACGCCTAGCCAGGATGCCAGCGCTAGGCACCCTCATCCCCTCTGGGTGCTCCTGACCTCTTTATAGTTTACTTACCTCTTTTGGGTCATTTATAGCCATTTGAGCACTTTATCTTTTTGGTAGTCGGCCTTTTCGGGGATAATAATGAAATTAAAACAAGGGAATCATATAAATATAAAGTTTTGTGATCATAATAAGGGACCAAACACTAAACATTATCTATCACCACCTAAGGTTGCATCCAAAGACTATCAAAAGGAAGCATGACATTCAAGCATCCATCACAAGGGACAAGGGTTTGTTTTCTACATCACACTTCATAGGAGGGGAGTTCATTATATTCCATGCACACTTCTATTATAGTTGCTTACATCTAGCTATTTGATTGCTATCAAGTGCGACACACACAAGAACCACCTAGGACATGATTTCGCACACACACCAAGAACTACATTAGGTGTGAAATGTAGTGTAACACTCAGTCGTAAGTTTACCATTGTGACAACTAAGGATGGTCCGACCCCTCATTCTACATCTTTCTTTTATGGGATTTTATGTCTATTTGAGGATTTTGCATGTTCACTCTTAATTATAGGTTTCCATTGAGCTCGATGATCTTAGTGCAAATCCATAACAACCAAAGGCAAGTAACAGGAAACAACTGTCGACCTTGAAAAGTTGGGATTTCAAGATTTTTCACAAACCTAGGCGCTCATTTCTAGTTTTTAGCACCCGTGAGTACCCGTGCCCATTCTAGGTGCCCCTGTCCAGCTTATTCCTCCAGTTCTACATTTTCTTGGGCCTCTATATGACGTTCATGCCTCTTAGTTCATCTGGTCTGCACTTCAGTACAATTCAAATTTTACTGTGAATCACCTATGTATCCTCTTCTCCTATTTGCAATTAGGGGTTCATTATTTATTGCTTAGTTGTTTGGGTTTTTATTGATGTACTTAATCGTTATTCATTTACTGTTGCCATAACATTCAAATTAGGATTATTATTTACATTTTAGCATAATCATTTTGGTGAACCCATCACTCGAATCCTCCTTCCCTCTAGAGATTTTTTTCTCACTGTGTCTCAATCCTATGGTGACTTTACGGAGACCCATCTCAAAGAACTTAATGATCATATTGTCGAACATCTGTAGGATATAGACTTGCTCTTATTTGGTGCTCATAAGGAAGCTACTAATCTAGCAGAGCTTAAATATCTTGCCGCTATTCTCACTTCCATTACTATTCAACCACCTGCCTCTACTATGTCACCTATTTCTTCCATTCTGTCTCATTTCTTACTCCCACTAATCATTCCACTCCACCCCTTGTTTCTCATGTGCACCAAGTCTCTTCTAATAGTACTCAATATTTGGCCTCTCTTTATCAAGATCTTCAAGTTCAAATTCGTCAATTACAACAGGATACTTCTTGTGTTTTTCCATCTTTGGATTCTACTTTACTACTTCACACGCCATTCGCACCTGTCATCTCCACTTACTCGCTTCCTCCTAATTTCATCACCCCAAGCTTCCCATATTCAATGGTCATGGTGACCCACAATAGAACTTATGAGCATTCCATGTGGCATGTTTAGATTTTGTGGATGATCATATTCTCTTGGCTAAGCTCTTCCCTCGTAGTCTTCACGATTATGTGGTGCATTGGTTTTATGACCTACATGTCCACTCGGTAACATCTTTCATGCATCTAGCTGATGTTTTTCTTGTGCATTTCTCCATCAATATCGGCTCTATGATCTCATACGCTTAACTTGCACAACTTAAACAAGGTTCTAAGTGAACATCTAGTAGATTATGTCCTACGGTGTATGAACAACCTAGCTAAGATGTCTAATGTGCTTGCAGACTATGAGCTTCAATATTTATTCATTCAAAGTCTATTTTCGACATCTCCAAGAGAGTGTTCTCTTTGATACATCTCCGTCTTTTGATCAACTATGTCATACGCTTAAGTTGCACGAAACAAAACTCTTATCTATAGGAAAGCTTAAATATCAAGAACAAACATCATATTTCAATGCGCTTCCAAATAAAATCAACATTTAAGCCATCAACAACCAAACCTACTGACGTAAAAATCACTGTCAACATTTATCTTACACTAAGGAGCTTCAATCGCAACCACCTCAACGAACATACACAAAGTTAACTTTCGCTCCACATATTTTACTTCCATAACTTTTCAAAAGTAATCTCATCACACTTTCTCCACCACTCCAATTAGATCCATCTCATCTGAAAGATCATAATTATGATTATAATTTCCATTGTGACTATCATCAATGCGTAGGGAATTCTAAGATCGTTGTTTTAAACTTAGTAATCTCATTTAGGATCTGATCGATAATTATAAAATTGAGCTTCTAGAGCCTATGGCTTCTATACATGTCAATAAAAATCATAAGCTCAAGATATTTAACAATCCACTTCCAAAACATGACAAAAAACTGGTTGATTCCTCAACTAATCATACATATCGCGCAATGCCTCCTACTACATCAGGGGATCTTTATTTCTTAGTTGCTCACGCTGACATTTTCTCCTGTCATATCTTTCTTTGATCATGATTACTTCTAATCATTTACACATTAGTGCTTCTGTCAAATCCATCCCTATCAACAACACCAAAGTTAATCCATCATGGCCCATCAACGTGTGTTCTATTCCACTTTTTTTATTTGCTATTGGCTATCCACTTTCACAAATTTCATATCGATGAACAACTCATATGAGGTTGTCAAGCTTCACGTTACTATCAGTCCTCTCACCATGTTTTTGCCCTTCCTTATAGCACAAGCAGTCGAAGGGTGTGACATGCTCTTAGGCCTAAATTGGATTCACAGGTCTCAGTCCATCATCTCCATGAATCACTTTCTTCTGAAGTTCATTCACAATAATCAAATCATCTCTATCAAAGGTATGCCTCCATATACTCCATGGTCGTCACCTCCTCTTATGACTTTTTTGAAACACCTAGTCCACATAGTTCTTCACAGCCTTTCAAACATAACGCATCATCTACTCCTAACTCACTGGTTTGCACATGACTTGTGTGGTCTCATTACTCTACTAGTCCAACACAGGCTTCTTCATTCATTGCTACACCCTTAATCATATATCTTATATTGGATGTATATAGCCGACTTGTGGCTATCATAACTTCTTATAATTATGTATCTCTTTTATATATGTTATATTTTCATTAGTGGTTCGGCCTTGGTGTTGAACATAGTATAGGAATAGTATATATAGGGGTTAGTAGGTAGTAGTTGATTATCATATTCAACATTTGAGTCTTATTGTCTAGTTTGGAGGTTGCCCCCTTGAAGTGGCTAAGCTATTCTTCTTACACATTGAGATCATTTATCTAAAATATTGTGTTCATTGGTGTTATATTGCTGTTAATAATCATATTTATACAAGTAATTACATTACAAGTGGTATCAGAGCTTGAACTCGGCCAACACTACGTCAAACCCTAATTGTGAAGGTTCATCCATATCTCAAAATCGGTAGTGAATTTTTTGCAAATGTTTTTGTGGTGTGGTGAAATCAGTCAAGTAAGCTTCCCTCCAAATTTTAAGAATTTTTGACTTGTTTTGCAAAAGTTATAGCGGTTTTATGTTTTTTCATAATTCGGCTACCTAGGGTGCAATTTGTGGAATTTTTCAAAGTTATTTACATTTCTAGAAATAAGATTAAAAAATAGTTTGAGTTTGTTGGTTTTATTTTTATAAAATTTATCTGAATTCCTATTGAAATCCCAAACCCTAAATTTTGAACTTAATCCTTAAATCTTACCATTTTGGGGCATCATGGTCAGGCCTTCGACAAGAGGCAAAAAGAATCCCATAACTTCGGGTAAAACCCCTGATAAGGATGAGATAATAGTTGAGGAGTTAGATGGGTAATCATATCCTTCCTAATCAGCCATAACTCAATCATACTCATATTAACCAGGGTGGATCTTTAGGTCAAAGTAATAGACAAACTGGCTAGGGTGGATCTGCAAACATGACCAATCCAAATACAAACGCTCTACAAGACCGTAACATGATTCCAAAAGTAGAAATGTGAAAGTTTTATGGTAAGGATCCACTCAATTAGATTAACCGGATGGATAATTTCTTTGATCTTCATCGATTCCATTGGGACAAAAGGTTACCATGGCATCGTTGTATCTTGAACCTGACCAATTCATTTGGTATCGATGGTTATGTGCTCAAAGGAAAAAGAGTGGCCTCAATGTTACATGGACAGTATTCACCGAAGAGTTGCAATTGCATTATAGTTCTAGTGTGTCAAATAATTATTTCAGTCAATTAGCAAAGCTCGAAAAACAGAACAACCAAATATTACATCCATCAATTCCGAACCTTTCCTTGCGAGTGGAAAATATTCTGAAGATAATTTGAATGACTTATTTCTCGGGGTCTTAAAGAAGAAATTGAGACTGAGGTGCGTATGTTTAATCCTCATAAGGTTTTAGACTCTATGATCATGACACGTAGGGTAGAGGAAAAAATTCTTTCCAGTAGGAAACAAACTATCAGTAATATAAGAGATCGTAGCACCCTTCCACCATCATTCCCTAGCCAGTGAGACTGACACCTCAACAAATTGAAGAAAAGAGAGCCAAAGGGTTATGTTTTAATTGTGACAACAAATTTGGACCAGGACATAAGTGTCTTTGAAAGAAGTTGTTCTACATTGACGGACCTACTAAAGAAGAAGAAAATGAAGAAGAAGAGGTAGAGACAAAGGAGGAAATAGGAGATCCCTAGCCAACAATATCATGCCATGTAATTTCTAGTATTAGCACTCCTAAAACTCTCAAAGTAGTTAGATTCTTAAAAAAATAGAGGGTAACAATGTTGATTGATTCAAGAAGTACTCACAATTTCATCAATCATAAGTTGGCGGTACGCTTGAATTGCTTTGTTTATCCAGCTCCAGAATGTCAAGTCATGATCGCTGATGGGAAAACTGTTAGTTTTTCAGGAAAATGCCATAACATTAATCTCACCATGGGAGATTACTTGCTAACTAGCAATATGTATGACATTTCCATGGGAGGAGAAAACATTGTGTTAGGAGTTCAATGGCTTACCACCTTGGGAACCATTGAAATGAATTTCCAAGATTTGTTCATGCAATTTCAGTCAAAAGGGAGGACTTTTAAACTAAAAGGACTAAGAGAAAAGTCCCCATAGATGGTAAGTTCTCATCAGATGCAAAAATTGCTTAGAAAGGGTGCATAAGGGTTTGTGGCACAACTATTTTCATTAGAAGAACATCATTCCAATACATTTATACCTGAGATATATGCAAGTTATACATGAGTAGTCGGTGGTGTTTGGAGAAATGCCCAAGGGTCTGCCTTCGAAAAGAGACCATGACCATGCCATCCAACTAGTACTAGGGATTCAACCACCCAACATCAGACTTTATAGGTACCCCTATATGCAAAAGAGTAAGATTGAGAAGATAGTTCAAGAGATGTTAGAAGCTGGACTTATTCGTCATAGTCAAAGTGCTTACTCTTCTCTTGTAGTGATGGTACGAAAAAAAGATGACAATTGGCGCATGTGTCCAGATTACAGGGAACTCAATAAGTACACAGTTAAAGATAAGTTTCCTATTCCTGTAATTGATGATTTGCTAGATGAGTTACATGGTGTTGTTTACTTTACAAAACTTGATCTTCGTTCTGGATATCATTAGATTAGAATCAGGGATGAAGATATTCATAAAATAGCCTTCAGGACACATGAAGGACACTATGAGTTCTTGGTAATGCCTTTTGGACTAACAAATGCACCCTCTACATTTCAAAGCTTGATGAATTCCATCTTTAAGCCATTTCTTTGAAAGTTTGTTTTAGTGTTCTTTGATGATATATTAATCTATAGTAAAACATGGGAGGAACACCTACATCATGTAAATAAGGTGTTGGAAACTCTTGAACAACATCAAATTTATGCAAAGCCTTCTAAGTGTTCTTTTGGTGTCAAGGAGGTTGAATATTTGGGTCATATTGTCTCTTATGAAGGTGTTAAAATGGATCCTAACAAGATAAAAGCCATGCTTGAATGGAAGGTTCCAAAAACCGTAAAAAATCTTTGAGGAGTTTTGGGGCTTAAGGAGTTATTATTGTAGATTTGTAAGGAATTATGGTAGCATTGCAGCACCACTCACAACTTTATTGAAGGACTCTTTCACTCTTTCCATTGGAACGAGCAAGCTACTATGGCCTTTGAGAAGTTGAAGGAGGCCATGTGCACCACTCCAGTTCTAGCCACCCCAGATTTTTCAAAAAAATTCATTGTTGAATGTGTTGCTTTAGGGTATGGTATGGGGGCAGTACTAGTGTAAGAAGGGTGACCCATTGCCTTCGAGAGTCATCAATTCAAAGGTAAGAATATTTCTAAGCCAATTTATGAGAAAGAAATGTTAGCAATACTTCATGCAGTGAAGCAATGGAGACCATATCTAATGGGACGACATTTCAAAGTAAAGACAGATCATGATAGTTTGAAATACTTCTTAGAGCAACGTTTATCATCAGAAGAACAATAAAAATGGGTCTAAAAAATGTTGGGGTATGATTTTGAGATAATATACAAGAAAGGGAAAGAGAATGTAGTTGCTTGATGCTTTATCTTGGAAGGATGAATCTACAAGGCATTATTGTGTGCCATATCTGTATTACATGAGGATTGGATAGAGGATGCAAGGTATGAATGGAAAAATGACCCAGGTACACAAAATCTCATTCAGAATCTCCAACAAGATCCAAGCATGTCAGAAAAATTTGTATGGAAAGGAGATGTTTTATGGTATAAATATATATTATATCTATGTACAAATTCAATCCTTAAAAATAGGGTTCTATCTCGAGCTCCATGTTTCTCTAGTAGGGGTCATTCGACTTCTTAAAGACTTATCATCGGATTAAGCATGATTTTTTTCGGGAAGGGCTAGAAGGAGATGTCCAAAATTTTGTGGCAGAATGCATGGTTTGTCAACAAAATAAGGGTGAAATAATTAAGTCCCTAGGTATTTTACAACCTATATCTATTCCTAGCCAGAGGTGGGAAGATGTGTCCATGGAATTCATCACGGGATTACCTAAATCGAAGGTAAAATTGTAATCATGGTGGTGGATAGACTCACCAAATATGCCCATTTTTGTGCTTTATCACATCTATTTGTTGCGAGTACAGTAGCAACGACCTTCAGGGATATAATTCAAAAGCTACATGGGACACCAAAGATTATAGTAAGTGATCAAGACCCTATCTTTACTAGTAATTTTTGGAGTGACTTATTCTCATGCTTGGGCACACAAATAGCTCGAAGTTCCTCTTATCATCCCTATTATGATGGGAAAACATAGGTGGTAAACAAGTGCTTAAAGGGATATCTTCGTTGTTTTACATTAGATAAGCAAGCGAGATGGGTCCAATGGTTACGGCCAGCTGGCGAGAATGGTGGTATAACACCTCCTTTCATACTTCATCTAAAATGTCTCCTTTCTTGGCATTATATGGGTACCATCCACCATCTATCACTTCATCTTTGAGAATCCAGCCAAAGATTTGAGTAGTTAAAGAACATATTAAACACCAACAAGAGGTGCTTTCTAGTCTTAGGGAGAATTTGGCCATGTCACAAAACCACATGAAGCAACAGGCAGACCAACATCGTAGTGAAAGACATTTTGAAGTTAGTGTTTGGGTTTTTGTGTGTTTACAACCATATAAGCAATTGCCCTTAAAACAATAGAAAAAGGATAACAAGCTTTCACCTAAGTATTATGGTCCTTATCAAGTGTTACAGAAGATTGGCAATGTAGCATACAAACTGGAACTTCCTCCAGCCTACTTGAATTCATCTAGTCTTCCATATATCTTGCCTAAAGAAGGTAACTAGACAGACAATATCAACCGAAATAGTGTTACCCGAGCTTGATGAAGAGGGTAGAATCATCTTGGAACGAGAATGGATCCGGACACACACTAAGTGATTGAGCACAAGGGTCATCACTGAGTATTTGATCAAGTGGAAAAATTTAGACAATGAAGACGCAACTCGGGAGGATGCAAATTTCCTGCAGCAACATCCAAATCTTCTCAACATTGGGGACAATGTTATTTCAAAGGGAGGGGCATGCTATGCCCTTAATCATATATCTTATATTGGATGTATATAGCCAACTTATGGCTATCATAACTTCTTATCATTATGTATCTCTTTCATATATGTTATATTTTCATTAGTGGGTCGGCCTTGGTGTTGGCCATAGCATATGAATAGTATATATAGGGGTTAGTAGGTAGTAGTTGATTATGATATTGAGCATCCGAGTCTTATTGTCTTGTTTGGAGGTTGCCCCCTTGAAGTGGCTAAGCTATTATTCTTGCACATTGAGATCATTTATTTGAATTATTGTGTTCATTGGTGTTATATTGCTGCTAATAATCATATTTATACAAGTAATTACATTACATTCACCTACACATCATACACCACTAGTCTTAGAGCATTTTTACACACCTTCACTCCGTCAGCATTGGGTGGAGGGCCTTCATCTTTCACTTTTATCGAATAGTGCACTTGTCATCATACACTCGGGGGGCATCGTGCCTATTATTCCCCCCTTCCTTTTGCGTTAGCACTTGTTTTATACTCTTATCCACCCGCGTCTATTCTATTACATACACCACATACACATTGACACCTACTTGTCTTGTCATTTCCTGATGACGCACTCTCGTGTTTTGGTTCACACTTGACTGTTGAGGGCATCCTATACACATGAACCTCACACATACTACACGCTACACATCCTCTTCTACACGACTCCCTAGACATGCTTCTATAATATACTTCTTACGTGTATTCATCATTACACAATCTATATACTTGTGACTTATTCTTTCTTATCATACGTATTCAGCGCACAAACAACACATACCCTCCTTGCATATTCAACATATAACACACTCGACATACTTAGAATATACTACACATATTTGCGACATACCTATCTCAAACCATGTAACACATCTCTCTCTTGCGCATAATGAACACAAGCATTTTATGGAATCCACACTATAGACACACAATCATGCACTTTGGGTAATTATCTAGTCTTTATCGCATACTACTATTCATATGATTCCTAAGTAATAAAAGTACTAATTAACCCATGTCTTTGGCCACCTTTCTTTGCTTTTTATTGCTACTTTCAGTCTTGTACCCTTACTTGCTCAATCTACTTTTTACTCTTCAACATTTGTCATCCTAGACACTAGCGCCCAACTAGGATGCCGATGTAATAGGCACCCTCATCCCCTCTAGATACTATTATCCCCTTTGTACTTTACTCTCACTTTTGGGTCCTTTCTAGCCGTTTGAGCATATTATCTTTTTGGTAGTCGGCCTTTTCGGGGTTAATTATGAAATTCAAGCAAGGGAATCATATAAATATAAAGTTATGTGATCTTAATAAGGGACAAAACACTAAGCACTATCTATCACCACCTAAGGTTGTATCCATCAATGCATCTAAGAGCTCTATTGCATCCATTTAGCTCCATCACAAGGGACACAAGGGTTAGTTTTTTGCATCACACTTCATAGGAGGGAAGCTCATTATATTCCATGTACACATTTACTACATTCTACATCTAGCTACTTGCTCGCTATCCAAGTGCGACATGCACAAGAGAAACCTAAGGCACAATTCCACACACACATAAAACTACATTGGGTATGAGATATAGTGCAATGCTTAGTTGTAAGCCCACCATTGTGGTCGGCTGAGGACAGTCTGACCCCTCATTTTACATCTTTCTTTTTTAGGATTTGATGTATATTTGAGGGTTTTACAGGTCTATTTTTTATTGCAGGTTTCAATGACCTCAACGATCTTGGTGTGACCTCCAGAGCGATTAAAGGTGACCAAAGGTGAACACCTTGCGACACCTTAGAGGAGGTTTTCTGAGTATTTCCACATACCTAGGTGCCCAGAAATAGGCCTAGGCGCCCACGGGTGCCCTTTCCCTCTCAAGGTGCCCTAGTCCAACATGTTCCTCTAGTTCTACATTTTCCTGTGCTCCTATGTAATGCTCCTGCTTCTCTGTTCAGTCAGTTAGAGCTTCAATCCAATCCATATTTCACTATGAATCAGCTAAGGCCTTTCACCCTCTCTTTGCAATTAGGGTTTCATTATTTATTGCTTAGTTGTTTGGGTGTATTTTCTATATTTTATTGTCATTTATTTATTGTTGCTATAGCATTCAAATTAGGCATATATATTTCCATACTTAGCTTAATCATTTTGGTGAACCCAAACTCGATCATCGCACTCCTAGGTTCCTCATTCTTTCATTGCTCACCTTTCTAGCATCTTATCATCATGAGTATTTCCATTAATGATTTCTTTCTTATAAATCCTAAATTCAGAGAAAGAGTCAAAAATCTCCTAGCTACCACTTGCATTCCTACTAATATGCATCCAGATTTAGTCTATCAAACATTTGTAGATGCCTTCTCTCAGCATATTGCTTTCCCGTCTAATCCTTATGTTGATCTTACTATTTTTGACAATGACCCAACATTTCACATCATGATTCACATTTATAATGTGGGTGTCAAGCGTACTTTAATTGATAATGGATTTGAACTTGATCTTTGTCCCATGTCATTCCTTGAAAATATTGGTCTTTCGATTGCTAATGTTAGTCCATCAAGTCTTTCTCTTCGTGCATATGATGGCTCTGTTTGTCCATGCTTAGGTCATATCACTCTACCCATCACTTTTGGACCAAAAACTCTTAACACAATTTTCTTTGTCATCGACTTCCCTATTTCATATAATTATTTGCTTGGTAGTCCATGGCTTCATGCCATGCAAGCGGTTCCCTTTACTGTACATCACTGTGTTAAATTCTTACATGAGGGTATCGAGTATACTATTTTTTGTGACCGTCATCCATACAAATATTATGACCATGATCCTTATTTTGCACTTCCTATTCTAAGAACTGATACTACTGACGAACCCCAACCTATGGATACTTCGCCTCATTTTACACCACTTAAAGGTGTTGTTTGAATGATAGATATTGTCTCTACACCATCACTTCCACCTACTATTACTGTTGTTATGATTCTTTATCGAGGGCATGTCCAATCTATGGACGTGGATCCATCCCCTACACCTTTACATGATCCATCTCCATTTGCACGCCCACTATTTACATGCACACTTTTCATGAATGACGCTTATTGGGAACATATTCCATTCGATCCTAATTTATCGAATCTGTATGCACACATGATAGTTTGAATCGGCTAGGCTTTATAGTTGATGACATCTATCCTCCACCTTATGATCATCATCTCTACCATGGGTTTGTTCGCATCACCATTACTTATGGGCTTTGAGTATTTTATCTCATGGTCTTCCTTACATGTGTTCCCTGTACTTCTCCACTAATGTTGGGACAATCTTGTCTTGATTACACTGGGGGCACATTAGACCCTAATCATATTGATATCTCATTTCATATGCCCTTTGGTCGTGTATTCCTTTGCAACAATTCTTTTATGGGATATACACATAATCTCTCTCATTAGTATGCACAAGAATGCCCATTACCTCCTTTCACTGATGAGTAATACATTATGGGCATGTATAACCTAAGCCTTAATGGCTCCTTACTTGATCAACCCAACACTATCGCTTATCAAGTTTCAGATGCCTCACCATTCCGTTTTGATCATGACAATGATGACCTCTTAGATGACATTACTTGAACGCCCTCATCAACACACACTTGGGGAGCATTACACTTATTTCCCCTAGCATCGACACACGTCTAACATTCACCCTCTTACACACCTAACTTTTTGCATATACATCTTCATACACATGCTAGCATCGTCATTACCCTATGACACACTCTCGTGTTTTGGTTCACACTTGACTGTTGAGGGCATCCTATACACATGAACCTCACACACTGCACAATTTACACTACACATTACACATCTTCATACCTCATACACTTTTCTACATATAAACTCTTCCATATACTCTACATCATCTGTACTTTGTACTTTTATACACCTATACATCATACACATTCTACACACTTTACACGCGCTTTACACTTCTACATTTATATAATCTACACATCTTGCATTGCATACTATTCCACACTACACATTACACATCATCACACATTATGTACATATACATCATCCTTATCTCCTATCTACTGTGCATCATCCTCACTTTGTGCTTTGTACACCCATACCTTGCATGCCTTCTACACACTATATTATTATACATTTTCACGATCTACACATCTCGCATTACACATTGCACATTCCTCATCACACATTACACACTTTACATATCACATACTTACGACATATTCTCATCATTACATCTAATACACATTACACATTTTACTCATCTTCCTCTACTCACTACCCTCACTACCCAATGACACACTTTAGTTCCACAGTCCATACTCGAATGTTGAGGGTCTATATCTCAAATAGACATCATCCCACTCACATCATTCAATCTATTTATCATGTGACATTATTAGCTAGTACTTTATTCACTCATCTCGTGATATACACTTTATGCTAAATCGTCACTTATTTTTAATCATTTTGTGATATACACTTTGTACTACATCACCACATTCTCTAGCATTCAATCCATACATTTTGTGATATACGCTTTGTGTTACATCATCACGTTTTCTACCATCCTATTCATTTATTTCTTGATATACGCTTTATGCTACATCATCACGCGTACTGGAATCTTACTCGTATGTCTAGTGATATATGCTTTATGCTAAATCATCACACATTTAAAATCATCATCCCTATGTCACATTCAATATCATCACTTCAGTCATCAACCCTTTCTACATACAACACATCATTTAAACCATTTTCCCATGACACACTCTTATTTATGGTTCATTCTTGACTACTGAGGGGGCATAAATAAATGAACCTCATTGCATACATACACATCCACTCGGGGGCATGTTGTTCCTATCATTCACTCTGCATTCCATCCCGCCTCATTCACATCATACTACATATCTTGGTTGTATTTACTCTTGCTTACTTACGTTCTTACATGTTCAATTTATTACACATGCTAGATAGATATCTTGTATGTCATTATCTTTATCATACACACGTGCACATTCACTTGCTTTCTAGTTGTGATCGTAGATTATACAGGTCTATTACATGCAACATGGATGCTTGGTGCAATACCTATTACCATTCCCCAGAGGCTCCTAGGGCATCCACTTTCGTACACTACAGGTGTTATTATTTCATTTTGTTTCATAACACGTTACTTTATCATATTACACACGCCTTGACATAATTTTTATCTTTCTAACAGGAAAATGGGTGCTTCATGTGCAACATTTGTTTTGTAGGACTATTTGATTCCATGGTTGTCTGTTACATTGCTTGTTCTTGTTTTCCTTTGCTTGTCATTATTTTGAGGAATTCTCTCTCTCTCTCTCTCTCTCTCTCCATCTCCCTCTCTCTCTCCCCTTGAAATGCACCATTTCGGATGGCCCCGCCATTTACCGAATTTTAGAGTCTCGGTCCAAGAATTCTTCCTCTTTTTCTTCTTCATCACCGACTGAAACATGTAACGACCCAAAAATCCACACACGAACAACACAGTGAAATACAGGATAACTTTTTTTTTTTTTGACTTGCTTGACACATAACATGACGCAACATGTCGTCACCAAGTATACAACTAACACTGTGAACAACTTGATACAAGGATGGCCATAAAGGCAACATGGAAACGTTCACACATATCAAGGACAATTTACTTTTCTTTTTGACAAGACAACATAGAAGTCCAATCACAGAACACACTTACAGTTAGGGCCAACCACAAGGAGATATTCTTGAGGGTTATTTATTTTAAAAGGACATCTTGCAATTCTTAGCTTACGTTTTCAAGGAGACTCAGGATATGATTCATACAATTCATCTTACCAAGTTAAATTTATTCTTTTTACACAGAGTAATTATCTTTAAATCTTCTCTATTATGACCTTTATTTGCTTAATTCGTTTATCAAGAAAAAGGAGAATTTCAATTCCACAAGGCCATCTGCTCACCACTAATGCTACTAAGATTCGTTCTTGCCCACAAGACAACATGGTTTAAGTTCAACACACTTAAGAGAAGAGATACAAGGTGCCTTGGAAAAGGGTTAGAGGGAGAAGGTCGAGATGAAACATTTTTAGGACCTCATTAGTTATTGCCAGTATTAAATTGAAGCTAGGGCTCTTAACCAGATTTAACAACAACTTTACTTAGGCTTCGCTAAAAGTATTATCAAGGAGTAAAAGAATTTACTTTCCAAATGGCTGAGAGATAGATTGTGTGGTTTCAAAATTGTTTTCTCCTGTTTATTAAATCTTATTATCCTCAAACAATTAACAGTTCATTTCACCTTAGGGTCATTTTACAAATTTTACCATGAAAGGCATAATGTTCACTAGAGGAGCTAGGGTTATCGTGTTATAAAGTTTACTTGCAATGATAGTCTTGCCCTTGTCTACTTAGAGAATTTCTTGCTCTCAAGTTGGTGACCCCTACGTTACTTTATTTGAATGCAACTTTTAATTTAACTTCCAGAAGTATTTAACAATCCCATGTTAGTTTACTTATGACACTTTATTACTAAGTCATGGCAAGGTTTAACTCAGAATTTATTCTCAAGGCGAAGTTGAAGCAACACTCATTTACGAGAACAAAACAAGATTACATCATTTCTTAAAATACTGATACTCTACAAGTCACTCAACAACAATAACCAAATTTTCTTATAATTTCAATGATGGTCAAACAATACAAGGTTTCCAAAGTTCAGATGACAAGTCCACAATACATTATACTAAGACATTAATCCTCTTTTAAACTTTCCACTGGACGTTAACAACAGTTGAACAACATAAAAAAGGTTTCGAGCAAAGGAACTTCTCAACTGAGGTTGATGACAACAGTCTACAAATCTATCCCTCATCTACACGCAAGATCCATCTGCAGCAAATTTTCTACAAGAGTCAGTTCGCGAGAACTGAGCAAGATAAGGCTACACAAAACCACCATAACTATTATCTAACAATATCACAAAAAGGAAGCACTTTATTACAAGAATTGGTTTAAAGCTCTAAACACTATTAACACATCAAGTTAAAGTAAAGTCTTCATCATGCCAATCAAAGAAGGAGAAGACCTTGTACTTCAGTTAGGAGCAAAAGCAACGAAAGTAATAATCGTATGAGAATGGCCCTTGGCCCTATAAGGAGAGATAAACAATCTAGCAAAGAACAAAATTCCCATCAAGTAAGTAAATAACAATAATTACAAGATTGAGATTTGATATATATACACCAACCATCTAGAAAATTTATCAAAGGTACCATACGCATAGACTAAAATAATATATTTCTAAAAGAACAAGAGTTGATCGGCCCAAGAAAGGGGAACCACGGGTTTCAAAAATTAACACAAAAAGCCATGTATAATTGAGTTTCAAACCGGAAATCAAATAGAGTATACACACAACATAAGTTTCGAAGCGAAGGCAAGGTATACTAGTTTTGACCATTAACTACAAGATTTTCCAATCATCCAAGAAGGGTCAAAGTCTTACAGGCTAGTAGCAAGCATGCGAGAGAAGAAGGGGGTTCCGTCACACAAGAGTATACAATAATGTCATCAACAAATTTTATAACACTAAGGATTTGCAAACCTCCACTACAATACTAATGTTTGGTTAATTTAAAATAAATTACCCATATCCCAAAACAACCATATTTTACAGACAACCCTTGGTAACACAGTCAACCGTCGCGTAAATAGATACAAGCATAATTTCTAAGTGACTTTATAAAAAAAAACCTTCCATTTATGAATTCATAAGATTTTCACCCGAAAGCTGAGTTTTTCCTGAAGGTCAATCACATTTAAGGAAATCTCCATCACAAACTATTACGGTAATTACGTGCATAAAAATTGACCAATATTAATTAATAGCGTTAACATTACAAGGGAGAAAATAATGCAAGTTAGGAAAGATAGAAGAGCGCCATCAGAAATAATTCTGAGAGGGGGATTAGACCAAACTATTCTAGTGTCAACGAGGTATTGGATTCGCACAATGAAACCTCCAGCTTAGTTGATCCGAAAAGCTAGTTATGATTCAAGTTGATAGGGATGGTCAAGGTACTTCTTGAGGATGGCCTTAAAAGCCTAGAAACAAGATGAAGGATAGTATAAGAGTCTAAACACGTGAGACGGCAAAACACGTTGCAAACAAACCTTTTCATTCTACCAGTTTTAATACCAAAACTCTAAGCTGGCTAGCCCACGCATTGCTCACACAATCCTACAACCTTTCTTTCTCGATGCCAAAAGGTTATCAAAGGGACTTGCGAAGGAGCTAACAAAAAACGTCAAGGACAAACTTGGGTGCTAGGAAGGGGGTTTCATAGTTATCGTAAACTTACTTCCATGATATCGAAAATACTAGCTTGATCAACATAATAACTTGCAACTCAATCGCCGAGAAGAATTAATACATAAACAAACAGACGAAGGTCTATCATTCGAGTAAGAGAAACATAACATTCAGAGGAGAGGGCACACGCATCCTTTCGACCCACATACTATCAACGATAAAAGCTAAAACAAGAAGAAACAAGCAGAAAGGGAAATCTCCCATCATGACATCCAACTGACAAATCAATGCAAGGAAAAGTGGTTCAATTTCGCAATAATTGTAAATATAATAGCAGTAGAAAGGTGTAGAAATATCTTGCCTATTTCTCCAGCTTCAACAGGTCTGAGACTGCACTGCGCACGGTCGACATAAAAGCGTAGGCCAAATCTTGGAATCCGGGTGCACCAGTTCTAAGCGGTCCACATTCACGATCCGCGAGACTATGCAATTGAAGAGGATTTTTTGTCAAACAGCTCACGAGCATTGTTGTATCCGAAGTGACTCCATGCACTTGTGCTCAACTATTGCTTTCCTTGAGCTTTTACTTCTTGTGGGATTCGACAACCAACTCACATACCCTATACGTGCTACCACAAACACAAGTGATCTACACAAGGCTGGAGGAGATATTTTCAGAGAAGAACCTAGCAAGGATGTCACGGCAAGCAAAGGTTGTAGGAGATGGATTTACCCAAGTTACTCAGATTTGTTTCAACTTCCTATGCCTCCTCAACAAACCCATTCCAAAACATATCATGCAATCCTTGCTGTCCTTTGGCCATATTTCACTCAGGCATTTTGTCAAATAGTTTGGGTGTCTTATGCTTGCTTCCACTTTGCATATGTATCTACCAACGCACCGGAAAACAAAGCATTTGACACGGCCTTGTCCCTTCTCCATTTTTTTTTCTCAAGTTTCCAAGGTGTCTCAAATTCACCTTCCATTTTCCCAGTTGAAGTTCCCAGAGGACAAGCTGATGAATACTCAAAACTAGTCCCGAGAAAGTACAACTGGCTGCTCTCCAATGACCCCAATGCCCCAGATATGTTCAGTTTTTTCCAGTTGCATCTGTAATAGCCCAATGCCTACGAAGTAGCTGGACTGGTCGGTCAGACATATTGCTGATTCTTATACGGTATGCAAAGAAATATTGTCCTTTCGATGGCTGGCTCCGTCCTCTTACGTAGATGCTCCTAACTTGAACTCTAATTCCAAATGTAGTGGTATCACTGAAGCACTTAAGAAGTGCATCAGGAGCAATAAGCTCAAGCTCATTTCTGTATTTTGTAGCATCTTCAAACCTCTCCTCAGAAATAGCTTTTTTCAACAAAATCTGTAAGCGGAATGCTGGTTCCTCATCTTCCAACAGCTTTAGAGCATCTCGTAAACGGGAAGCTTCTTTGTAATCCTCATTGAGTACAGCCACAACCATCTGCTTCTTGAGCAAACAATGCGTCTGAGACCTCGAAAAGAAGCTCAACCACGCTCGGGCTTGGGCTTGGGCCTGTGCTTCCTCTTCCCCTTGCTCCGCGCTTGAAACAGAAATCATCAAAACTCCATGGCTGCGACTTGACACATCATTTAAACCTGTGTGGCCTACTTTCCATCGCATACACCCATAAGAGAAGACCTCTTGAAACTCCTCAAGAGATTTTATACGAACCTTTTTCTCCAACATTGCATAGATCTCCTGTGCCTGTGGGTGTGATCTGTCACCTATTAGTGATTCGCTTCAAAGATGGCATTCCCTTCCAAAATGGAACTGAACCGTTCTGGCATACGAGCATCGTAAGCATGAAACGAAAGGGCGTTCACTTTTGGAGAGGCTTCAACATAGGCATTCTTCTGTATCTGGTGAGGAGAAGGATCATATGCTAAAACCTGTTAAGCCGTGACTTATAAAAATGCATTTCGGAAGCAAACAGTAGACGTGAGTTGGTTGCTGTGGATGGTGGAAGGGGAATCTCTACGATCAAGACAGCAAATTGGGATTAAATGGGGAGCTCAATAGGGCAGAAATGGAAGAAATGAAACAGCAAGGCAAATTGGTGCTTCGTGAATATTCTGATATAAAACAGATCCGCCTCTATGAGATACTCTTCCATGAGTTACATCGTAAAACAGGTAGGAAAACAATAGAGAATCTTAGCAACAAATTTCATCAGGTCTCCTGGTAACTTTCTCACTGTCACAGTCGGTTTTGATAGAAATATCTTGAAGGAGAATCCCGAATTTGAGGATGCGTTCAATCTTGAGCAGACAACAAATGAGTTAGACACAACCGCTTGCTTTGGAAGCGCTAAAAAAAAGGCTTTACTATCTATATGACATGCTCGTTGCTCGGCTAATCATCTGCGGCAGGCATTCTTTGTGGATTCCCAAACAAGACACACCTCGCAGCACCCAAGGACACGTTTTCCCTCCTTCCAATGCCTGCAGCCCCAGAAAAGACGCGTCCAACACCCACCCATATGCATTTAATAACAAAATCAAAATAAGATCATGGTGGAGAAAAACGGGACTCCACCGACTCCCACTGTCACACGCCACCCAGGAGATTACAGATCATTTAAGAAGTGACATGATATGTCACCCATCCGCCAGCTCAGAAAAGTGCATTGCAACGAGGCACTACATTCTCCTCCCCTTAAGAAAAGCATCGTCCTCGATGCGACATAACACAGAGGAAAAGAAATGGCACGTAACCAAGGACAGGTAAAGGAGAAAGGACACCCTATGGTTTAAAATTTCAGTCAATTAAAGCACGGTACTGGGGTAGCCTTAGGAACATCTGGAAGAAATTTTAACTTTCAATGTTCTGTGAAGATTGGCAGTTCTTTCTTGTTCATCATTTCATTAGTCTCTTTCCATTATCATTATTTCTAGTTTTAGTTTCTTTTAAAATATCATCATTGAAGAGTTTTGATTTATTCCTTATTATGGGTGCCCAACATGAAGCCGCTAACACAACACCCTCTGATTCACAAGCACACAAGTATATTCTTCATGATTGTATTACACCACTAAAGGGTTACACAACTACGGAATAGAATAGGCACAGTCCACATAACATAGTACTCGTCACACATCAATGACTGACATACAAAATACTCAACAAAAGAGTACTACAATCCACCAGACATTTCCTCAATTTGCATCAATGAAAAATTCACATAACACCAAACCATGCTACAGGTACATAGTGTCCACAAGGGAATCAATGACATATCCACAACATCACAACACATATCCATCTGACATGAGTAACACATACATCGAAATACCACTACCAAAACATCACAATAACTCAACATATATCCTAAAACATCAACCATACAAACAAATATCATAAGCCTCCCTCAAACTCTTATGCCTCCCTCAAGTCTCTTATGCCTCCCTCAAACTCTTATGCCTCCCTCAAGTCTCTTATGCCTCCCTCAAACTCTTATGTCTCCCTCAAGCTCTTATGCCTCCCTCAAGCTCTTATGCCTCCCAAGGAGGCCGGTTGACCCTATGGTCCCGGACACATAGAGTTCGAACACTCCTAACCCAAGTGATATAATAACGCGTGGTTCAACAACCCGCTAGTTATTTGTACTCCTTGGGGCGTACCCCTATACAACGAAGCGGGTCCATAGGTCCAACCATTCCATGGTGCATCCCATGACCCTATTCCACACATCACGACAATAGAACTAGCACAACAATCCAATCAAAGTGCCAAGTGGCAAAGTACAAGTTTTCCTTTGCTTGTCATTATTTGCGGAATTCTCTCTCTCTCTCTCCCTCTCCCTTGAAATGCACCATTTCCAGATGGCCCTGCCATTTACCGAATTTTAGAGTCTCGGTCCAAGAATTCTTCCTCTTTTTCTTCTTCATCACCTGACCTGAAACACATAACTGATATTAATCACAACAAAAATAGGAGAAGAACTAAATTCTTATCTTACAAAAAGTAAACATATATGAAGTAGAAATAGGAGAAGAACTAAATTCTTGATTCTTACCACGAAGATGTGTTATCTTCTCTCTGTGTGCTTTTCAAAACAAAATTTAAAAAATAACACAAAAGTACAAAATAAACTATTCAGACCACATTGTTTCCAAAAATACTAATTAAAAATTGATATCAAAACGATTCGTAACAAAAAAAAGAGCATGGCCGTGCAATAAATCATGCTAAAAAAACAAAATGCAGAGCTAAATAATCAGAAAGAAATAATGGAAATGCGATCATCACAGGATTTATAGTTTTTCCATCAACGACTCTCTACTTTAAGGTTTGTAGAGAATTTGACATTTTTTCTAACGACTCCAACCTTCATTTTCTCCCTCTGTTTCTCCATGGATATTCTAGAATACATGTCCCATCTCCACCGCAATGAATTTTTTCGACCTAGCCATGAATTTTTTTGACCTATGTCTCGCCTTAAAAAGGCAAAAAGTAAATCTAATTAAAAAGCGGAACTTACCTTTAATTAAAAGGAAAAACTACCAACAATTAAATATGCACCTTTTAAATGAAAAACAAAAATCAACTTTGTTAGTAAGTGCGGTGGAGTACCTACAGTGATTAAATTTGAATTCCCCATATTTTAATTTGAAGAGCTCCCCATATTTTAATTTGACGGATTAGGTCAAGCTTTACTTTTCGTAAATGAGAGATGAAACAACACATTATTTTGGGATAGAAAAAAATAAAAATGTTAATTTCTTTTTAATATATATTTGATTATTTTAAATAATTTAATTATGAAAAAAATAAAATTATTAAATATGTAACATCCAGGGGTTAAATTTGACGACAGTATGTATAGATGTTTTTGTGATTTTAGACGTAAAATACTTGTAAATATCTAATCTAACCATCATATGCAAGTTGCATATTTAAAAGGTAATATCAATTTTATATAGATTTGTATATAAATTATAAAAATATATGTAAATATATATTAAAAAGGATATAATAAATATGGAATAATTAGTAAAAATAACATTGTTTTGTGTTTTTAAAGGATGGTATTGAAAAATTACCGTCAAGTAGAAAATTGTTTGTGAGGCATAGGTGGCGATCAAATTTAACCCTATGATAACATTTAATATTAATCTTGAAATTTATTTAAACTAAATAATCAAGGGTTCAAAAAAATAACTACTCTAACCTTCATCCGCTCCCCTGTTTCTCCATGAATCTTCTAGAATACATGACTCCAGAGTCCCCCATCTCCACTTTGCCATGAATTTTTTCGACCTATGTCTCGCCTAAAAAGAAAAAAGTAAATCTAATTAAAAAGCGGAAATTACCTTTAATTAAAAGCAAAAACTACCAACAATTAAATATGCACCTTTTAAATGAAAAACAAAAATCAACCATGTTAGTAAGTGCGGTGGAGTACCTCGAGTGATCAAATTTGAAGAGTTCCCATATTTTAATTTGAAGAGATCCCAATATTTTAATGAGAAATAAACTTTAGGCTCACCAACTTAGGTAATTGTAGTGCCACATCTTTGAAATAATTTCATTCTCCAAGTTAAAGATTATTGTTCTCAAACTAGATTGTACCTTCCTAAGGAAACAAATAGAACATTTGTGTAGAATTCATGACCTTTGTTATAACCTATAATTCAAAAAGTACAAGGTTATTGAAAAGATTGTTTTAATAAATATAATAGAATGTTATACATTGAATCAATAATACCTTCTTAATAAACATATCAAGTAATATATTATCGCACTTGAAATATTGTAGAGACAAGAAGCAATAACAATTTACTATTGAGAAATAAAAATGACATAATTGTAGTGCTAATGTGTAAAATAGACATGTATTTAAACAAATTATACATTACATAGGAAGTTGTTCCAAAATTCAAAAATACATTCCATATTTTATCAAACAATGGACCAACACATTTACATTGATACTATTTTGAGCAACAAAACTCACTAGGACTTGACTTCACTTGTTTCTTGTACAAATTCTCACTCATGCATAAGGTTGTGGATTTGGTAATCAAACATTTATGAAACAAGTAATATTTAAATGACCAGTTTACAAAATAAATAAGGACATTGAGAATAAACCACCAAACTCCAAACAAATTTACAAGCTAGCAAAAGATAAAAGAGAATATTGCTATTTTCAAAATAGAAAGAGTAAGGTAATTAGTTATTTTCTAGAGATTTATCCTTTTTCCTTGTGATTTTGTGCATGATTTTTGTGAAGTAAGTGAAGATTTTTGAACATAAAAAATAGAAAGCTAACAAGCATGAATTTTGTTGGTATAAATATTATTTAATATTTTATTTATTACAATAAATTTAACAAATTATAACATTTAACTTAGCATACAATTTACATGACAAGAGAATTTTTTAGTTAGCCCTTCTAATGAAAATTTATAATATTTTAATGCTTTTCAAGTACATTGAAGTGTAATTTTAATTTTTTTTTTTTTTTGAAGTGTAAATTTTTAATCACCCTTTTATGACAAGATAAAAGACATTTGAAGGGCATTGACAACTTCAAATTTGATCCTTCGTACCTAGTACTAATTTGGTTTTGTACCTTGCTTAAAAAAATTAGTTACACCCATAGGCGTTTCTTTTAGTGAGTGTTGAGATCAAAGGTGGGAATTGTTTTTTTGGCTTGCAAGACCATTCGTTGCATTATAACCATCTATGCGAAACAATGCTTCCCTCATTCATGGTAATCCCCTGCCATTTTATGGTGCTCACTGTCATTGCCTCCTCGAAGGTCATCAAAGGGCATTAATCAATGTTTTGTTTTCGATTTCTATCGTTGAGGATGTGTTTCTTGGGAGATTAGGTTTGTGACGGTGATTGAGGGCCGGAAAACATGGTGCCAAATAACTACACCCCATGCTCACCCTTACCATTTTCATAATTTTTATTGTAAAATTTCCATGGAAAACTATTTTAAATTTTGGTTTTATGCCTTCACTAGTCATGTTCCCATGTTCATCTGTGTGGAGGTCGCACGCAGAGAAGAGGAGGCTTCTCTTGATCGCAGTATCCCTCAAGAATTTAGAGAAATCACTTTATTTTGTGTTAGTGTTTCTATGTTTTCCGGATGGAAAGTGTGTTTTGTGGAGTGTATTATCTTTTTGGCTTAGAGAATGTTTCCTCCTGTGTGTGCACGCATTTTATCTTTTTTTTGCTTCGCTTTATATCCCTGCATTTACATGCAATTTGTATTTTTTTGCATGGCTTCCTATACGGCTTGCATGGGTTTATAACCTTGTTTTAGATATTCCTAAACAAAGGGTTTTCTCGGATCACCAATCGTTTGACAAAATGTGTTCAGATACCTTGCATGTGTCAAACTTTTCATCAAATAATAGCTAATTCCTCTTTCCAACGAACATCAATTCATTCTTATTTTGTGGTCGCTTGCTATGCTATTGATTGAAGCCATTCATCTCCTAATGAAATTTTTATATGTACGGTAAATAAAGTCACTTAGGTTATAGATAAATGTGTTGAAATCGTGGAGTATAATCTAATACAAAAATCTACTACTTTTCAAGTAATTTACACATATCCCAATTAATTTTCCCAACTCAAGGTTGGAACACAACTTTGATGGGGAAGACCTAAGTCTGCTAATGATATATTGGATTCAACATCAGTTCAAAGGCATTGTTTCCATTCTATATAATTCAGACCACCAAGCAATCATTCCTAGCATGATGTTAGAGTATCATTCCCTACATTCTACTTTAAATTTCAGTACTTAGTACAAAGTAGGTTCTCCTTGATGCAATTTAGAAGACCAAGGTAAGTATAATAAGTTTTCCCCTATCCCCTAAATTTGCAGTAAAAAATAAACTAGGCCATAATAATTCTATCGCAAGACTTTGCAACGCCTTAACCAGTTATGTTCCTGTGTTCATTTGTGTAGAGGTCACATGCAGAGAAGAGGAGGCTTCTCTTCAGATCATAGGTATCCCTCGGGAATAAAGTTAACTCACTTTATTTCACGTCAGTGTTTCTATGTTTTCTAGATAGCAAGTGTGTTTTGTGGAGTTTATTATGTATTTTTTGGATCGAGAGAATGTTTCTTCTGTGTGTCCACACATTTTGTCTTTTATTTTACTATGTTTTTTATCCCTGCATTTTCACATAATTTGTCTTTTATTTTGCATGGCTTCTTATATGGCTTGCATGGGTTTATAACCTTATTTTATATATGCCTAAATAAAGGGTTTACGTGGGTCACCAATTATTTGATAAAATGTGTTCAACTTTCTTACCTATGTTAAACTTTTCATCAAACAACAACTAATTCCTCTTTCCAATGAACAACAACTGATTCCTATTTTATGGTCATCTGTTGTGATGGTTGAGGCCATTCATCTCCTAATGAAATTTTGATATGTACACTAAATGAAGATACCCATGTTTTGTAATGCCAACCAATTTAACACACATACAATGGTAAAATTATATGAATAATTTTTTTGACTTGTATTTCTTGATACATGACACCAAAAGGGATTGTTTAGGCCAATGCATAACACCTGAGACACTTGCACAAACATTATCCCACATTGATAACATAAAAAAATATGTGATGCACAATAAGGCCACTTTTTCTCCAAATGCGAAGACATGACATAACTATTCAACTACAAGTATAAACTCCTGTATAGGCACCATCCATGACATAAAAATTTCCTGGTTTACATATTTATTACATTCGTATTTCGTTATTAACCTCAATCATTTGATAATCACTTGTTATGTAGTCCTTCATTTTTCTTCAAGCTAGACTACACTATCTTTATTTTGCTTAACATTTTGTTGGTGATGATTCCATCTAATTGTTTTTTTTCCCTTTATCGCAATAAAATGATGTAGCATGATTTTTGTAGGATCTTATGTGCATACATGAGGCTACTAATGTTTGTCCTACATATTTGTTTTCTAAGTTGTATGTTCGTTTGGTTTTGTAATTTATCTTAGATGCAACCAGGAAGGTTCACATGGAACAAAGGAAGGGTTATCGGTCTAAAGTACACCTTTCGGTGGATGGCTATCTGACTTCTGACTTTGGTCGATACAATGTGATCCCCTCCAAGTTGTGGGAATCTTAGACTGAGGGGAACCTCCAGAGAGGGATGGCTCCCTTGATGGATCACTAAATTTTGTCTGGGTTGAGGGTTATAAGGAATGTAAAGCTGAAAATTGGTAAAGGTGATACACTAAAATTTTGTGGGGCTTGGGCTTGCATAAACACACTTATTGACTGGTAAAAGGATTGCTGAATTTCACTACAATAGCTTTCTAATTGATTTTCTCTCACAAGGTAATAAAATGCACTTTAATGGCTTGTAAAGCGAGCAAGATTGATTAATAGAGGTGTTGTAAAACTATAAAAATTCAAAGGAATATTAAACTCAATAAAACATGCCTTTAATTTTTAGAACACACTATCAAAAAGTTTGCAAATGGAGGAAAAATATTTTATTCAATCATCAAGCAGAAAAGTACAACCAATTTTGCAAAATAACTATGCAAAAATTAGCCACCCTTGTGCTTTACAAGAACACACAATATATAGCAAAAATAATTACCCCTCAGCCTCCAAAAATAGCCTAAGATACTATAGTTGAGGTTCTTATACATGCATGCCTTTTACCTTTACAAAAATACAATTTGTTCAAAGCTAATAATAGCTTGCCAGCTTGATTCTCCCTTAGTCAAACTTCCTGTTGACTGACCCACTCCTTCCTATGCACTAAAGAAACCACCTTGTACAAACCTTTTAAGGGAATAAGATAAAAAGTAATTTTGTGTTTTCCTCATAAAGCTCTATTTTTGGCTTATGTGTATATGCATGGTAATTGGTTAGCTTTTGGCTTTATTTAAGAGACTACTTTTGAAAAAGCCGCTTTGTGATTATTTGCAAAGGTCTATTTTGGCAGTGCTCTATAGTTTTCTCTTTTATATTTTTATATTTAGTTTGCCGGCCGGGCGTCCACTTTGAAGAAGCTCCTGCTGGAAACTGTCAAATTCCGGTGACTCTATTTCCAGCTGCACTTTTCTGGCCACCATTTTATTTTATTTTATATTTAATGACAGGTCGTCCAATATGTAAAAGTAACAGCAAACAATGACTTGACTTCCTTACAGCTGCATACTGTTTATGAAATGACTTTTTGTGACACACATATGGAAAACTCCACATATTTTGTTAAAAAGATCTAAAATATCTTCATGCCCAAACATTAAAACATTAAAGTTTGCCATTACCAATGTATGCATAGCTGTTTGATGAAACAGAAAAGAAATCACAGACAGGCAATTGCACCAGACTCCACCGACCCTCCCAGCCGCCTGCTTCACAGTCCCATCTGTCTCCCATGCTACGTATGCAATAAATACATTTGGATTCTTCCTGGATTTTTCCTGTAGAACTCTCCTCTCATAACTGTGGTTGTTGCAACAGTAGTGGATGTGTTGTAGCTGTTCTCTGTCTATAAATACACCCCTGCTTTTTTTAGTTTTCATCCTGCACCATCTCCACAATTAGATTAGTTGCTTCTGCTTCTTATTTTACTGACTTATAATTCCAGAAAGAGTTTTTAGTTTTTGCAGTTGCCTACATACTTCGTCAAAATCTTTGCAGGTAAACGTTGATTTTGAGTTATTGTAGTTTGGAATAGCTTTTTCTCATACTGTCCAGGTCGGATGTCTAAATCCCTCCCCTGGTAATATCCGTTTCTTGCCTGTTTGGTTATGCGAACTCTTTTTCTCACCGGGTGGTCCCCTCGTAATAGGCATGGTCATATGGGAAACAGAAACATCATTTATTCTCCTACAGATTTAGCCTGTTTTATATTTTACCAAATAAATTTTAATATATGGGCTGTTTCGGTAATGCAGCGATACCATTTATGATCTCTAAATTAAATCGATGGAGTGCAAATTAATTTATTTATAGACACGATAGGGCCCCCTATTGTTTCCCTTCGTCATACACGAAGATTAAATTTGTACAGTTCCTCTTGGTCTTTGATTTTCGAGCTTAATTTTGATGATTCTTCGGGTTCTTTCTTTCGATTCTTTTCCTTTTTGGCAATCACAGTGTGAAATACTTTTGGCGACTGGTGTTAAAGCCGAAAGTAGGATTTGATGATTCTGATCTTTCTATCCCTGTGATATCCTAAGATTTCCTTTTTCTGTAAATTGACTAATTTGGAGGCTTGAATTTGCTACTCCGAGTCTCTAGACCAGTATTTACCTACTGCAGACGCATGAGGTCTTTAATATGGCTATACTATTTGAGTATCATAGTGCATTATTTTTTGCCTCTGTTTTTATGCAGATTTTGTGTATTATTATGCTATTCGAGTGTTTTTAAATTATCTTTATACAGAAATTTTGTTGGTTCAATATTATTTGTTCTATTTGAGTGTAGTACATGCACACAACTCTTCATTTTACTCTTAAATGCAAATCCATCCTGTAAGGCCAGTTTGGGGTATTATCTTGGTTAAATTTGTTTCAATATTGCTAGGTTTGGTTAATTTTAATTGCAATGCTGCCTCAGTAATGTAGATTTTTAACTTGGCACCAGCGAAATGTTATATAGGTCTGTAATTAGAGAGGAATTTGTGGATAATGATTGCAGACATCAATGAAGTTTGGGTCGAATTGTTGATGTTTTCAAGTGCGCTCATGCAGTTTTTTCACACTGAAATTTCTATGAATCAGTATTTATGGATTGTGGAGTCTTTGTTGTTGTAGAATTTTAGATTCGGACCAGGGAAAAGTTAAGTAGGACTGTATTTAACCTTTAAACTGAAATTACTGGATAAAACTGTGTAAGGATGATTGAAAAATATGAATTAAGTTTTGCTAGAAAGTATCTTTACGCTGTTTTTTACAGAAATTTATTTGGCCCAGTATTTATGTACTGTGGAAACTAGAAGTCTTTAATATGCTTGTACGATTTGGTTATTTTTGTGTAGTATTCGCTTGAAGTCTTTAATAAACTTGTACTAATTGGCTATTTTAGGGAAGTATTTATTCGGCTGTTTATGCATAAACTTTCTTGGCTATTTTTATGCAGATATTTATTTAGCTGAGAATTTATATACTGCGGAAGCTTGAAGTATTTAATATTGCTGTACTATTTGATTGTTTTAGTGTAGTATTTATTTGGTTCAGTCTTTATGGACTACCTAAGCTTATAGTATTTACTAGGACTGCATTATTAATATTTGGTAAAATTTAATAATTACTTGCAGTTCATATTTTCTCTTTATTAACTTTGAGCCTGGGGTCAGAAAATTTAAACAGTGTTGTAATTAGAGAGATTTTTTTGATAAATAATGTGTAAAGATGTTTGAAAACATTAACAGAATGTGGCACAAAATATTCACATTTTTCAGTTATCTTTACACAGTTGTTTGTTTCATGGGGAAGTGGTTTTACATTAAAAAAGCCAATACTTTTACCCATAAACATTGTAATCTGGTCTAAACAGATTTAAAACAGAAAAATCAAACCTAATTTCACAAACTAATACTTGGTGCAAATAGAGAAATTTCACAGAACTGTTATGGTACTTTTCCAATACCATTAGTGCATAACTCTGCTGTCTGCTTTCTTTTCTAAAATTCTGTGTATATCTCCTTCCTTAGAATCTTAATAGAGCCGCAACACCTTGCAAGAATGCAATAAAAATAAAGTATATTTTGAGGTGCCCATGTTATCCCTTCATTATTATCTGGTTCCTTGATTTGAACAATTCTTTGAAGCCAACATGGCTAAGTATAATGCAAGTTCAGCGTGCAGTCTAATGCCATGCAAGTACCCAACCCTTGTCACTTTCAATGCTCAAATAAATGCTAGGTAATCTTCAGATTTTCTCAAATACTTAAATATCTACTCTAAATGCTTGTAATTGCTTTTGGCATGGGGATGCTCTACTATCAATCTATTTTTAAGTTTCTAAATGCATCAATGCACCCATGTATTTATAGACTTCTTGAATTCAAAATACAACCCTACTAGCATGCATGTCATTATACACATAAAATTGAAGTCCTCTCCGGCGTAACAGAATTTGCAACTCATTTGCAATTGCTAGTAATTAAATTACTTAACCTTATGTTTATGGTCACAATAAACTTTCAAACTATACCCTAACTTTGGTAGGGTTACCCCTGAGATGGTTCTAAATCATGGTTGGGTTGGCTTGGGTTAGGGAAAATGAAACCTAAAACTTGTTTCATTCCATTTGTTCCCTTTGCTCCTTGGAAGGTTCGAGAGAAGGTTGAAGATTTGGTTCACCTTTGCCATGGCTACCATTCTTATAGTTTTCAAGCTTTTGTCTTTGTCATCAATAATTATTGTCATGGTTTTTCTTCCGGTTTTGTACTCCATGCCACTATTAAAGAGGTTTAAGTGCTTTATTTTTTCTATTCTCATGAGCGTCCATGGGGCTTTTCCATATTCGAGTTAGATGATTGACATTGGAGATTTTTGAGCTCGGTTCTCCGGCTCAAGGCACTATCTATGAATACAAGTTTCAACGCCTCTTGCCCGATGGTAGTGGGTGCTCATATCTATCTTGACATTACATAGCTCAAAGTGTAAAATTTGTGGCTCGGTGTGGTCGTTCCTCTTTATGTCCATTCACCCAAGGTTTCATGGGTTTTACTGTGGCATGGAAATCTGGGGTTTAACGACTAACTCAACAACTCGTTGTCATGGTCTTGGGCACCAAAACTTTGTGCAACTTAGCCTTGTAAAAGGTAACAATGATTTCTGTGTTACATTTCTTTTATCATGGCCATATATTGGAAGTGGTTCGAGCTTGCTGGTTTGTATCTTACATTGGGGATTTGTAATTAAGCAACCGATTTACTCTATTTCTACTCCATTTGAACTTATGTTGGTAGTACTCAACACATTTTGCTTCATTGTATTCATTATTGTCTCGCATAGACACACCTAGAACTGAATTCAAGAGGTTGACCCTTTCTACAACTCCCATTAGTAAGTTTACCCAAGCTTTTGTTATCTCGCCAACGTTTGTGATGGCCACTCAAATGGGTGTGTATTGTTTTGTAGCCATCTATGTATTTCTAGCCCCTAACGCCATTAGGGTTTTTCATTTAGAGCTTCCTCTATATTGTTATCTAGTTTCGACCCCTTGATGCTATCATTCATTGTATATCTAGATGCATCTGCTTGTATATAATTTGGAATTGATCACTTGCTTATTCTATCTCATCTAAGTTGTGTATTGAATGACTCACTCCAAGTTCTACCTCATATGCCTCTATTCCAGATAGCTCGGTCCCCTCCCACATACTAGTTGTATCGTGGGCTTTGCATTGGGAAATATCTCATTTAATATCCTTCTACTTTATCATGTTTATGGCTTGCTACATACTTTCGGATCTATTTATAATTAGATAAACTCTTTCTCTCTCTCTGTCTTTATGAATAATCATTTCTCACTTAACAAACATTCTCTTCTCTCACAGATGAAGCAACCAATTATACACTTATATTCACCTTTTCCTTTTAAATGTACTTTGATAGCTTTGGATATCATAAATTTCTCAATGCTCTGTTTGGAGCTTTACATTCTGTTTGCACAAGTCCATATTATTGGTTGGACTATGTTTATTCACTCGTTAGATTACCCCGATTAGTCTAATATGCATCAAGTTATCTCATTTAGATCTTAACCCGCTAGAATTTTGTTTGAAATGGAATTCATTCCTACTAAGAAGCATATTTTGATCTCTATTATTGTCGTGGTCTCTTCATAACTTTAACCTATCTCTCCAACGCGTAGCTTGAAATTTCCTTAAGTTGAAGATTTGTTAAAGATAATGATTTCATAGAATTCTTTTCACATGTTTGCAAGGAAAATTTGTTCATGTATGTTATACTTCTTCATTCTCTTGCAATGTGGTTGTGATCCTCTCTTAACTACATGAGTTTTTAAGAATGTAGTTCTTTCTGAAATTATGAAATCTCTTATTTAAATGGATAACAAATCTTAATCCTTCCTCTTTGGCAAGCTTATCGAAATCTGAACTTGATGTTTATATCCTATACTTTAATTTGGCAAGTTACACGAACCTTTAAGAAATTTGCTTCTTACTTATGACTTGTTTACGTAAATTTCTCTATTGTTATAGAGATTTGGTCATTAATCCATGATGAGCATGTTATTCTTGTTGACAATTTTTGCACTTGTGCAAAAATTGGCAACTTGAAACTTCGTTACGATGGATAGCATTGGTGAAGTATACCTGAGCTAGGGGAGTTTTTAGATTATGTCGTTACTGCTGATTTAGTTAAACGATTACGGAAATCTACAGACTATGTGTCTTTGTTACAAAACGTAACAAATCACAGAGTCTGCAATTTCATGACAATCTTCAAAGCGAAAAAAGAACACAAAGCCCCGAAGGAAAACTCGTGTTGTCTTGATCAAGAAATCCAATTACGTAGCAGGTGAAATGCTAAGTTTTGGAACAACAAACATAAGTGCAAATTACAGAAATTAGAGTTCATTGTTGGATGTTACATGTTTTATTAATGTTCTTTCCTTCATGAGTAAGACATTCAATTAGTGCTTCTGTCAAACCAATCCCTATCAACAACACCAAAGTTAATCCATCATGGCCCATCAACATGTGTTCTATTCCATTTTTTGTTGTTATTGGATAGCCACTTTCACAAATTTCATATCCGATGGACAACTCATATGAGGTTGTCAAGCTTCACGTTACTGTCAATCCTCTCACCATGCTTCTGCCCTTCCTTATAGCACAAGCAGTCGAAGGGTGTGACATGCTCTTAGGCCTAAATTAGATTCACAGGTCTTAGTCCATCATCTCCATGAATCAATTTCTTCTAAAGTTCATTCACAACAATCAAATTGTCTCTATCAAAGGTACGCCTCCATATACTCCATGGTCATCACCTCCTCTTACGACTTCCACTGAAACACCTAGTCCACATAATTCTCTACAACCTTTCAAACATAATGCATCATCTACTCATAACTCACCAGTTTGCACATGACTTTTGCGGTGTCATTACTCTACTAGTCCAACATGTCGGTCTAGGTCCATCACTTGGACAACTCCTATATCTCGGCATACTTCACCACCTCACTTTACTTCATGTAGGTGTTCATCACCTCCATGCTCTTCTCCGCATATGCATTCATCACCTCCGCGTTCGCTTCATGTAGGTACCCATCGCCTTCAAGATATTCATCACTCACGTGCATATAGGCTTCATTCATTGCTTACACCCTTAATCATATATCTTATATTGGATGTATATAGCCAACTTGTGGCTATCATAACTTCTTATAATTATGTATCTCTTTTATATATGTTATATTTTCATTAGTGGTTCGGCCTTGGTGTTGACCATAGTATAGGAATAGTATATATAGGGGTTAGTAGGTAATAGTTGATTATGATATTCAACATTTGAGTCTTATTGTCTAGTTTGGAGGTTGCCCCCTCGAAGTGGCTAAGCTATTCTTCTTGCACATTGAGATCATTTATCTGAATTATTATGTTCATTGGTGTTATATTATGTTAATAATCATATTTATACAAGTAATTACATTACAAGTGGTATCAGAGCTTGAACTCGGCCAACACTACGTCAAACCCTAATTGTGAAGGTTCATCCATATCTCAAACTCGGTAGCGAATTTTTCAGTAAATGTTTATGTGGTATGGTGATATCAGTCAAGTAAGCTTCCCTCCAAAATTTAAGAAGTTTTGACTTGTTTTTCAAAAGTTATAGCGGTTTTATGTTTTTTCATAATTTTACCATTTTGGGGCATCATTTGGTCGTGCCTTAAGATAAGAGGTTGGTTTTATTTTTATAAAAAAAGAATCCCTAAACCCTAAATGACCTTAAAATTTGGGTAAGAATCCCCCGATAAGGATGAGATAATAGTTGAGGAGTTAGATGGGTAATCATATCCTTCCTAATCATCCATAACTCAATCATACTCATATTAACCAGGTGGATCTTTAGGTCAAAGTAATAGACAAATTGGCTAGGGTGGATCGCAAACATGACGAATCCAAATAAAAATACTCTACAAGCATGTAACATGATTCCAAAAGTAGAAATGTGAAAGTTTGATGGTAAGGATCCACTCAATTAGATTAACCAGATGGATAATTTCTTTGATCTTCATCAGATTCCATCGGGACAAAAGGTTACCATGGCATCGTTAGTATCTTGAACCCGACCAATTCATTTGGTATTGATGGTTATGTGCTCAAAAGAAAAGAGTGGCCTCAATGTTACATGGAAAGTATTCACCGAAGAGTTGCAATTGCACTATAGTTCTAGTGTGTCAAATAATTATTTGGTCAATTAGCAAAGTCACAAGTTATAGTATAGAAAAGAGATTGGCAAATAGAAGTGTCAAGAAATAGACAAGTCATAAGTACATGCTGGAAAGAAGGATTAATGTAACTCAAATTCAATATTTTTGCAAATGGAAGAAGTTACAGTATAGAAAAGAGACTGGCAAATAGAAGTATACTTTTCAGTTTGCAACTAAGGAGAAAATCAGATTTCAAGAAGTTGAAGTTAACTGGAAAAGAAGGGTTACAATGAAACAGAATGAAGAGAAGATTCTGGGAAAATTTGACAAGGCTTCGCCATGTAAAATGGACATTTACAACTTTTCATCATGCTACTTTCAACTGTTACATGCTTTAAAAGAAATATGTAAATCAAGTAAGTGATACAGAAAAGTAGAAAAACATGCCATGGTCAAGATAAAATAGTTATGATGTTTTAGTTTTATTTACCAAATCAGCTTCAAAGAAAAGTGTTACTTTCTATATTCTAAACCAGAAAAATACAACTACTATAGCTGGAAATGGAAGGAAGAAAGAATTCTAGATTTTTTTGCCAGGGCTTCACCATGAAAAATCAACATTTTAAATTTTCCAGCATGCCAGAAATATTACTATCAAGGAAATAAAACATCTAAGTAAAAGAAACAAGTTACAAAGATCTTAACAAAGCATATGAATCAAGGCTTATGCCTGAAAATAGTATCAGAAACAAATGAAGAATTGCTTGCAATTTCTAGAAAGCCACTTACAAGTTTCCAAATAGAGCAACGATAAAAATTAGAAATGCTGCCATATCAAAGAGGTACAACTATTTATGCAAGGAATTAGATCAAGAAAATATTAACATCAGGTTCATCACAGGAAGTCAAGACTCAATCTAGTTATAGTGGAATAAGCATGAATGAACAAAAGCTCCATTAAAGGAAAATATCCAAAGTACAATTTAACATAGAACTTTTCTAAGTTACAAAAGAGCTACATGTATTTACAGGTGATCTTATAGTCACTAGACAAAGGATGAAATAGGTAGTATAAATTACAGTTGAAACTCCTACAGAAAGAGCTCCATGCATTAAATTGAATCAATACAGAGGGTATTAATAAAAGAAGCTTCAAACACCCACATCAATAAGCCTTCAGGTCTAATCATTTCAGAGAAAGAGGAACACTCTCTAGCATTCAGATCACAAACTCAGATAGAAAGCCTTGAATCAAAATTACATACACATCTAGGTTAAAGGAGTTTCAAAGTTTTCTTTCAAAAGCCAATATTCCCATCGAAAATCAATTTCAAGTTACAGATCCGAGAAAATAAATTATAGTTTCCAACGTTGATTGAAAAACCCATTAATGGGTATCAAGAAATTAGAGTGAGAAGCAGAAACTCACAATTATAATCAAACAGTCAAAATTTTCAAACAACTGGATGATGAAGCAAGAAATCCATATACCCATGAGAAGTTTCGAACTTAGAAACCAAATGGAGCTTAGATCACAGTAACCCACCATGTTTTCAAAAGATTCATGACATATCCAAGGAAGAAAATGAAAATGGAGGGGTACGTATGCAATAGAAAATTAAATCACCTGTAACCACTCATGGCAGCCAAAGATCAAACTATGATTCACTCGAAAACTTGAAAGCAGTGGCAGCCATGTTAAAAAAGGAGCTCACAAACAAAAGAAATCGAGACCAACGAACAACACAATCAAGCTCAACAGAGAATAACCACAAATGCAAAGGAGAGAAATCATCATAATACTAGTCTAAGAGGAAAGCCAAGCTCAACAAAGATCCAACAATGGTGTCGAAATATTTTACCAAGATTTCACCATGAACCAAATGTGAAGTGGAAAATGGATGAGTTTGAGTTGTTTAAACTCACCCACCAGAACTTTGGCTTAACCTAACCCTAACCAAGGGTCAATAATCAATGGCTCAAGATCAGAAGGACAAAGATCAAAGGCCGAGGATCAAGCTCCACATCAAAGCAAATAACCACGGTCATTCCCACTCGACCAAATTAATTACAGGGGTAAAACCCTAATCTCGAGTCAAAGATCAATGATCGAAATGTAAGAGGACAGAGATTGACAGTTATCTATCAAAACCCTAACTCACCAGAGTCTAAGATGCATTTACATGGAGAGAAGATAGGAAACCCTAGTTAGGGTTAAGTTTAAAATATCACCTACCAATATGCCAAGGGTCGGCTCATCGTGCAGAAGGGGCTTGCCCACGTGTCATCAAATAATCCTTGTATATTTTAACTTTCAAAAGTCCCACTATAGTGTATGCTCCAAATAATACAAGTGCCAACCAAATCATTCCCACAATGATCACCAAAAAGGTGGATCTTTTAAAACCATACATTATCCAATATGCAAAGGCCAAAAAGTATATACATGCATGTATTAATCAAAAGGTGGTGGAGACTATAGTGGCATGTGCAATGTAAAAATGGTTGACCCTTTTATGTTTGCTAAGTCCACAAAGGTGGCCAAACCATGGTGAAGTGCAAAGGTGGTCCCCACTATTGGAGGAGCTAGAGATAATTTGTAGTATGTCACCCTTGTGACCATTAAAAGCAAAGAGATGTCAACATCAGAGCATGTGCACATGGACAAGTGGTCCCCACGGTGGATGTTTATTTTTACAAATATTGCAAGTATTGCAATTATTTTACTCACAAACAGGAGTTGATTTTTTGCATGCTTCACAAGAGGACATAACAGACAAGGAGACAAAGTTGCATGCTCAAGAGAAGGAGACTTGCCTAGCAAGAAAACTTATTATTAACAAATTATTCACCTTATTTTCTTAAAAATAGAACAGTCAACTTTAGTTTGATTGTAATGTAATCAAGGCTATTAATGCCTATTTGTAATTGCATGTTCTATTTTTATTCCTTTATCTATTATTAAATAAAGGATAAAAATAAGATGCATGGGTGAGTACAAGCCTTAGGCTATTTTTAGGAAGAGGGTAAATTTTTATTTTGCTATATATTGTGTGCCTTTGCAAAGCACAAGGAGGACTTTTGGATACAGGAGTACTGAAGCAATTTTTTCCAGTTTTTCCTTCTGAGTGTGAAGTATTTTCAGCCTTTCCAATTATTTGTAGCCTTGTGTATGTTTCTATTAGTCTTGTGAATGAAAATTCCCTGAACAATCATCTTACCTTGCTACAAATTTAGTATTTTTTGCATAATTTTAATGTGCATGTTAACTTATAGTGTTGTTGTGATATTTTCCCTTAGTACAAAAAGTGTTTGCCCTTAATTATTCTGTAGAAAACTATTGGTTTGTGCATCAAGAATCCTTCCATATCAATTGTGCATATACTTAGTCAAAGCCCTCATATAAATTTGGTGTATCACCTTAGTTTTAATTTATTTTTACAAGCCATCTTTACCCTTAAACCCATAAATCAATTTAGGATACATCAATAAGGAACCGGCCTTGATACCAGAGACTCACCTCAAAATAGGTATACCCACAGACCTGAGGTGTTTCCATTATATCTACGAAAGAGAGAGATAAAATTTGCAAGCTTAGAACACTGCAACCATCTCTCTACATGGTGCACTTTCGAGAGATAACATTTTTGGCATGCCTAGTGGGACAACATGAATAGATCTGCATGCAAGTTACAAATTCTACATCAGATCTACAACAAATTTACAACAAATCAAAAGTTACTTTTGGGAGCAAGCTGCAATAATTTATTCTAAATATTTTATGATCTTTTGGTGACTCGTAAAGCTGATTTCAAACCAGTATTGCAGCATGTTCCATGCCTAAAGTGACTACAAGATCATCAGTAAGAGGAATTCCTCCTGAGTTTGTTTCTTTACCTTTGAATTCTGCTAGAAGGAGAAGAGTTGGTAATACTTTACCTTATAATAGACCTGGTTTTGATAACCCTCCTCCTAACATTCCTTCACCACGAATCAATTTCTCTATTAACATCCCAGTTTTTTCAAATGGCTATTCAACCACCTAGAAATTTTGTGACCTTTACTAATGGCAGCCCATTAGTAATCCCAGTTTACCATGACATCCCTAATGCTGCCATGAAAATTTTCCATCATTCACTGGTGAAAATCAGGTGACACCTATAGAGCACATTAAAGATGTTGCATAACCTTATGTGTAGTTCATAATATTACTCATGAGGATGTAGCTTTGAGACTTTTAGTTACATCTCTTAAAGGACAAGCCTTGCAATGGTATAGAAATCTAGAGATTGGATGCATAAGAACTTGGGATGACTTAGGTGATAAATTTCTGAAACAATTTCAAGACAATTCAGATCATTTATCTCTTATAGAACAATTGTCTACCATTAAAAGAGCTCCCAACGAATTTATGTCAAGTTTCAACATCCATTTTCCAAAACTTGGGAAAGAATTCCAGCAAGTGTCAAGCCTCAAGCTGATCATGCTTTTCTTTATTATCTTAGGGCACTAAATAGTGATATTTCAACTATGATTCAGTCTATGGGAGGAGAGACGCTCCCAACAACCTATGATATCACCATCCGAGCTGAAAATAGTCTTATTCAAGCTGGAAAATTAGCACCAAGACCTTCAATGCCTTTTTTGGCAGATTTAGCCCCTATCCCACAACCTATTACAATCATAGAACCTGTTGTTGCAGCCCCATCAGATGACGTATTTAAAGCTTTGTAGACTATGGGAAATAAGCTGACTTCAATTGAGAATAGGCTTGCATTACCTAGTAGACCTTATCAGGCTCCTTATCAAGCAAAATCAGCAAAATCAACAAAATAGGCAGCCTTACCAACATAATCAAAATTATAGGCAGCCTTACCAGCAAAGGCAATTTGACCCAAAGGCTCCTAGTTCATCTAATGCTCTAGTTCTAGTTAACATGACTACAAAAGAGTGGTGTCAACCTTGTAATCAACCTCATTTAGCTACAAATTGCCCAAATGCTTTTTTGAATCTGAATCTTGTTGCACAACCTCAATCTAAAAGCATTGTTCATGCCTCAAATGGAGAGTGGGCAACAAGAAACTCATGTTCAGAAAGCACCTGAACATAATTTAGTTAGTTTCAATGAGGAGGATTTCATTGCAGTTACCACTAGGGCTCAAGGAAAAGCTGTTGAAAGTCAAAAACAACAAAATAGGCATGTTCTGCCTACTATCACTTGATAAGACAACATCTCTAAAGTCCCAAAAACTAGCTAACAATCTTGTTGTTCTTCAAAAAATAACAAGTGTTTTAGTTGATAAAGGATAGCAAAAAATAGCTACAACCTGACCCAAGAAGATTATTTATACCTCAGATATCAAAGGCAACTGAAGTAAAATAGTTTTTGCTAAGGCCTATGCTAAAATAGTTGAATCTGTCTCTAAAACTATTGCTTCTTTTAACATTGTTGATGTAATGAAAAATCATAATGTTAACATCTCAATGTGGGACACTCTAAGTATTCAGGACAACAAGATTTACTTTCTCATGAACTAGCTAAGCTGCAGATTTCTTCAAAAACAATAGAAAAAGAAGTTCAAAAGGAGACATGGTCCTTGGAATGTTTGAACAAGACCGCATTAAAGAAGTTAAATGGATGGTTAGAAAGTTTTGAATGCTCATGACATAAAGAAGCCACCACCATTTTATCTATCACTGATTATTGGAGAACATCTAGTTCATAATCTGCATGGTGGATGGTGCAGCAAGTAGCAGCACAGATTATGCCAAAAGCAATTATACAAAAAATTGGGTGTAAAGTATGAGCCTATAGAAAAGAGTGTCTTACAACTTGATGGAACTGCAACTAATACAGTTGGTGTAATCAGAAATTTAGAGGTAACATTACATGCTTTCCCAAATGTTTCTATTCTGCAAGATGTTACTGTTGTAGATTTACCTCCATACTTTGCTTTATGCTTATCTAGAGATTTCACAACAAAGATAGGAGGTTATCTCTCTTCAGATTGGTCCTTATTTTTCACTACATGTTATGGCACCAAAGTTACTATCAATTCAGAACCATTGGCCAGATTTCACATTGAGCCTCATTCTCCAAATGTAGTGGCTAATTATTCAGCCTTTAGATCAATCTGATTTTGATGATGTAGCTCATGTTTCAGCATTAGATGGTGTTTCTAACATGTTTATGGATGAAAATATAGTGGAAGAACATGCCCATGATCCTTTTAAGGAAGTTGAAGAACATTGTTTGGTGTGTATTGTATGCATGAAGAAAATACACCACTTCCTTCTTGTCCAAAATAGAAAATTTAGCAAGAAGGGATTTGGAAGCTTCATTTTGATGGAGCTAAGAACAAAAAGGAATAGGGAGTAGGTTTGATGCTCACTTCCCCAACAAATGAAAGGTATTTCTCAGCTTTGAGTCTCCAATTTTCATGCACTTGTAATGTAGCTGAATACGAAGCATTAATTCATGGCTTACTTTGGGCCAGAAAAAGAGGTATCAACACATTACAAATCTTTGGTGATTCTGAGTTGGTTATCAATCAAGTAAAGAATTTTAATGTTTGTAAGAATCCATTAATGAAGTCTTATAGACATAGAGTTTTAGACTTAATGGAATATTTTGATGTTATTAATATTTAGTCCATTCCTAGAATTGAAAACAAGCATGCAGACAGACTTGCAGCAGTTGGTGCTAGTTTTGAAGTGCTGGAACAGATAGAAAATAACAAAATTCAGCCTCATATTAAGCTAATTGTTAGGCCTTCTATACCTGATAATGACTTAAATTGGAAAGTTTTTGAAAATGATGATCAAATCTGTAGGTTTTTACAGCAAGAAGCTGAATTTTTTGTAGTAAATCAAGATAAATTACAACATTTATATGGTGACCAAATTGTTCAATTAAAGACAAATAAGTTACCTCGAGGTCTAGTCACATTAGAGGACATCTTCAACACTGATGATCAGTTAAGAAAAGACAAAACCAAGATGTCAACACATGTTGATAACTATGAAGAAATTTTAGTTGATGAAGGGAAAAATTTGTTTCTTGGAAAGGTATGTTCCTTAGCTGAAAAACAGTCATTTATTAATCTTTGCAAAGAATTTAAAGATGTTTTCACTTGGAGATACCAAGACCTGAAAGGGTTTGATCCCATTTTAGCACAACATACTATCGAATTGCAGCCAAATTCTAAACTAGTTAGGCAAAAATAGAGGCATGTAAATCCCAAAATAGAGCCTCTAATGAGGAAAGAGTTATCCAAGTTAATTGAATTAGGTATTATCTTTCCAAGTTAAGCATTCAAGTTGGGTAGAAAATCTTGTTCTGTTAGGAAGAAGAATGGAGAAATCAGATTATGTGTGGATTTTAGAGATCTTAACAAAGCTTCATTAAAAGATCATTACCCACTACCAAATATGGATCAAATTTTGAGAACAATTTCTAGTTCAGATAGACTATCTCTTCTAGATGGTTACAGTGGATACAATCAGATTTTAGTCCGAGAAGAAGATAGGTACAAAACAACTTTTACCACCAAGTGGGGTACTTATGCTTACAAAAGAATGCCTTTTGGTCTTTCAAATGTTGGTGCAATGTTTCAACATGCAATGGACATGGATTTTCGACTTGCTAAATAAATGCATCCTTGTTTATTTAGATGATGTTACTGTATTTTCAAAAAATTTGATGAACATCTAATGCATCTAAGGCAAAATTTTCAGTTATGTAGGTAGTTTGGAATATCTTTGAATCCCAAGAAGTCCATCTTTTCAAGTACATCAAGGTAAATTACTTGGCCATATTGTTTCTAAGCAAGGTTTAGCAATTGATCCTTTTAGAATCAAAGCCATATCACAAGTTATCATTGCCTCATCATAAGAAGGCATTACAAATTTTTCTTGGAAAAATCAACTTTGTTAGAAGATTTGTTCTAGATTTTGTAGCATTGGTTAAACCATTGACAACTATGTTAAAGAAAGAGAAAATTTTCTCTTGGGACTATGAAGGGAGAGAAGGGTTTGAAGCAATCAAAACAACGATCTCTCAAGATCCTACTCTTGCAAATCCAAATTTTGATAAAGATTTTACAATGTATGCACTTGCAAGAGCTGAAACAATCTCAACCATACTAACTCAGGTCAATGATGAAAATATTGAGCAACCTATTGCTTTCTTTGGATAGAGCTTGCATGATTATGAAACAAGGTACACATTCCTTGAAAAATAAGTACTTTCAGTAGTCAGAGGACTAAATAATTTCAAGTACATGCTTTCAAACAATAAAATCCATGTTCTTGTTTCTCATCCAAGTGTGAAAGCTTTTCTTGTTAAATAAAGAATTGAATGAGAAAAGAGCAAGGTTGGATAATGAAGGTCATGGAATATGATGTTGATATTCAGTGTTACTAAGATAGTTCGAGGGAAAGGTTTGTGTGAACATCTAATTGTTGATATGGAAAAAAAAAGCTAGAACTAGATGATTCAAAACAACATGCTGAAATTGTGTATCAACAATCAAGCATCATGGTTCAACTAGAAAATCAGCAACCTGAACTTGCTCATGAGATTCAAGAATCAAGATGGATGATTGATTTGGTTAACTATCTACAACATGACACCTATCCTAGAAGGTATGGACAAAAATAAATGAAGATATTTCAGATTACAAGTTGTCCCCTATATCTTTATTGATAGTGTGTTGTTCAAAAGAGATATAAATGGAATCTTGCTGCGATGTGTTGACTATGATAAAATTTAGAATTACTATCAGAATTCCATGAAGGACCTACAAGAGGTCATTTTCAAAGCATGTACCATAACTCTAAAAATCATGAAAGCTGGTTACTATTGGCCTAACATATTCAAGGACTATTTTGAATGGATTAGAAAGTGTAAAAATGTGCTTTCTTTGTTGGAAAAGAATGTTTAGCTTTGCTTGCCTTTACACCTATTTCAATTGATCAACCTTTTATGTAGTGGGGTCTTGACTTTATTGGCATGATAAACCCACCTTCGTCACAAGGACACAAATGGATCTTAACTACTACAGATTATTTTACATGATGGACTGAAGCAATAGCCTTGAAAGATGCTAATGAAGCTTTGATACTATCCTTTTATGAAGGTATAGTTTACAGATTTGGTGTTCCAACAACTATCATATCAGATAATGCTTTAGCATTTCTTGGTGCAAAGATAACAGATTGGGCTGTCAACCATGGAATTTACTTAAGTTCTTCATCTAATTATTACCCACAAGGTAATGGCTTAGCTGAAAGTACTAACAAGAACCTTTTAAGGATCATCAGAAGAACACTCAAAGATAATCAAAGAGCTTGGCATCTGATGTTGAATTCAACACTTTGGGCTGATAGAGTAACTCCTAAAAGATTAGTTGGCAATTCACCATACAAACTTGTGTATGGAAAAAGAAGCAAGAATGCCTATTTAGTTGAGTTACCTGCATTAGATTTGCTTGCATCAAATGGAGCTGCTTGAGAATGAACCATTATAGGTTCGTTATGTAGAGTTAATGGAATTACAAGAGCTAAGAGATCAAGCCCATTTGAATATGGAAAAGAATCAGAAACAGATGAAGAATAACTTTTGATAAGAAATCCAAATTCAGAATCTTCAATGAAGGAGATATTGTGTTAAAGTGGGATGTTGATCGTGCAAAGCTAGGAAGACACACAAAGTTTGATACAATCTGGAGTGGCCCTTACATGATTTCAGCTTGCAAAGAACACAATGCTTTTCAGCTTCAAGAAGCTGAATGGAGAGGAACTTCCCATTCCTGTGAATGGTATGTTTCTCAAACATTATTATTGAAAATCCTATAGTGTTTGTTTAGAGTAGGATTTCCCTTCAATAAGTGTAGTTTTTACGCACATTGCATTGTTTTTCAATTCAATAAGTGCATTCATGCACACGTGATCTGGTTTACCAGATCCTTTCCCAGTTTTAGTTTATTTTGGAAGGGTTGGACCTTTAGAAAGGAATATTTTGGTTACATGTTTGGACTCCATGCCCAATGGACAAGAGCAAGGCACTGGTCTATAAGCTAGCAGAAGCTTTCCCCATAGGATCACCATAAATGTTGACAATTTTTGCACTTGTGCAAAAATGGGCAACTCAAAACTTCATTATGATGGATAACATTGGTGAAGTATACCTAAGCTAGGGATTTTTTAGATTATGTTGTTACTGCTGATTTAGTTAATGATTACATGAAATCTGTAGCTATGTGTTGTTACAAAATGTAACAGATCACATAGTCTACAATTTCATGACTATCTTTAGAAAAAGAACACAAAGCCCCGAAGGAAAGCTGTGTTGTCTTGATGAAGACATCCAATTATAGAATAGGTGAAATGCTAAGTTTTGGAACAACAAACATAAGTGTAGATTGCAGAAATCAGAGTTCATTATTGGATGTTACATGTTTTTCTTAATGTTCTTTCCTTCATGATTAAGACATTCAATTATATTACTGAGTTGTTTAGTTCATCATACAATCCATACAGAAAGCTGAAATGTAAAGAAATATACAACTCATTTACAGAATTCAATGTTTTATTCATAAGGAATTTTCAAATGTTTCCACACAAGCCATGGGATGTAACTGAAAAGTAAAGTACAACTATTGAAATAAGAGGTACACATGCATGAAAAAGAAAGTAAAGGAGTATGAGTGAACCCATCATTTCCTTGGGGTTTTCTTCTTTGTTTGAAGCATCTCCATTTCCAGCTTTTGTTCCTTCTTCATCTTCGTTGTAAAGTCATTATACCTGAAAAAAAAGAAAAGAGATGAACTATTAGTTATGAGCTCATGGATCAATTCATATTCCTATATTGTCCTAATTCATGCATATGAATCTTAAAATAGAGATATATTTACTTGAAGATCAAACTGCATACATGCTTTACTCACTCAGAAAGAAGAAAAAGAAAAGAAAAGAAAAAAAAACATGGACAAGAGAGGCCAAAAAGCCTAAGTATTTTCTAACTATTTTCTTAAGTGTGTAGGTACAAGTTGTAGCCAAGAAGAAATAGACAAGTCATAAGTACATGCTGGAAAGAAGGATTAATGTAACTCAAATTCAGTATTTTCTACAAATGGAAGAAGTTACAATATGAAAAGTACAAAAAAGAGACTGGAAAATAGAAGTATACTTTTCAATTTACAACTAAAGGAGAAAATCAGATTTCAAGAAGTTGAAGTTAACTGGAAAAGAAGGGTTACAGCTGAAACAAGAATGAAGAGAAGATTCTAGGAAAATTTTGATAGGGCTTCACCATGTAAAATGGACATTTACAACTTTTCATCATGTTGTTAGAAACTATTACATAAAAAAAAAATATGTAAATCAAGTAAGTGGATACAAAAAAAATTTTAAAAAACATGCCATCAAGGCTTATGCTTGAAAATAGCTATAATGTAAAATTTTATTTACTACAAATCAACTTCAATAAAAAAAGTGTTACTTTCATATTTCGAACTAGAAAACACAACTACTATAATTAGAAATGGAAGGAAGAAAGAATTCTAATTTTTTTTCAAAGGCTTCATCCATGAAAAAAAATCAACATTTTAAATTTTGAAGCAAGAATAAATATTACTATCAAAGGAATAAAGCATCTAAGTAAAAGAAACAAGTTACAGAGATCTTAACAAAGCATATGAATCAAGGCTTATGCCTAAAAATAGTATATAAAATGAAGAAAATGAAGAACTATTTGCAATTTCCGTAAAGCCACTTACAAGTTTCCAAATAGAGCAACTATAAAAAAAAATGATGCCATATTAAAGAGGTACAACTATTTATGAAAGGAAGTAGATCAAGAAAATATTAAACATCGAGTTCATCATAGGAAGTCAAGACTCAATCTAGTTATTTTGTGGAATAAGCATCAAGAAATCACGTAAGCTCCATTTCAAGGCAAATATCTAAAGTACAATTTATCTTAGAACTTTTTTATTTTTACAAAAGAGCTACAAGAAGATTTCTAGGTGATCTTATAGTCATTAGACAAAGGATGAAATAGGCAGTATAAATTAAAGTTGGAAACTCCTACAAAAAAGCTAATGCATCAAAAATTATCAATCAATATCGAAAGAGGGTATTAAGAAAAGAAGCTTCAACAAACACCCACATCAATAAGCCTTTAGGCCTAATCATTTTAGAGCAAGAGGAACACTTCTAGCATTTAAATTCAAACTCAAATCAAAAATGTATCTTCTCTACGGAATGAAAAAATCCTTGAATAAAAATTAATACACAAATAGGTTGAATGATTTTCAAAGTTTTCTTTCAAAAGCCAATATTCCAATTGAAAATCAAAATCAAGTTCGATATCCAAGTATTAAAAGAAATTATAGTTTCCAACGTAAAAATTTAAAAATCCCATTAATGGATATTAAGAAAATCAAGGAGAAGCATAAACTCACTATTATAAATCATAAAATAAAGTCAAGACTTTTAAACAAATGGATGATGAAGCAAGAAATCCATATACCCAAAGAAGTTTGAAAAAAACCCAATGGAGCTCGTCAAATCACAAAACCCACAATAAATCAAAAGATTCAAAAGGATGACATATCTAAGGAAAAAAAAATAAAATGGTGGGTACATATGAAATAAAAAAAAAAACAAACAATCATAACCATAATGAAAGCAAGTGTTCAAACTATGATTCACCCAAAAAAAAAAAAATCTAAGCTCAAAGCTTTGAAAAAGTAAAGCCGTTTTAAAAAAAGGAGCTCACAAAAAAAAATGAGACAACAAACAACACAAAACCAAGCTCAACAAATAATAACCACAAATGCAAAGGCAAGAAATCATCATAATACCATACTGAGAGAAAGCCGATCTCAATGAGAATCCACAAAGCATCTAAAATTTTTAAATGGTTTAAATTTCACTTCAACGAAGATGAAAGTGGAAAATGGATGAGTTCGAGTTGTTTTAACTCACCCACAAGAACTTTGGCTTAACCTAACCCTAACCAAGGGTCAATAATCAATGGCTCAAGATCAGAAGGACAAAGATCAAAGGTCGAGGATCGAGCTCCACATCAAAGCAAAAAACTGAAACGGTCATTCCCATTTGAAAAAATTAATTATAGGGGTAAAACCCTAACTCACAGTCAAAGATCAATGATCAAAATGCAAGAGGACAGAGATCGATGGTTCTCTATCAAAAACCCTAACTCAACTAGAGTCCAAGATGCATATACATGGTGAGAAGATAGGAAACCCTAGTTAGGGTTGAGTTTAAAATATCACCTACCAATATGCCAAGGGTCGGCTCATCATGTAGAAGGGGCCTGCCCACGTGTCATCAAATGATCATTGTATATTTTGACTTTCAAAAGTCCCACTATAGTGTATGCTCCAAATAATACAAGTGCCAACCAAATCATTCCCATAATGATCACCGAAAAGGTGGATCTTTTAAAACCATACATTATCCAATATGCAAAGGTGAAAAGTATATACATGCATGTATTAATCAAAAGGTGGTGGAGACTATAGTGGCATGTGCAATGTAAAAATGGTCAACCCTTTTATGTTTTCTAAGTCCACAAAGGTGGCCAAACCATGGTAAAGTGCAAAGGTGGTCCCCACTTAGAGAGAGCTAGAGATAATTTGTAGTATGTCACCCTTGTGACCATTAGAAGCCAAAGAGATGTCAACATCAGAGCATGTGCACATGGACAAGTGGTCCCCATGGTGGATGTTTATTTTTTGCAAATATTGCAAGTATTGCAATTATTTTACTCACAAATAGGGAGTTGATTTTTTCATGCTTCACAAGAGGACAAAATAGACAAGGAGACAAATTCACATGCATGCTCAAGGAAGGAGACTTGCCTAGCAAGAAAAGCTTATTATTATTAGCAAATTATTCACCTTATTTTCTTAAAAATAGAACAGTCAACTTTAGTTTGACTGTAATGTAATCAAGGCTATTAATGCCTATTTGTAATTGCATGTTCTATTTTTATTCCTTTATCTATTATTAAATAAAGGATAAAAATAAGATGCATGGGAAAGTACAAGCCTTAGGCTATTTTTAGGAAGAGGGTAAATTTTTATTTTGCTATATATTGTGTGCTTTTGCAAAGCACAAGTAAAGGGGACTTTTGGATACATGAGTACTAAAGCAATTTTTGCCTAGTTTTGCCTTCTGAGTGTGAAGTATTTTCAGCCTTTCCAATTATTTGCAGCCTTGTGTATGTTTCTATTAGTCTTGTGAATGCAAATTCCCTGAACAATCATCTTACCCCTACCTGTAAATTCAGTATTTTCTGCATAATTTTAATGTGCATGTTAACTTATCAGTGTTGTTGTGATATTTTCCCTCAGTACAACAAGTGTTTGCCCTTAATTATTCTATAGAAAACTATTGGTTCATGCATCAAGAATCCTTCCCATATCAATTGTGCATATACTCAGTCAAAGCCCTCATATAAATTTGGTGTATCACCTTAGTTTTAATTCATTTTTGCAGTCATCTTTTACCCTTAAACCCCTCCAAAGTGTATTTTTTCCTTATGCTCTTGAAATCAATAATTGTTTGAGAATTTTGTAGCTTTTTGCCTAGAAGCTGATTTATTTGATAACCATATATCTTGTGTTGGAGTTTTAAACTACATTTTATATGGTTGTTACAATGTTGCAAAGTCTGTATGGTTGTAGAATTTTCTTGTAGAGCTTGTTTCTTGCAAATTGATGGGAGTTTGATCTTATGTATCTATAAATCTACAATTTTTTGTTTAGTATTCTGAAGTGAATACATTTTAAAGTCTCTGTAATCTTTACTTTAAAGGTCATGAAAATTCTGCAAAATCTACTTTTCTATAACCCTTGTTCCATTCTTATAAAATATATGTTTGTCCTGGCATGCGTAAAAACCGAGCTTTGCATTATTTATCTTGAATGATGGCTTTTATTTTTGTACACTACCGCACATCTAAAGAAACTAGTTATAAAATAGGGTCAACATCCTTTCTTTTTCATCCTTCAAGATAACTTCTTTCAAATGTACTCCTTTGGAACTCATTAGATGCTCTTGAATGATAATGACATGCACTCTATCATTATTTTTGGGTTCCTTCTCATGCATTCTTATCTGTACTTGTCTTTGGAGATTCATCTACCTGAAATTGTAAGTACATGATAAGAGATAACAACCCAGAGCTCTAACAATATCTTTTTCTCGTAAACAAGTGCTACAATATTGGAAAAGGAACATAAAGATGATTAAGATGCAAACGAGGAACATGGGGAAACCAAATCATTCAAGAAATGATGGGTTTCCTCTCTCCTCATTTATTTACAAATTTATGTATATGTATTTCTTTTTCTTGTACATATGCGTTAGATCCCACAACTTGTGTGGGAAACTTTATTTCTTCATGAATAAATGGAATTAGTTTATGTAATTGAATTGTCTATTTCCTTTTGCATTTGATTTTTGTAATTTATAAATGTAGAATGAAATAAAAAACTCAACACACTAATAATATCATTTAAGCATAAATAAATAATCAAAATTTAATGCACCTGTATCCTGAAAATTGCATTCTTTTCCATGCAATCAGAATCAGAAGTGTTTTGTTGTTGTAAGGCACAATTTCTGATATCTAATATTGTTCTTTCCTTCACCAAGTCCATGCACTAGTATTTTGAGGAGTATATGTGGCTTTGTTAAAGGTAACAATCAGAATGACAACACATGTGAGGTGTTGCACCTTATAACTACACACACAGTTGTCAACTTGCTCCCAATTCATCCCAAAACTACCTATAACTTCGCAACTAAAATTTGTTAGTACCCCCTTCCGATGATTGAAAAAAATGGTCAACATGATGTTTATTAGTTCAAAATTAAATAGGTCACATATTCATTTCATAATAACATTCACACACTATAGTTACATTATTTTTCTTTAAGTTATTACAAGTAAAAATATAATTCTAACTAATTCCCTTAGATACTTAGCTTGCATTGATCATGATACGCAATAGAGGATTTGCCTCTAGTCAAAAGGGTCATTCCTCAAGTTTCATTTTTCTTAATTTTGGTCATTTAATAATCTTGATTAAAAGCATTGAGGAGTGTGATGATTATGTCCATCCCTTACGTATCACTAGTTTCCCATTTACTAGGTTAAAAGATCAATCATGAGACAACATCTTATGTTTTATTTGTTATAAAAATCATCTTAGTCATTTTTGAATGTTGACTTCATTTAAGTGTATGTGAAATTTAACAATGGTTTCCAAAATCTCCTCTCGTGTTCTTATAACCCTTTCGTCATTATGTTGAATCTAAGATGACTTTTTTCCATCCTCCTTTCTCTATATTTTCTCTAGAACTAGCCCTTTGAAGCATCCCACCCACACTTATTGCACAAATAATCCTTTTCCCTTCTAACTATTGTTCCATACAATTACTTTAACTCTTAAGGGATGACCCTTGTGAGAAATGTTGACAATTTTTGCACTTGTGTAAAAATGGGCAACTCAAAACTTCGTCATTACGATGAAATTCATGGTTGAAGTATATCTAAGCTAAAGAAGTTATGATTTTATTAGTTACTGCTGAATTAACTAATGATTAAGTGAAATCTGCAACTATGTGTGTTGTTACAAAATGTAACAGATCACATAGTATGCAATTTCATGATACCTTCAGCAAAAGAACACAAAGACCCCGAAGGACAAGCTGTGTTGTCTTGATGAAGACACTGAATTACAGAGTAGGTGAAGTGTTGAGTTTTGGGACAACAAACATAAGTGCATATTACATAAATCAGAGTTCATTATTGAATGTTACAGGTTCTCATTAATTTTCTTTCCTTCATGTTTAAGACATTCAATTATATGACTGAGTTGTTTAGTTCATAATACAATCCATACAAAAGGTTGAAATGCAGAAAGAAATATACAACTCATTTACAAAATTCAATGTTTTATTCATAAGGAAAGTCAAATGTTTCCCACACAAGCCATGGGATGTGACTGAAAAGTAAGGTACATCTACTAAAGTAAGAGGTACACATGCATGAAATAGAAAGAAAAGGAGTATGAGTGAACCCATCATTGCCTTGTATATTCTCCGTTGTGCAGATCATCTTCTTTCCAGACTTGTTTCATCTTTGTCTCCACAGCTGAAATCATGGTACCTGAAAAGTAAAAGATAAGGAATCATCAATAAAGAGCTCAGGGTTAATCCATATTCCTACACTGTCCTAATTCATGCATATGGATCTCTAAGCAATAGGAGATATAGAGTACTTAAAGATCAGATTGCATAGCTCACTCAGGAAGCAGAAATAGAAAAGAGAACAAGAAACATGGACATAAGAGAGGCCAAAAGCCTAAGTATTTCCTAACTATTTTCTCAAGTGTGCAGGTACAGGTTATAGCTAAGAGGAAATAAAACATGTCTTATAAAGATTGCAGAGTTCAATATGGCACATGGCAAGATAAGTCATAAGTATATGCTGGAATGAAGAAGACACAGTTCAAAATAGAGGAGATACTTGCAGGAAAGGAACATGTTCAGGTTGAAGATAGCTTGGAAGAGAGAATTCTAGGAAGATTTTGACAGGGCTTCACCCTGTAAAATGGACATTTACGACTTTTCCAGTATCCATATCAAGCTGAAATAAAGAGAAATGAAGTAAAAGCAACAGATTACAATATTTCAACAAAGTATCTGAATCAAGGCTTATGCCTGAGAATGGTATCAAAAACAGAAGAAGAATTGCTTGTAATTTCTAGAAAACCACTTACAGGGTACAAAGGCATCTTAATTACAAAATATCAGAAGTGTATTTCTATTGCGTAGTTGGCATTTTTAGTTCAATATTCAATCATAGTAATCTTCAACTTTAGAATCAAAGAGTATAAATGCAACTACAGGTTACAAGTAGGCATTTCAAAAAGTGAACTAAAGAAAGGGATATATAAAATGCAGAGTTTTCAAGAAACCCATTTCAGTTATAGATTTTATCAACATCATTCAACCTTGCAAAGCTTAGACTGGTCAATACATAGTTAGGAAAGAAGAGAGACTCATTTTAAGAAAACTCACATGAGGTCAATAAGCAGATCTAAGCAACACAGAGTAGATTATTTGAAAACTCAGCCATGGATCAAGCTTGAGATGTCAACCCTAGATTCAAAAACTTCAACAAATATTATCAGGATGCAATGTGGAAATATTCAAAGATGATTGAATGAAAAGCATTTATGAGGCATATAACTCTGAATCATTGACCAAGAAGAATTACTCATATGTTTTCCTCATTCCAAAATGAGCAAGTTCCAGTCAGAGAAATCAAAAGTGAATGGAAGAAGAACTCTACGGTGAAGAAAATCAATACTGGAATATCAAATACAAAGTATTTTGTATATACCACTGCTCAGTTTTGAAGGAGAAAGTGTAAATGGAAGCTACATCCATTCAGAAAAGATCCAAAGTTCAAACTCTTTTTTTAAAAAGGGTGGTGTTTCAACACAACATTGGAAGGTTATACAAAAATTGGCAGATCAAATGGAACTCAGAAGCACATATCACGGAAAATAAACAAGACCCACTCATGGGTAGCAAAGAATCAGAGTAGGAAAGAGAACTCAGTGAAAATGAAATAGTTTTCATGTTCGAAGATAAAGAAACTCACCCTTTTCAACATTCATAGTTCAAAGTTGCAGAGGGCCTGAACTAAGGAAGACAATAACTTCCATCAAAGTTTCTAATAGAATGATCATAACAAAGCTCCAATGGCAGCCAAGGAAAAGGTAAAGATCTCAAAAACCTAGAAGCTCACATAGTTTTGAAGAAGGCAGAGGACTATCTTGCTCAAATAATGAATCAAGCCCAGACAGAGTAACAAACCACAAAAGTACATGCAAGAGACATAAAGCCTAAGTAGCAGAGCTTGAAATCTAACAATGGCGGAATCTCCCAAAAGATTTGCTCAGAAAATTCTAAAGAAAGATACAGATGCTCGAAGGCCAAAAAAAATAAAATTATTTGAATCGAGTTTCAAAAGCTTCAACAAAGACATCGAGCAAAAATTTTGCCAGGGCTTCGCCCGCAGAATGAAAATCCAAATGGAATGATCAAGTTAGGGCCAAATCAACCTTTACACGATAATGACATGAATTAGTGATTTTTGAAAATGATGATCAAATCAGAGGTTTTTATAAAGAAGCTAAATTTTTGTAGTAAATTAGGATAAATTATAATATTTATACGGTGACCAAATTGTTCAATTAAAGACAAATAAGTTTCCTTGAGGTCTAGTCACATTAGAAGACATCTTCAACACTGATGATCAGTTAAGAAAAGACAAAACTAAGATGTCAACACATGTTGATAACTATGAAGAAATTCCTAGTTGATGAAGGGAAAAACTTGTTTCTCGGAAAGGTATGTTCCTTAGTTGAAAAACAATATTTTATTGATCTTTGTAAAGAATTGAAAGATGTTTTCGCTTGGAGATACCAAGACTTGAAAGGGTTTGATCCCATTTTAGCACAACATACTATCAAATTGCAGCCAAATTCTAAACCAGTTAGGCAAAAACAGAGGCTGTAAATCCCAAAATAGAGCCTCTAATGAGGAAAGAGTTATCCAAGTTAATTGAATCAGGTATTATCTTTCAAGGTAAGCATTCAAGTTGGGTAACAAATCTTGTTCCTGTTAGGAATAAGAATGGAGAAATCATATTATGTGTGGATTTCAAAGATCTTAACAAAGCTTCATTAAAAGATCATTACCCACTACCAAATATGGACCAAATTTTGAGAACAGTTTCTAGTTTAGATAGACTATCTCTTCTAGATGGTTACAACATATAAAATCAAATTTTAGTCTGAGAAGAAGATAGGTACAAAACATCTTTTACCACCAAGTGGGGTACTTATGCTTATAAAATGATGCCTTTTGGTCTTTCAAATGTCGATGTAACGTTTCAACGTGCAATGGACATGGCTTTTCATAGCTTCTTTAAATAAATGCATCCTTGTTTATTTAGATGATGTTATTGTATTTTCAAAAAATTTCGATGAACATCGATGCATCTACTGACAGAATTTTCAATTATGCAAGCAGTTTGGAATATCTTTGAATCCCAAGAAGTCCATCTTTTAGTACATCAAGGTAAATTACTTGGCCATATTGTTTCTAAGCAAGGTTTAGCAATTGATCCTTTCAGAATCAAAGCCATATAACAATTATCGTTGCCTCATCATAAGAAGGCATTACAAATTTTCTTGGAAAAATCAACTTTGTTAGAAGATTTGTTCCAGATTTTGCAAAGCATTGGTTAAACCATTGACAACTATGTTAAAGAAAGAGAAAACATTCTCTTGGACCAACGAAGGGAGAGAAGGGTTTGAAGTAATCAAAATAGTGATCTCTCAGGCTCCTACTCTTGCAAATCCAAATTTTGATAAAGATTTTACAATGTATGCACTTGCAAGAGCTGAAACAATCTCAGCCATACTAACTTAGGTCAATGATGAAAATATTGAGCAACCTATTGCTTTCTTTGGACAGAGCTTGCATGATTACGAAACAAGGTACACGTTCCTTGAAAAATAGGTACTTTCAGTAGTCAGAGGACTAAATAATTTTAAGTACATGCTTTCAAACAATAAAATCCATGTTCTTGTTTCTCATCCAAGTGTGAAAGCTTTCTTGCTAAATAAAGAATTGAATGAGAAAAGAGCAAATTGGATAACGAAGGTCATGGAATATGATGTTGATATTCGTGTTACAAAGACAATTCGAGGGAAAGGCTTGTGTGAACATCTAATTGCTGATATGGAAAAACAACAAGCTACAAAACTAGATGATTCAAAACAACATGTTGAAATTGAGTATCAACAATCAAAAATCATGGTTCAACCAGAAAATCAAGCAACCTGAACTTTCTCAAGAAGTCCAGGAATCAAGATGGATGATTGATTTGGTTAACTATCTATAGCATGACACCTATCCGGAAGGTATGGATAAAAATAAATAAAAATATTTTAGATTACAAGTTGTCCCCTATATCTTTATTGATATTATGTTATTCAAAAGAGATATAAATGGAATCTTGTTGCGAAGTGTTGACTATGACAAAATTCGAAGTTACCACGAGAATTCCATGAAGGACTGCGGGAGGTCATTACTCAGCACGTTCCACAACTCTAAAAATCATGAAAGTTGGTTACTTTTTGCCTAGCATATTTAAGAGCTGTTTTGAATGGATTAGAAAGTGTAAAAAATGTGCTTTCTTTGTTGGAAAAGAACGTTTAGCTTTGCTTGCCTTTACAACCTATTTTAGTTGATCAACCTTTTATGTAGTGGGTTCTTGACTTTATTGGCATGATAAACCCACCTTCATCACAAAGACACAAATGGAACTTAACTACTACATATTATTTTACATGATGGACTGAAGCAATAGTCTTGAAAGATGCTAATGAAGCTTGATACTATCCTTTTATGAAGGAATAGTTTGCAGATTTGGTGTTCCAACAACTATCATATCAGATAATGCTTTAGCATTTCTTGGTGCGAAGATAAAAATTGGGTTGTCAACCATGAAATTTACTTAAGTTCTTCATCTAATTATTACCCACAAGGTAATGGCCTAGCTGAAAGTACTAACAAGAACCTTTTAAGAATCATCAGAAGAACACTCAAAGATAATTAAAGAGCTTGGCATCTGATGTTGAATTCAACACTTTGGGCTGATAGAGTAACTCCTAAAAGATCAGTTGGCAATTCACCATACAAACTTGTGTATGGAAAAGAAACAAAAATTCCTATTTTAGTTGAGTTACTGCATTAGATTTGCTACATCAAATGGATCTACTTGAGAATGAACCATTGCATGTTCATTATGTAGAGTTAATGGAATTACAAGAGCTAAGAGATCAAGCTCATTTGAATATGGAAAATAATCAAAAACAGATGAAGAATACTTTTGATAAGAAATCCAAATTCAGAATCTTCAATGAAGGAGATATTGTGTTAAAGTGGGATGTTGATTGTGCAAAGCCAGAAGAAGACAAACAATTTGATACAATCTGGAGTGGCCCTTATATGATTTCATCTTGCAAAGAACACAATGCTTTTTAGCTTTGAAGTGAGTGGAGAGGAACTTCCCATTCCTGTGAATGGTATGTTTCTCAAACATTGTTATTGAAAATCTTACAGTGATTGTTAGAGTAGGATTTTCCTTCAATAAGTGCAGTTTCTACACATTGCATTGTTTTTCAATTCAATAAGTGCATTTGTGCACGTGATCTAGTTTACCAGATCCTTTCCTAGTTTTAGTTCGTTTTAGAAGGGTTGGAAATTTTGGAAAGGTAGATTTTGGTTACATGTTTGGAATCCATACCCAATGGACAAGAGTAAGGCATTGGTCTATAAGCTAGCAGGTAGATTTCTCTACAGGATCACCATAAATGTTAACAATTTTTGCACTTGTGTAAAAATGGGCAACTTGAAACTTCATTACGATGGATAGCATTGGTGAAGTATACCTGAGCTAGGGGAGTTTTGAAATTATGTCGTTACTGTAGATTTAGTTAAACAATTACATGAAATCTATAGCTATGTGTGCTATTACAAAACATAACAAATCACATAGTCTGCAATTTCATGACTATCTTCAGCAAAAGAACACAAAGCCCCAAAGGATAGTTGTGTTGTCTTGATCAAGACATCCAATTACATAATAGGTGAAATGCTAAGTTTTGGAACAACAAACATAAGTGCAGATTGCAAGAAATAGAGTTCATTCATTGAATGTTACATGTTTTCTTAATGTTATTTCCTTCATGATTAAGACATTCAATTATATTATTGATTTGTTTAGTTCATCATACAATCCATACAGAAAGCTGAAATGCGAAAGAAATATACAACTCATTTACAGAATTCAATGTTTTATTCATAAGGAATTTTCAAATGTTTCCCACACAAGCCGTGGGATGTAACTGAAAAGTAAAGTACAACTACTAAAATAAGAGGTACACATGCATGAAAAAGAAATTAAAGGAGTATGAGTGAACCCATCATTGCCTTAGGGTTTTCTTCTTTGTTCGAATCATCTCCATTCTAGCTTTTGTTCCTTCTTCATCTTCGTTGTAGAAGTCACTGTACCTAAAAAGAAGAAAAAGAGAGAACTGTCAGTTACGAGCTCAGGGATCAGTTTATATTCCTATACTGTCCTAATTCGTGCATATGGATCTCTAATAATAGGAGATATAGATTACATGAAGATCAAACTGCATACATGTGTTACTTACTTAGAAAGAAGAAAAAGAAAAGAAAAGAAAAAACCCATGGACATAAGAGAGGCCAAAAAGCCTAGATATTTTCTAACTATTTTCTTAAGTGTGCAGGTGTAGGTTGTAGCCAAGAAGAAATAGATAAGTCTTAAGTACATGCTGGAGAGAAGGAAGAATGTAACTCATGTTTCAGCAACTATCCTACAAAGGGAAGAAGTTACAGTACAGAAGAGGGACTGACAAATAGAAGTACATGTTTTAGTTTGCAACTAAAGAAGAAGAATCAGATTTCAAGAAGCTGAAGTTAATTGGAAAGAAAGGGTTATAGCTGAAACAAAATGAAAAGAAGATTTTGGAAAAAATTTGTGAGGCTTCGCCATGTAAAATGGACATTTACAACTTTTTCATCATGTTGTTTTAGCTACTACATGCTTTAAAAGAATTATTTAAATCAAGTAAGTGATACAGAAAAGTAGAAAAGCATGCCATGATCAAGATAAACAGTTATGATGTTTCAATTTTATTTACCAAATCAGCTTCAACAGAAAAGTGTTACTTTTTGTATTCTGAACTAGAAAAATACAACTACTATAGCTAGAAATGGAAGGAAGAAAGAATTATGGAAAATTTTTGCAGGGCTTTGCCATGAAAAATCAACATTTTAAATTTTCCAGCATGCCAGAAATATTACTTTCAAGGAAATAAAGCATCTAAGTAAAAGAAACTAGTTTCAGAGATCTTAATAAAGCATCTGAATCAAGGCTTATGCCTGAAAATAGTATAAAAAACAAATGAAGAACTGCTTGCAATTTCTAGAAAGCCACTTACAAGTTTCCAAATAGAGCAACGATAAAAATAAAAAATGCTGCCATATCAAAGAGGTACAACTATTTATGCAAGGAAGTAGATCAAGAAAATATTAATGTCAAGTTTATCAGAGGAAGTCAAGACTCAATCTAGTTACAGTGGAATAAGCATGAATGAACAAAAAGCTCCATTGAAGGAAAATATCCAAAGTACAATTTATCTTAGAACTTTTCTAAGTTACAAAAGAGCTACAGGTATTTCCAGGTGATCTTATAGTCACTAGACAAAGGATGAAATAGGAAGTATAAATTACAGTTGGAAACTCCTACAGAAAGAGCTCTAGGCATTAAACTGAATCAATATAGAGGGTATTAATAAAAGAAGCTTCAAACACCCACATCAATAAGCCTTTAGGCCTAATCATTTCAGAGCAAGAGGAACACTCTCTAACATTCAGATCACAAACTCAAACAGAAAGCCTTGAATCAAAATTACATACACATCTAGGTTAGAGGAGTTTCAAAGTTTTCTTTCAAAAGCCAATATTCCCATCAAAAATCAATTTCAAGTTATAGATCTGAGAAAAGAAATTACAGTTTCCAATGTTGATCGAAAAACCCATTAATGGGTATTAAGAAATCAAAGTGAGAAGTAGAAATTCACCATTATAATCAAACAGTCAAAACTTTTGAACAACTAGATGATGAAGCAAGAAATCCATATACCCATGAGAAGTTTCAAACTCGGAAACCGAATGGAGCTCAGATCACAGAACCCACAATATTTTCAAAAGATTCAGTGACATATCCAAGGAAGAAAATGAAAATGGAGGGGTACGTATGTAATAGAAAATTAACTCACCTATAACCACTCATGGCGGCTAGCATCAAACTATGATTCACTCAGAAAACTTGAAAATAGATCAGAAGCCACACAAAAAGAAGCTCGGGAATGATCAAGAAAAGGAGACCATTCTACAACCATGAGGAAAATCAAAGAATTCGAGCACATGAACTCCTTTAAGAGGCCAAATAGCAAATCAAAACGATAATAAATGCAAGTGTTCAAGTCCCCAGAACATTGCAGGCCCAAAACAATGCAAACCGAGCTTGAAGCTTTGAAACAGTGGCAGTTGTGTTAAAAAGGAGCTCAGAAACAAAAGAAATCGAGACCAATGAACAACACAGCCGAGCTTAACAGAGAATAACCACAAATGCAAAGGCAAGAAATCATCATAATACCAGTCTGAGAGGAAAGCCGAGCTCAACAAAGATCCAACAATGGTGTTGAAATTTTTACCAAGGCTTCGCCTACGAACCAGATGCGAAGTGGAAAAATGGATGAGTTCGAGTTGTTTTAACTCATCCACAAGAACTTTGTCTTAACCTAACCCTAGCCAAGGGTGAATAATCAATGGCTCAAGATCAAAAGGACAAAGATCAAAGGCCGAGGATCGAGCTCCACATCCAAAGCAAATAACCATGGTCATTCCCACCGACCAAATTAATTACAGGGGTAAAACCCTAACTCACAGTCAAAGATTAATGATCGAAATGCAAGAGGACAAAGATTGATGGTTCTTTTTCAAAAACCCTAACTCAACCAGAGTCCAAGATGCATATACGTGGCAAGTAGACAGGAAACCCTAGTTAGGTTTAAGTGTAAAATATAACCTACCAATATGCCAAGGGTTACTTCATCGTGCAGAAGGGGCCTGCCCATGTGTCATCAAATGATCATTATATATTTTGACTTTCAAAAGTCCCACTATAGTGTATGCTCCAAATAATACAAGTGCCGACAAAATCATTCCCACAATGATCACCGAAAAGGTGGATCTTTTAAAACCATACATTATCCAATATGAAAAGGCCAAAAAGTATATACATGCATGTATTAATCAAAAGGTGGTGGAGACTATAGTGGCATGTGCAATGTAAAATGGTCAACCCTTTTATGTTTGCTAAGTCCACAAAGGTGGCCAAACCATGGTGAAGTGCAAAGGTGGTCCCCACTGTTGGAGGAGCTAGAGATAATTTTTAGTATGTCACCCTTGTGACCATTAGAAGCCAAAGAGATGTCAACATCAGAGCATGTGCACATGGACTAGTGGTCCCCATGATGGATGTTTATTTTTACAAATATTGTAATTATTTTACTCACAAATAGGGAGTTGATTTTTTGCATGTTTCGCAAGAACAAAAACAGACAAGGAGACAAAGTTGCATGCTCAAGGAAGGAGACTTGCCTAGAAGAAAACTTATTATTAGCAAATTATTCACCTTATTTTCTTAAAAATAGAATAGTCAACTTCAGTTTGATTGTATTGTAATCAAGGCTATTAATGTCTATTTGTAATTACATGTTCTATTTTTATTCCTTTATCTATTATTAAATAAAGGATAAAAATAAGATGCATGGGCGAGTACAAGCCTTAGGCTATTTTTAGGAAGAGGGTAAATTTTTATTTTGCTATATATTGTGTGCCTTTGCAAAGCACAAGGAAGACTTTTTGGATACTGAGAAGTCTTGAAGCAATTTTTGCAGTTTTCCTTACGAGTGTGAAGTATTTTCAGCCTTTCCAAATTTTTGCACCTTGTGTATGTTTCTATTAGTCTTGTGAATGCAAATTCCCTGAACAATCATCTTACCCTGCTGAAAATTCAATATTTTCTGCATAATTTTAATGTGCATGTTAACTTATCAGTGCTGTTGTGATATTTTCCCTCAGTACAACAAGTGTTTTCCCTTAATTATTCTGCAGAAAACTGTTGGTTCGTGCATCAAGAATCCTTCCCATATCAATTGTGCATATACTCAGTCAAAGCCCTCATATAAATTTGGTGTATCACCTTAGTTTTAATTCATTTTTTACAGCCATCTTTTACCCTTAAACCCGAAATCAGTTTAGGATACATCAATAAGGAACCGACCTTGATATCGGAGACTCACCTCAAAATAGGTATACCCATAGACCTGAGGTGTTTCCATTGTATCTACAAAAGAGAGATAAAATTTGTAATCTTAGAACACCTGTAGCCATCTCTCTACAGGGTGCACTTTCGAGAGATAACAGGAGCCACCCAAACCATTGATTTCTATGTTTCCACACGGGATAACACCCAATGCTTATTAAAATAAGTTGTCATGCTTCAATGGATTAGATGAGATAAAGAAACTTGTCATAATTATTTTGTAAGCACCATTGCATTATAGCAATGAATACTTGGGGTGAGAAAATGAAAATCTATTCTTAACATATTTTCAGTCTTTCCATGTCTGGGATGAAAGTTCTCATATGCATTTTTTCCCTTTATGTTCTTTGTGAGATAAAGTAGTGGGCTTTTGACCCCATGTCGTTATGTTTCTTGTATTTTTACATCAATAGATTTGGTTGCATCTGCATCATTATCTCATTTAATTTTAGTGGTAATTCTCTGGTGACTTACACATCCATGTTTAATCCTACAAACAAGGTTATGTTTGTAGTAAGCATTCTCTAGCTATTTGGTGTTCAGTGGATGGTGGTCAATTTGTTTGCCACGTCACTCCATTGTGTCGTGGATAAGTTTATTCTTTCCTCTACTTAGAAATTTTGAGTTCGGACTTTAAAGATACAAGGGAGAAAACTATTCAAAATTTGATTTTGTAATGCTTAAACCACCAAAAAAGCATCGATTTCATTTTATTGATTGCATCTTTATATAGAGTCATTACAATAGATTAGTGGAAGTTTGAATTGGCATGTTAATTTCTTCAATTAAATCCCCTTACTCTATCTTTTTATGTCAACATGATAAGGTTGTATCCTTTTATTACCATTTTCAAGCTTCTTGCATATCAAAATAAATAAAACCCTTGTATCTCTATTATTATGTAAATACTTTATTTTTCTAGTTTCATTTGTATCAATTTTTATCCATTGAAGAACTCATAAATCTAGAATGGAAAATGTTAAACACTGAAATATGTTGAATGCAAAATAATGGTTGTTTTACATCATCTAATTTGCATAGTTCGTTCTTGTTTTTTTTTCATAACCTCGTTTGCATGGCCCTAAATAACATCATTCTTAAACATTGTTTTAAACACTTTGAGTGCATCTTTTTGGAAATACATTTTGAATGTATGGAAATGTGAACCTCTTGCAAATGTATTTTCAACTGGTTGACTTGATCTTGTCTAATTTAGATACGTAGCTATGAATATTTTTATCCATTTATGGAACACTTGGTATATTTGTTGTAAACTGTCACATTTTGACATGGTTTTAACAAAATTGAACCTAAGGATTTTCCGTGCATATAAGATTTTCTTGTTGTGTTTGAAGGAGTAGGAATGAATATAGAATTTGCATTTCTTGTAAATAATGAGAACTATGGTTATTGAACTACTAATGCCACAATTGTATTAAGAGTGGGTAGTTATTGTTGTCACAATTTAATGTATACATGTCACTTTGGTGTATTCAATCCCCATTGTGGAAGCTTACTGGGGGTTCTTCTTTACAGTAATTGCTAACATAGGTCCATAGAGACTTGTTATCCATATTTTGCCCCGTGCCAAATATTGGATTGACCACGATCCCGCATAAGAGGAAACAAAGTCAAAAGGTGGATATAAAAGGCTCCAAATTTTCTACGTATAAAGGTGTAAGCGGAGAATGCCAAGTGTCGTATGGCATTGATTGAGGGTGAATAGAGAAAAGATTTCTAAATGAGCGCCAAACTACCGCATGTCCCAAGCCAAAGCGGAAATTAGAGGAAAGGGAAAAAGATAAATTGTGGACCCGTAGGCCCAATTTTTGTTCCAATTTGACTGCCACGTGTCTCGTATCAAAAGGGGACCCATGTTTCAAGATGTTTTCCCGCCCTCCTGTACGGACCCGATACAAACTTTGAAGGGGCATATCTTTCAACTTAGGGCTCGAAATATTACAAATATGATGTCGTTGGAAAGATCTCGGCCTCACCTATGTCATAGAGGTCAAAAACTTTAATTTTGAGGAGGTTAGGTGAAGAAAAATGGAGTGTTCATCGGTGCTCTATTTTCAAGCTTAAGTCTGTAACTTTGCATTTATTTCATGTTTCATCCTTGTGTAGAGCTCCTTCGCTTTGATGTTTGTACCTTTGGGTCCGCTCTCCATTGAGCTTCCAAGTATCCTCTTGGTTCTAATTCAAAGCTCAAACTATTCTGTTCTCTGTTTCACTTTGTTGAGTTGAGCCATAGTCAAGTTGAGATCCCTTTGACCTTTTGTGGGTTTTTTTGGTTCTGTTAACTATCAACCTTGCATTTAATTGAGCTCATTGACTCTCGGTTATGGTTTTCGATCCTGCATTGAATGTGGCACTATAACCATGGTAATTAGCTTCAAATTTGTTGAACATTTCTCTGATTTCTTGATATTTTTAACTTCTGTATAGTTTTCTCTGTAATGATGATAAACTGAGATCATAGAAGTATCAACTTGCTTTTACTTTCCTTTCTCTTCTATGTTTAGATTTACTTTCTCAGCTGAAAAGTCCCTTGTATCATGGCCACTGTAGTTCCACTGCTATCATTTTCTAAAGATATTTAAACTTGGTCCTTGAATGTATTGTCCATGGTTGATGCACTGGATTTTAATCTGGGTGTACTTTCCTTCTATTTGAAAGATGATAGATCTAAACCTGTTAGTGTGAAATCACAACACCCCTAAATGAGTTGTAAAAATCTACTTTTCTAAGAAAGGGTCATTTGGTGTGATTTGCATAACATTGGATCATTCCCCAAGTTGTGGGACTTGTAAATGGGAATGATCCTCCAAAGAAGGTTGGTTCTTCTTCCTAAAAACTACCTACCTAGTGAGATACTCTAATATAACCTAATCTAACCATTCCAAGGAACCAAGGAGAGAGAAATAGGGAAAAATAGAGCCTACACTAAAGCGGTGATACACCAATAAGGGAAGCGAGATATTTCTATTGAGGAGAAAGAAAAAAAAATGGAGATGAGGGAGGTCGGACAAAAGTGACATGACCCGGATCTGCAAATCATCCATTAAAATCCATGAAACACAACATCCTACACTTGCAAATGTAAAATACATGCACGAAGAAAACCAAGCTGAAAGGGAGAGGCATGGAGAAACAACAAAACGATGCAAAGGGTTGAAGAACACCACAAAAACACATTTTTTTCTCTAAAAGGTGCACTGAGACCATTACATATATGGAATAGAGGCACAAATACATTTTCTAGGTGTGGGAGAAGGTTCAGTTGCTCAAAAATGGCATCGAGAAACAAATTTGACAGAGTTTCTCTATGCCTAGAATGTCTCTCCTTCTCAAACGAGAAGTGTTATAATATATATAGAAAGAAAAGAGAGAGAAGAGGGAAAAGTTGAATCCTACTCCAACCACCATGAGAAATGCATCGAATCCCACTTTGAAAGTTCAACCACTGAATATCAATTCCTTCTGCAAATCACCCACAATATGTCACTTCTGGTTCCCTAGCGGATTGAATTGAATCAGATCTGGTAGTTGAAGAGATTGGATTCTACGTTAATGGCTTGGAAGAATTTTCTCCATTTTCACCTACTAGGGCCATGTGGCAGCCTTAGCACTCATTTGGGCTTCCCTTTTTTTATATGGGACATGTGGCAGTTAGATTAGAGCAAAAATTGGGCTTGTGGGTCCGTAATTTACCTTTTTCCCTTTTCACGAAATGTAAAACTCATAAATCCCCCACGGCCCCGAAGCTCCGCCTTTTGACTCTGCTTAACCATTTGCCCCTGCTTCCATTTCATCCTGAGACACGTGGAGATGTGGCGCTTGTTTGAGCTTCTCTTTTTTGGATTCACCTTTAGAGGAGTGTCGTTAGGACATGTGGCTCTCTCTACTGGATCTTCCATACTTAGTTGATTTTGGATTCTTTCTTGAACGGTTTTGAGCCCGAAGACCTTGAAACTTCACCACTTCTTTTCCTTCTTTCTCTTGGCTTCTCTGTGACACTACTCCTTCATTTCTGAGCCCACATGTAACCTATTTGTCATCCTAGAATGTGAGCTCATGGGTTTGAGTTGTTTCCTTCATAATTTCCTTATGTGTAGGAGTTGTCTTGACCAAATTTTTTGAGGGGAGAATTTGGGATAACGATTTGGCACACGTGTGGGACATGTCTGAATCACCTTACCACTTCACTTCATCAGGTTTGATGTGCTCTTGGTGAAGATTTCAGCCTTTGGAGGCACTTTCAAGCACATCTAGCAACTCCATCTAGTCAAAAACCCATTTTGGAGTTGCAGACCTTTTCCATCCATTTCCACTCATTTCATCCATTTTCTTCTTCCATCTCTTTCATTTTCTCCCATTCCATGAGGTTATGCAATCATTACTTCATTCCCTTTATGGAACTCACACTTACAACAATACGATCTACCTCCGATGTATTTCCCAACTCCTCCAATCAGCATTATAATCAGTCCAAGATCATTATGCTACCCATATGAGCAAAGTGTTAAAACTAGTTTGACTATGAAGCTTATCAAGGACAAAGGGATCATATGATGGTGATAGTTATGTAGAGGATGCTGGTCTACTAGAGAAGATTCAAAAAATGGAGGCTGGCATGGTTTAGTCAAGGGGCATAACATGAATGAATGTGTTTAGAATTGGTTACAAGGCACCTTATCCATGGGAAAGCCCTTTTCCAAGACATTACAGCCCTCAAGAGAATCTTGACTTCATGGTTGAAGTGTTGCCTCAGCTTACACAGTGGATTGAGGACATTGGGTCTTATGAGCAAAGTGCGGGACAACCTTGTCAATGGGTAAGTCAATCACTAGCTCCCTATCTTTCATTTCTCTCCCTCAATCTTTATCATTTCAGCAAAGGCAAGAGTCAAGCCCCTCACTTGCTGCCCCAAGTGTTGATTTCATTTCTCCATCTCCTAGTCTTCCACCTCATCTCAGTTCTTCTATCCTTTTCCCTTCCAAATAGTCATCCCCTCAAACAAACAAGAAGTTGCACCTCCCTTCCCACCACAAACAATTGCAAATATGGTTGAACCCAAACCTACCACTCCTCTTGCTTTCCCAAGCCCATGTTGGGAAGAGACTCAAGAATCTAGTCAAGGAGAACAACAAGAAGAGGAGCCCAACAGAAAAGAAATGATAGATAATCTGAAGAGTTGGGCTGCCAAATTTGGGTTTACAAAGATCCCCTTGATGGTCAAGCCAATAGAGGAGGTCAAGATTGAAGAACTAGTGGTGGCTGAGGCTGAGTTTGCAGCAAAAGAAGAGCAAGAACAAGAGGAGGAATAATCAATCCCAAGCCCCATTGAAGAGGAGCAGCTGGGAGAGATCAGATTAGTGTTGAGGCCACTCAATGAAGAAGGCATCATTGAAGATTTTTTGCTTTCATTTCAAGGGCTTGATTTGATTGATGAACCCATGATGGAAGAGGACCATACAGTTCAGAGGCTCTAAGTGTGGAGCTAGGCTACAGAGGAACCTTCAGTTCTTCCTCCCACTTCATCCCCTTCAAGATATGATGTTGAAGAAGAGTTTGATCTTTCAAACTTCATGTTTGAGAGTGAAGGGAGCCATGGTGATCAAGTTGCAGATCAAGAAGGCACCATGGAGGAGGTAGAGCACATGCAACAAGAAAACAAGGAGGCAAATTACCTGTCTGACTTGGAGGATTTCCTTGATGGAGGGGAACCCATGGAGATCACATCATTTTTTCCTCCATCCATCTTCCATACACATGAACCTGCTACCATGAAGGAGGATATTCAAGTGCAAAAGCCTACACTCCATAATGGCCCTCTAGAACCAAGGTTGGAAGATCTTGATCTTCCATGTTCTTCAAAGGAGGAGGAAGAAAAAAGGTAGGAGGATGTCATCATCTCTCTCATGCCATTCATCTAAGAAGGTCCACAAGAAAACTCCATTCTTGGAGTTGAAACTCAGAACAAGGGGCACATTCAAAGGATCAGACCATGCCCAATCAAGTACTTGGCTTCATTGGAGCCAAAGGAGAAACCAAAACCAGTCATGTCCATTTTAGGTAATGAGGATGAGCTACAAAACACCAAGGATCAGCTACCATACCTCTTCAATCCAAATGTAGAGAAACTAAAAGAGGTATTGGTCTTGTCTCTAGCTGATACTTTGATGATTTAGGTGGAGGACCGACTTATTGTCAGTTTTTCACTCATCTAACCAGCCATATTCGGTGCAAATCAGTTGCATGGTTGCCATTTTTGAGGAAGGAAGCTATTTCTCCTTTCCGATTGGCATGTTTTTTTTGAGTTCCCTTTGCTCTTGGTTAGAGTAGAGTAGGTAGGTTTGTTTTTAGTAGAATAAGTGATTTTGCACACTCTACATGTTCCATTTGGAGCATGTATGATTTTTAGTTTGTCAAAGTTTTGGTGCTTTATTGTATTGCTCTTACACAGTCCATTTGATTGGCTTTTGGTGAAGTTCAACTTAAAGTTTCAACGGGTTTCCAAGAGGCTCAAAGGTCAGAATTTTAGAGTTCAAAATCAGTTTCATGTTTATCAGGTAGACTCCATGCCCAATGGATGCTTCAAGGCCACTGGTCTCTTCATCTAAAAGACAAATGTCCCCGTAAGTCACCAAATTGTTATCCCAAATTCGCCCCCTGGCAAATTTGGTCAAGACAACTCTGCACATAAGGAAATTATGAAGGAAATGACTCAGACCCATGAGCTCACATTCCAGGATGAAAACAAGTTACAGGTGGGCTCAGAAATGAAGGATCAGTGTCACAGAGAAGCCAGGAGCAAGAAGGAAAAGAAGCGGTGAAGTTTCAAGGTCTTCGGGCTCAAAACCATTTAGGAAAGAATCTAGAATCGACTAAGTATGGAAGAGCCAACAGAGAGAGCCACATGTCCTAATGGCACTCCTCTAAAGGTGAATCCAAAAAAAGAGAAGCTCAAACAAGATCCAAATCTCCACGTGTCTCAGGATGAAATGGAGGCATGGGCAAATGGTCAAGCAGAGTTAAAAGGCGGAGCTTCGAGGCCGTGGGGGTTTTCTGAGTTTTACGTTTCACGAAAAGGGGAAAAGGTAAATTACGAACCCGCAAGCCTGATTTTTTCTCTAATCTAGCTGCCACATGTCCCATATAAAAAAGGGGAATCCCAAATGAGTGCCAGGTTACCATGTGGCCCTGGTAGGTGAAAATGGAGAAAATTCTTCCAAGCCATTAATGTAGAATCCAATCTCTTCAACTACCAGATCTGATTCAATTCAATCCGCTGGGGAACCAGAAGTGACATATTGTGGGTGGATTTATAGAAGGCATTGATATTCAGTGGTTGAAATTTCAAAGCGGGATTCGATGCATATCTCATGGTGGTTGGAGTAGCAAGATTTGAATTTTCCCTCTTCTCTCTCTTTTCTTTCTATATATATTATAACACTTCTCGTTTGAGAAGGGGAGACATTCTAGGCATAGAGAAACTCTATCAAATTTGTTTCTCGATGCCATTTTTGAGCAGCGAACCTTCTCCCATGCCTGAAAAATGTATTTGTGCCTCAATTCTAGAAATGTAATGGTCTATGCACCTTTTAGAGAAAAAAAAACATGTTTTTGTGGTGTTCTTCAACCCTTTGCATCGTTTTGTTGTTTCTTCATGCCTCTCCCTTTCAGTCTTGGTTTTCTATGCATGTATTTCACATTTACAAGTGTAGGATGTTGTGTTTCATGGAGTTTAATGGATGATTTGTAGATCTGGGCCATGTCACTTTTGTCTAACCTCCTCATCTCCTTTTTTTTTGTTTCTTTCTCCCTCAATAGAATATATTTCTTTTCCTTGCTGGTGTATCACCACTTTAGTGTAGGATTTATTTTTTCCCTCTTTCTCTCTCCTTGGTTCCTTGGAATGGTTAGATTAGGTTATATTTAGTTTTCCTGCACTAGAGTAGCTCATGGTAGGTAGTTTAGGAAGAGGAACCAGCCTTCTCTGGAGGATCATTCCCATTTGTAAGTCCCACAGCTTGGGGAATGATCCAATGTTATGCAAATCACACCAAATGACCCTACCTTAGAAAAGTAGATTTTTAGAACTCATTTGGGGGTGCTGTGATTTTGCACTAACAAAACCCATTGATTCCTTTCGGTTTGAGCTATTGAGATTCTATATAATTTCCTTCTGAGACTTGATATCTAATTTCTTGACCTTTCTGCAACTTTGTACTTGACATCCTTCTTCATTTTCAGTTGTAAATGACTTTTGAAAATTTGATTCTGAAAACGAAAAATTGTAGAAGTTAATCATTTACTTCTTATTTGAGAACTTGGGCAAGACATGTTATTTTTTGGAATTTTTTGTTCACTATTCCTACATGTTGAACATTGAAGTTTTTGTTGAGATGTTGTAGTTCCATTTATTTTCTGTTTAAATACTACATTTGATCTTCATTACAACTTTAGTATGCATGCTAGAAAATTTAAAATGTCAATTTTACATGGCGAAGCCCTTTCAAAATTTTCTCAGATTTCCTTCTCATTCTATTTCAATTGTAACTTTATCTTTCTAGTTAACTTCAGCCTTTATATTCTAATTCTTATGCTTCACCTTTGAGTTGTATTCTTCCTTCATATCAATATGTACTTGTGATTTATTCCAATCTTGATGTACCATAGGATATAAGTCATTGAAATCTGTAATCTTTATTTAACAGTGAGGGTTGTAAGACATGATTTATTTTCTTCTTGATTATGTAACCTATACTTGTACACTTAAGAAAATAGTTAGAAAATATTTAGGATTTTTGGCCTCTCTTGTGTTCCATGGTTTTTATTTTCTTCTCTCTCCTTATTTATGAGTGAGTAAATCATGTATGTTGTTACAGAAAAGTACTTTATCAGTTGTTCCTTTGATCTTCATGTAATTTATATCTCCTGTTGTTAAGAGATCCATCTGCACGAATCTTGACATTATAGGAATATGGATTAACCCTGAGCTCATAACAATCAATTTCTCTTTTCTGTTTCAGGTGTAGTGCTTTCTGCCAAGTAGTGAAGATGATGATGGAACAAAGCTGGAGCTAGAGATACATCAACCGCAATGAAAGAAACCCCCCAAGGAAATGATGGGTTCATTCATACTCTTCTACTTTCTTTTTCATGCATATGTACCTCTTACTTCAGTAGCTGTATTTTACTTTTAGTTACATCCCATGGCTTGTGTGGGAACATTTGAAATTCCTTATGAATAAAACATTGAATTCTGAAATTGAGTTGTGTATTTCTTTCTACATTTCATCTTTCTATATGGATTGTATGATGAATTAAACAACTCAATAATATAATTGAATGTCTTAATCATGAAGGAAAAAACCTTAAAGAATACCTGTAACATTTAGTAATGAACTCTGATTGTTGCAATCTACAATTATGATTGTTGTTCCAAATCTTAACAATTCATCTATTCTACAATTCAATGTCTTTATCAGGATAACACATCCTTATGTTCTTTTGTTGAAGATAGCATTTGTGTTCTATTGATCTGTTACATTTTATAACAGCACACATAGCTGCAAATTTCATGTAATCATTAATTAATTCAACAGAAACAATATGAACTGAAAGAAACTCCCCTAGCTTAGGTTCACTTCACCAATGCCATCCATCGTAATGAAGTTTCGAGTTGCCCATTTTTACACAAGTGAAAAAATTGTCAAAACATTCATTTCTACAAATTGGAGGTTTGAATATGAGTTTTTAATGGCCTTCAAGAGATAAGAACTCAAAAAAAATGGTTTTTCAATCCGTGCAATGATTTGCAAGATATGTTTGATTCTTGGTTTTATGGCAATGGAGTTTTCAGACTTCTTTTCCTTTGTTCTTCATTCTTTCTTCTTGGTTTGATCAATATTTATTCTGTGACTATGTGCCATTATTGAGTGAAGGATAATATGTTGTGATTGAGCTGGTTTGAGCTTTGGCAATGGTGGAGTGGTGGATTGGTGTTCTCTGTAACTTTTCTTCTATCAATGAGAAGCAACAAGAAGCAACTAACAGTTAGATTTTTTTCAAATTTTTGAGTTTGAGTTGGGTGCATTTTTCATGTCTTGATGTCCCTAACCTTAGGGAAATGAGGGAAATCAAATTCCATGATAGTCCTGGAGTTGACACGTGGTGGTGATCGGACGACAGGGAATGGAGGTGAAAAAAGTGGCTTTAAAGCATTGGGGGCTGAAAGCCGGTCACGTGGATGACCAAAGAACTCCCCATAGGGGTTGGGCACATTTTTACATGTCTTCTAATCCTTGACCTTAGGGATGTGAGGGACATCAAATTCCATGGTGAGAAAGAGGACGACACGTTTCCTCGATCTGACGGTAGGGATTTGAGCTCCAAAAATGCACTTGGGGGCTAAACTGTCAAATCTGAAGGTCACATGAGGGTCCTAGAGGTCACATGGGGCTGGGAACATTTTTCCAAGGTTGATGTACCTAACCTCAAGGATGTTGGGGACATAAAATCCTACCAGGCTCCTGGTGCTGACACGTGTCCTCCCAAAAATTGACTAACTCTCGAACTATCTCCAAGAGGGTAACTTGGAACGATGATAACTTGAGCTCCCGGTGGAATTTATTGGTGAAATTTTATATGATCTTGACTGGAAATGGACTTTTGATTCCAATGGTGGGGTTTCATGTCTTTATTCTTCTATATGACCCCTGAAAAAAATGGATTTTGATTTGGTACTCTACTTGTGCATGAGAAAACCTACCTACAAACCCTATGCGCCAATGTGTTGTGAAAAATATGATTTCGTCATATTGTAGGGATTGGAATTATCTTTTCGAATATGTTTAATTTTACTCCTAACTCCATTTAGAGATCTCAAAATCTTCTTCTGAATCTCAATAGTTTTTTTAGGCCTATGTACTGCCTAGGCTTCTGAACATTGTTTTTTATTCAAACTACTCCAAGTATTTCAAAACTTCCCCAAACCTTCAAAATAATTTCCATGATGTTCTAAGGTCTTAAATTCACCCCATGTTGAATTTGGTCCTTCCGTTCCGCTCCAGGGGTTGATCCGGTCTGGGAAGTCTATAGCTAAACCCTAGCTAGGAGTATCTTACAAAAAAGTGAGTATATCATCCTTGTTTTGATTAATTATTCAAACTTTATGATTGGATGTTGTAGAGGAAACTTTCATATTTCTAGAAAGGTATGTTAGTCCAAGTGACGAGTATGTGGGCCACACCTAAATTTTCTTATTTCTAAAGAGTTATAGTTTGAGGAGAAAGTTTCCAAATGAGGTATGCTATAAATTGAAATTTATAAAATCCAGGAATTTTTATATATTTTAATGGAGATTTGAGGTCATGGTCATAGTGAAAAGTTCAAGTTGTGCCCTATCTTTGTTGACTGGTTTTTGGGGCAATTTAGAACAATTGTCAATAAAATTGAGATTACAGGAGCTATATGGGGAGTTAGGACTTCATTCAAGTTTTTTTGTAACTATGGTTCAGATATATTTCTAGTGGTATATCAAACTTGAATATTGGATATGGTATGCAGAAGTTATGACCTATTCTTTGAGGGTCAAATCTGGAAGGTGCTCATTGTAGCAGGGTACATGTAACTACATGAGGTAAAATGATGTTTTTGATTTGTTCAAGATTTTTGAAGGTTGTTTATGGCTCATAAATCATGTTTAAGTGTGTTTCATGGTTTTTTTAATCTTTTAAGCTTTTTTTTATATGGTGAAGCAAGTTGGGCTAAGTGTCAGTTCTTGAGTCCAAGTAGGCTTAAAAGTAGTTTGCAGAGATGAACCTATTTGGAGGCCTTCCACTTGGATTTGAAGGATTTATTATATTTTAAGGAAAGGTGGATCAAATATATTTCCAATGAGGTATGGATTGAGAATTGTTGAGGTTATTTGATGCGTCTTTTAGGAAAATTTAAGAAGAAGTTTGTCATGGAAATTCAGGACATGGTTGTACTTGCTGAAGTTTTGAGTTGTTTAAGGCATGCGATGGATGAGTTGAAGTTTGATATCACCTAGAAAGTGAATATAGGTGATTTTTCACACAGTGAATCCATTTGGATTTATTATAAGTGAAATCAAGTATGTTTATCAGTTGAGCTTAGAAAATAGGTCTTTGGGTAGCTTGATTTGCTGAAGAAAAAAGTGGTTGTGGTTTGATCCAGGGGTTCTTTCATGAGTTTTAACTCACATATATGTGTTTTACAGGTATTTAAATTTCCATAGAGTGGTCACATGCCGTATTTGAGTTCATCTTGAGGGTTATTGAGGCCCAAAGTCATATTCAGGTTGTTGTTAACAATTGTTTATTTAAGGAAATGAGCTAAAATGATTAAAAAAATAATTTGATTGTTCCATGATAATTGAGATCATGTATGACGTTTAAATGTTATTTTAAACATGTGTGATGATTTTTAGATCTTGAATACAAATTATTTTTGGGATTAGGAGATTTTTTTCATCGCAATGCAAGGGTTTTGGGGCACTTTAGTGCATGGAATGTTGTTTTTGGCTAAGACAACCTAATTGGGTCATATGTGAATATTTTAATGAATTTAATTGAACTTTATAAAGGTTTATGGGTCAAATTTTTCTTGCGAGACCGAAATCCTTTGGGTTTGAGAGAAAAATTGGTTATAAAAGCGATGTTTTAGCTCCATTTGTAAGCTAGTCTTACTTGGGGGAGTAGTGCGACCTAGAGGAGAGTTGTTTGCAGGCATGAAGGCATAAGTTGAAGGAATACAAGTTGTGTTTCCAATTGAGGAATATTTTATAACATGATATCAATAGTTTAAAGGCAAGATAAGTTGAGAAAGAATAAGATTGTGTAAGATTGAAGACCTAGGGTTTTTCCTTGGGTTATTGAGTTGAATAAGTGATCTCCATCAATTTTGGAAACAAAATTATCTGAGATAAAATATATATAGAAGGCTGAATTTGTGTTTAATCATCTAAGGGGTTTATCATCCTTCTGGAGTTTGTGTTTCACTAAATTAGGGGTTGGTCCTCCTTGTAGGGTTGGTGCTCTACTAAACTACGGGTAGGTGCTCCTTGTGAAGTTGGTGCTTCACTAAATCTCTTAACTTTGTGTAATATAAGAAGAGTTTCAGTGGATTTTCTTCCCCACGATGGTTTCCCACTTATATCTTGTGTTTATGTGCCTCTTATCATGTGATATGGTTGTTTGAATGTATTATGCACACTAGTATAATTTGAATGTATTGTGCACACTAGATAAATGTGATTGGTTAAATGTTAATGGTTTATGAAATTAATGGTTAATGGAATGAGAATTTTGTAGGACTGATTTACCCCCCTTAGTCCATTTTTCTTCCTACAATTAGTATAAGAGCATGTCCTTGAGAAGAAATTATAATAACTTGGAGGAGATTCTAGAAGTATAGTATGGAAAAGAAAATCAGTAAAAGAGAACCAAGAATTAAAATCCATGACCAATAAGTATGAGGAAACCATAAAATATCACAAGAGTAAGAGGAAGAGGAATGTGAAAGACTGAGAAACAAGCCTTGTGATGTGTGTGTGCATGGACAAGTTGAATTCAAAGAGGTGGTGTTTAATCTACAAAAATTTAGCATTCCATAGAATGGAGAACATCATATTGAAGACTAAAATCAAAGATAAGTCTACAACATTCAAGTCCAAAGAATATATTCAAACCCTAAAGATCAAGGAAGTTGAGAGGCTTGTTCTTGCAGATCCAATGGCTAGTCCTAGTTCCAAAGGAAGTGAAGGTGATGGTGTTAATGAAAGAAGGAATTTTCAAGGCCTAATCCTATTAGAAAAAAATGTAATGGGCTATACAAAATTTCATGGTTATTATTATGCTTGCAATGGTTATGATCATAGAGAAAGGTATTTTTGAAAGTTTTTTAGTTGTGTGTATGCTTGGAGCAATGGAAAAGATCATAAGAGTGATCAGTCGAATGAAAGGAAAGAGGTTGTTTGTCATAGGTTCCTTCACAAGGGTCATATTTAAGGGTTTTCTCTCATGAATCATCTGGACAAGTGAATAAGGTTGTGTCTCCCAAAGTGAAAGAAGTGTGGATGTAAAAATCAGTCAAAGGAGAATTTTTTTGAGTCAATCAAAAGGCAAGGAGAATTCAATCCCAAACGAAGATGACAAGAGGCCTAGTCATGCAAAAGACGTCAAGGATTTTGAGTCAAAGGTTGAAAAGATGCAATCATCTATGTAATATAAGTTGAATAAATTTGGTCTATGGGACACATCAAAGGTTATAAGGTATGTCAAGTGACCTATCCATGTGATTTTGAGTCTTAGTCATTGCAAGGTGTCTGAGTTTGCATTAATATGCCATTCATATTTGTCTTTAAGGTTTGTTTGTCATGGTTAAAGTGTTTCTAAAGTAAAATTTTGGTCTTTGTGCATCATCTATGTAGAATTAGTATACTTGATTTAAGGAAAAATTCATCTCTACCAAGGATAAGTGGTTCAGAATTCTATGCATTATATAAGCCTATGTTGTATTAATTCAAAAATTTAGTATGTGTGTATCATATTTTCATCAAGCTGTAAACCTTTTAAAGGTGAAAAGTACTTGAATTCTATTCATCTTGAAGTAAGACAAGTGTTTTGGTTAATTCATCAATGAATCAAAGTGTAAATATAGTCATGTTGGTATGAAAAGCTTAGTAAAGTGCTAAGTTGTAAGAGTATATGTCAAGTCCTTAAGTCTCTCAATCTATGAATCCAACTCCTCATGTACAAGTCTTTAAGTCATAAAGGTTTAGAGTTATATTCAAGCATGTTTAAAGTAGTCCATGTCAATGGTTAGGAATCAATCTGGACATAAAATGATTATATGATCTCTAGTTTTGTCTTCAATTTTGCATTAGGTATGTGTTTGGTCATCAAATGGTTCCCTATAAATGTCATAATGTAAGTGTCTCATGGTCTCATGTTATCAAATGAAAAGGACTGTGAAAGGTTTGTTTTCTTATCATTCTTATGGTCCATAGTGCATCAAAAGGTGCAAACAATGATTATGGATGCTGAATGAAAAGATATGAAGGTTTGAAGTGTCGAAATTATGATCAAAATATGTGTCATTATTTGAAGTATCTTTGTCCCATGATGATTAATGGTATCTCTGTCAAAGGTGTTAGTACATCACAAAATTGAGTTTATGATGTTTTCTCAATATTTGTAGATGCTCTTAAAGGAAGGTTAATAGTATATCATGTTGTGAATCTATGTGTGTGTGTCTTATGAGTAAATGTACCTATGTTACCGACCTGAGTGTGAGAATAGAATTGTTCGAAGTTCTTTCCATAAAAAGAGGTCGATGTCCTATTATGGTATGTATGTGTTGATCAACAACCACAATTAGAAGTATTTTTACAAGACACTATTTTGGTCTATCTCAGATTTTTATACTATTATATGAAGTTGTGAAGAGGTCTCCACTATCAAATAACTTGAGGAAACTTGTAGAAGACTAAATTAGTGTTGAAGGTGTTGTAAAAGCTTGAAAAATAGGTTTTGAAGTCCTAAGGCAGAGTATGATCCTTTTGGGTGCTCCAAAGTCTATATGGTGTCTTCTTGAAGTCAATATAAGTGCTCAAATGTAGACCTACAGGTGTTTTGATGTCAAAAAATGTTTTCAAAGGGCTTGCATCACCTAGATGAAAGTATTCTTAGTTATGTAGCAGTGATCAAAGCTTCAATATTATAACAAATTGAAGATATATATTACAAGGTCATATCATATCTGTATCAAGATTATCGAGGAGCTATAAGTGTTTATAGGTGTTCAAAGGTTGAAAAGGAATCTTTAGGGATGTGTCACTTCATTGAATTCTGAACTCTCTAGCAGGATAGTAAAATTATGAAGTTATTGTGAATCATATGTCTAAAGTGATCCTTAAGTTTTTGATTGATGTATATATAGATAAATAAAGTTGTGTATTGCATCAAAAAATTTGTAAACATGCAAGGTAACAAAGCATAAGGTGTTGGGTTTGATCTTATAACACCTTAGTTGAAGTTTTTGACTCAGGTGACCTATGATTTATATATATGTACCTTGAGATTAGTATGTTGACTGATCTTTTAACTTAGTCCTGAAGAAGAAAAGCTTGATTCTTAACAGTATGAGTGTACAACATGTATGAAATATCTAGATACTATACATAATGTTTGTATTATGTGACATGGGAAGTTAGAAAAATTCTAGGTGGTGATAATGCGGTGATATGACAGAGAATGGTATGTTTAAGGACTTTGAAAGCATGTTTGCGATGAGGTTCAGGTGAAAATTCTTGACAGGAAGTTTCAAAGGATGAGTTGTGTGATAATGTATATGAAGGCTCTCTGCATAAGATATCATCTCAGTTCATATACAAACTATCAAAGATGGTCCTAAGTCAACATTAAACACCATCAAGTTGTGACTATATTCTTGCAAAGGTAGGGTACAATTATTTTTGTCTATCTACACCTCATTCCAAAATTTTGCACAATACTCAAAAGCATGTATAAGTATCTCCTGAAAATATGTGATGAAGGTTTAGTCCTCAATGCTTTTAGTACTATGATGAATAACTACATGTTTTTGTGTAAATATTGGAAGTTTGTCAAGAGTTTGAGCACTGAAACCCTAGTATTTACTCCATGTTTCTTAGTGTAAGTTAAGTTATAAATGAATATGTTGCATAATCTCAATCCAATATAGTGAATTAAAGCATAAGTCATCAGGGTACAAGGAATTTAGTAAAGTTAAATCTAATATGATACTAGAGTGTAGAGCATGAAGACTATAGAATGCCATCTACAATGATATACAAATCCATCTCAAAGTATTGTAAGAGACCTATAGGGATGTATGAAGGAAAAAATTATGTGTATTCTTGGTATGAACAATGGTCATTAAGGTGCTTATCTGAAGCCTATTTCATCATCTCAAACAAAGAAATGGAGTGATAAGTGTCTATGCCAATTTTTTTGGACTAAGTTGGTGAATTGATTCTTGGAGTCATCTAACAAACCAATGCGAGAGAGTTATATAAGTATTAATACAATGTAAGGAATATTAGTGAGAGACGGTTAAGGTACAATATGTATATTGTCATGGTGTAAAAAGTTTCAAGGTATATGAATGCAAATATGATAAAAGAAGGACCTAGATTGGAGAAAAGTATGTAAGGGTAGAGTATGGCGAGTCTTTGTAACCTCTTCAGGTATGTTTCCATGTTTGAGATAAGTGAAAGCAAGCTCTACAGGACCCTGAGTGCTTGAATGATCATACAAGGTGCTCATGAAGTGTCATAGTGGTTAGGTGATGTTGTGTAGATCTCTAATGTTTGTCACAAGTGTTCAAGACAGTGAAAATTGTAAAAGTAGAGGAATTTTTGTTTTGACTCCATTCTAGCTGCTTAGAATGTTCTGTGATAGAGGAAAAAGTATAAAGTATGTTGTTACATGTTTGAAGAAGTAAATTAGTGCAGGGGAGTTATCTTTTACTCCTTTCTAGGATTAAAAAAATTGACTAGAAGGCCTTACTAGGCAAGATGATGAATATTAGTTAATAATAACTCATGGATGACCAATTTTTTTCCAAAGAAGACTAAAAAGTACTAAATTAAGGTTTTAGGGAAGTGAAAAAGTAATTATGACTCTTTCATTGCATGCAAAAAGATAAGTAACCAAATGTGTATGTTTTAAGTTTTATAATGATGATATGCTTATAGGAGGAGAGCCATTAGGCTATGTATTATGATGTGTTTTGGATTCTAGAGCCATGATAAAGTTGTTTCAAAGGAAATAAAAGTATTTTTATCTCTCAAAAGTGCACCCTGTAGAGAGATGGTTGCAGGTGTTCTAAGCTTGCAAATGGATCTCTCTCTTTCGTAGATATAATGGAAACACCTCAGGTCTTTTGGTATACCTATTATTGAGGTGAGTCTCAGTATCAAGGCCAGTTCCTTCTCTATGTATCCTAAATTACTTTTATGGGGTTTGAGCGTAGAAGATGACTGTAAATGGATTTAAAATTGAGTTGATACACCAAACTTATTTGAGTTCTTTGACTGAGTATATGCACAATTGATATGAAAAGGATTCTAGATGCACAAACCAACAATTTTCAACATAGAATATTAAGGCAAACACTTGATGCATTGAGGGAAAATTTCACAACAATATTGTTTAAGCTACACATGCACACTAATATTCATGTAGAAATTACTAAATTTGCAACAAGGTAGGATGATTAATCAGGGAATTTGACATTCACAAGAATTAATAAGACATACACAAGACTACAAATAATTGGAAAGGCAAAATATACTTCTCATTCAAGGGGAAAAACTAGCAAACTGCTTTAGCACTCCTATGTCCAAAAAGTCCTCCTTGTGCTTTGCCAATGCACACAATATATAGCAAAAATCATTCATCCCACCCTTCCTAAAAATAGACTAAAATTGTACTCGCCCATGCATCCTATTTTTATCCTTTATTTATTAATAAAGGAAGGAAAAAATAAGCATGCTAATACAATGAGGCATTAATAGCCTTTGGTTACAAAAATACCACTTGGTCAAACTACAGTTGACTATTCTATTTTTAATAAAGCATGGGTGAATAATTCTACTAATAATAAACCTTTCTTGATGAGCAAGTCTTCTCCCATGTGCATGTAATTCTATCTTCAACTGCTTGATGTGACATCTGCAGTTCTGATCCACTTGCCTCCTTGGATGCCCATGTAAAATAATATACTTGGCCACCTTTTGATTGTCATACTATATCACCGACCCCTTTCAATAATTCTTCACTATATAATCCTTTACCCCTTTATATTGATTTGGCATGGACATAAGTTATGATGTTTTCAGCTTTTGGTTTTTGTGATATTAAGGTTTTTAGACCTTAGAAGGTCAAAAGCAATGATTTTTCAAATAATGATGAGGGCTGGCCCCTTTCCATGGTGAATTGACCCATTGTTGAATGACCACTCCTTGGCCTCATTTGATTTAAGTCTTCGGTGGTGAAATAACATCATGAAGGGCATTATTTTCTATGATTGTTCTCATTAAAAATGTGAATAAGACCTTAGATAGGTCAATAACAAAATAATTCATCAATCAAATTCGGTCCCCCTCCAACGTTGAGTTGACCCTTGGCATCGAGTTTGGTGGTAATTATTACATAATCAATAGGGCTCTGACATGGCTCACTACGTGGCACTGTGCATTGGAATTAATATTGTATCTAGACCGTCTAATCTTTACCACACAATGTTCCTCTGTTGATTTCACTACACCCTCGGTTAGGGTTTCGACCTTGCATTTAATATGGTAGATGATTCGAACCATGGTTGGTGAGGTAGTTGGTAGTGGTTAAGATTTTGATCGTTGATCTCCACATGGCTTGATCTTGTCCATTGAACCATTAACTCAAGTTGAGTTAGGTTTTCATTGTGTTTAGTTCAATGAGTAAAAAGAATTGACCATGATTAAATCGATTCATTTGTATTTTTGTTTTCTAGGTGGAGCCCTGGAAAATTTTCTTCACCACCATTGTTTGAAGCTTTTGAGCTTGGTTCCTTCTATGAAATGGTTTTCTAAACTCTCGTGCATCTGTAATTTCATGTGTTTGATCTATTTAGAGCTTATGAGTGATTATGGGGGTGTCATTGTTGATTATTCTTGAGCTTTGGCTCTGGTTCATCTACTCGTGCTCAAAGTCTGTGGTTGTCATTTTATGATTTGTTCTCGAGCTTCTTCCTATGAGACTTTGATCTACTCATGGAGAGTGAACGTGGAGCTCCTTGTATTTTGATCTTCTGTTTATCCCTTCTTTTTCTGTGATCATGCTATGAGCAATTTTTTCTAGTTTCTGTGTTGGATGAGAAATGTTGAAGTTATAAAATGGGTTTTTGAGCTTTTAGCGCTATGCAATCTGGAAGGAGGGTTTGTTGCTCCAACTCCAACTAGTAAGTTTGTGTTCTATTTTCAAAACTCTATGCAAAACTTGTGAAAATATTTCACAGTTGTTAGAGAATGAATCGTTTCCTTTATCTATACCTTACATTGTTGCATAAACATGTTGATGAGCCTGAATCTTGGAGCTTTAGTTTATTCTTATATACTCACCATTGTTTATGATACTACTCTCTAAAACTGTAGATCTACATATTTTAAGATATGAGTTTTTAGGTTCTACCTTGCTAGATTTATCATTTACAAATATTTTAAAACACCATTCCCACAAAATGAAGTTCTTCAAGCCTTTCAAACTACGATACCATCTGGGTTTGCATGAATTCTTAAGTTTTCCTTTTCTTGCATTTTGTATTGTTTCAGAACATTCCTCACTTACTATTATTGAGGGATTCATAGCTCTGATTTCCTTGTATGAGTTGCTAGTTTGAAGATAAAGCTCGAGTTTGCTCTGAAAGCTTTCATTTAGTTGTAAATCTACATTTTGGTTACTCGTTGAAGATTTCAAAAGTTTACTTTTTGGGTATTGTGAACACGACATTCATTTTGATCCATCATTGAAACTTCATGAATCTGTGAGCTTTTAAATGCTATAGCTAAACCTTGTTTGTACTATGAATTGTGTTTTCTCTTGGCTTGGATTCTTGTCTCGTTTCTATTCTTGGACGTGTCTGCTTGAGCTATAACTATCAGATGTCTCATTAAAACTTGGTACTCTTGTATTACCTTTTCTGTGTAGTTTGATGATGTCGTCTTGAGTAATTCCTTTTACTTATTTTCTTCAATGCTCATAGTTGCACATGCATATCCTTTGCTCTATCTTTGATGTCCAGGGGACCAATCTGTATTGTTGTTTCCATTGTAAGGTTGTTTTCCCTTTTTCACAATATGAAATCTGACACTCAATTCCAAGGAATATGTGTTCTAGTTGTACTTGATATTTACTTGCTCGATCTCGACTGGTCTTCAATGCATAAAGTTTGTAGAACCATATTAGAAAATTAAAGTGCAATAAGCCTCTAGTTTTATCTTTTAGTGATTTCCTTCTGATGATATGCTTCTAAAAGTAGCACTTTGATATGTATATTTGGTTCCCTTTGCATCATAATTTTCATTCAATGCTCTTGGTGTAGCTCCTTTGCAACTGTAGTTTCTGTTGTATTTGATGTTTATTTTTTGATGCTTGACTCCTTCATAATACAACTTGTATTTGTAGTATTGGTTCATTTGTTCAATTTCTTTGCTTCAGATAGAAGTTATGTTCATATGCTAATGTTGAAGATAATTCTATCCACACTTGATTGCTCCATGTCTTCAGATAGCAAGACTTTTAAAATACTTAGGCAATGTACAATACAAGCTCCTGAAAGAACAATTTTGTGATTGTATACCTTGGATTTCTCATTGAACCTTGATGTGTTTTTTGCTACTACTCCTGGAAGCATGGTTGTTTAAAAAGCGCATTTATTTTGAATGGCCATAGATGCATACTTCCAATCTGCACTTTGCTCATGATTTTGAACTGGTGACTGTAGTGAGCTTTATAATTTGTTTTGTCATTGATATCTGAAGTTCTTATAGATGCCACTATTGTACTTAATTATTTAGGATCAATTTGATTCATTGAAATTTCATTGGCCTTGCTGTGAGAATGTTTTCTTTAATCTTTTTGCAATCTGAGATCACTTGAAAACTGAAATTCCTTCTTCTTATGTATTTGAAAATCTGATGCATACCTCTGTTTTTATTGTGATTATATTCACCTTTTAGATAATGTCTTTTGTTAAGAACCCTTCCTCCTGTTAGTATATGGCACTGTAACTTGTCTTTCTCTAAGAAAGTGTCCTTATTTGCAAGATGTCTATTAATCTAATGAATGATCTTCGCTATATTTATGTACCTTCTTTTCCACCACTATGTCAAACTTGAAGTTGTAGTTGATCACTTTGCACTTATACTTTTGGGAATTCCTTTGAAACTGAATAAAATCTGCTTGAGTTAAATTCATGAATACCTATAGCCTGAAATGATCAATTAAATAGTTGCACTTTGATTGGAATGGCTAACTGTAAATCATGAAGCTTTATGATATGCCCTCCTAAAATTGTTGCTTGACTCCTTTACTTGTTCTGCAACTATGTAGATCTTGTATCAACTTTGCATTTTGAAATTTCCTTTGTTTGCATGGTTGTTATGATTTTTAGATCCACTGTGTTGTTTCCTTTACAATCAAAATCTTAATACTGCTTTTCTTGATACTGTAATCCTGTAATTTCTGGAAGATAAAATTGATCCTTTTTGAACTCATTCTCTTCTCAGCTTACGTTATTATGTATTTGTGCTTATCTGTAGCTGACATTAATATGCTCCTTTCTAAGAGATCTTTTCCATATTCATACAACTTGTTTGTTTATAATCCATTTCTGAGTTGATGTCTGAGCATTACTTTGAGCATTATTGAACCTTTCTTGATGAAATTTGGAAAAGAGTACCTGGAAATGTGAATTTGGTCCTTTCTTCCTCAGTTATATTTGACTAAGTTGTAACACTTATTTTCTTTGAGATGGTAATTGTATCCTTCATCTATTGAATTATGGCTTGTTGTTGGAAGCTAAATTTTGGTAACTATTATCTTTGACCATACCATGCGTTAACTACTTTTTGTATTACTATTTGATTTATCTACAACTTTCAAGCATGTATTAGTTTGAAATACTGTTGGTGCAAAATCATAGCATCCCGAAATGAGTCTATAGATATGCTTTTCTAAGGCATGTTCATTTGGTGTGATTGCATAACATTGAACTTTTCCCAAGGTGTGGGACCTTGAAAAAGTGGAAAGCTCTCTAGAGAAGGCTAGTTCCTATTCCTTTGTTCAGATGCATGCATTCATATTCTAGAGGATCTACTCTGAAACCTACTCTAACTTGCAAGGAGACAGGGTTAATAAGATGCGTAAAAATAAATCCTAAAACTAACAAGGTGATGCACCAAAGGAATGTTGAACACTTGCTTTGCCATTAAACACAAACCATAAAACATGTAATATAATCACTACATAGAAAACCAAAATTCAATAAGATATTAGATGGATCCGATGAATACAGAGAGGGTTGAAAATCATCCACAGACATGCATTATTTTCTCCAAAAGTTGATACAGTACACTACAATGGCCAAGAGGCAAAAAATTGCATTACAGTTTGAATGGGGAGGTTTGAACTCCACAAATTCACTTGCCAAAGAGAAGAAGGGAGGGGCAAAGCCAAAAATGTCCAACCTTTAGAAAAATGCCCCTCCTTACAATTTATAGGAAGAATGAGAGAAGGAGATGAGAAGAATTTGAAATCCTACTCCAACCACCCTAGGATGCATTGAATTCACCTACAAAATGATGGGGTCTACTGCCAAAACCCATGCCTTCATGTACCATTCCTTGTTGGGAAAGAAAGGAATCCCATACCTCATTATGGCGGTAGGTGAGAAACTTGGGAGACCCTAAAAAATGGCGGACTGTATTTATTCATTTTGACTAACTTAGTCTCACTTATTTTAATGAGAATCTTGGGAGACGCTAAAAATGGAGGTAGGTGAGAAATTGGGGAGACCTCGTAGTTGGGTAGAGGACCCTATGAGATTTCTGAAAAGTCCTCCCTTGTGTAAATCGAGCTCCCAGTCAAAAGTTATGGCCATCTGAAGGTCGAAGTGCATTTTGCAAAAATGGTGGGCTGGGAGTTCGAAACTTCGAAAGTCTAAAATGCATGCAACCTCTAAAATCCTGAAATTTGAGAATTTTAGAAATTTTCATTTCGGTGAAAAAACATTGTTCATCTTCCAAAATTCTCTAAGAGTTCCGAAAGTTCAAACCGAAAACCCGAAAGTTTGAAATTTTAGACTTTCGGAATTCAGAATTTCAGACATTTCGTGCATTTTTTTCATTTTTGCTTGAGAATTTCCAAAACCCAAAAACCCAAAAGTCCAAAATTTCAGACTTTCGGACTTTAGAATTTTAGACTTTTTGACTCTTTTTCTCTGTTTTTCCTAAAGTGCCAAAATGCAAAAAAACTTAAAATTTTGAGCCTTTTCTCCATTTTTCCTCCTTCGAGCTTTGATCTTCTTAGACGTTTCCTTAGCCATTCCTTCTACCATTGCAATACCATCACCGAGCTCAACTGCAACTTGATCTTCGAAATGATAGTGAGCTCGCATGACTAAAGCAACCCCTCCATTTCTTCGGCGTGCAAGGTCATGTTTGTCCATTTTTCCAGAGGAGGTGAAAAATTGGACAACAATACCATGATGGAAAGATGTAAAAGTCCATTTTACATGGTGAAGCCTTATCAAAATTTTCTAGATTTCCTTTTCCATTATGTTTTAGCTATAATCTTGTCTCATTCTAGTTAACTTCAGCCTTTAGTTTGAATTGAAATAAATGTACCTTTCTGATTCGAGTTACAGAAAGTATCACTTCTTTCTTCTTACCTATTTCTACACATTTAGATAAACTGGTTAGAAAACATTAGGATTTTTGGCCTCTCTTTTATTCCATAGTTTTTTCTTTTTCTTCTCTCTCCTTATTTCTGAGTGAATAAATCATGTATGTTGCTACAGAATAGTGTTTAATCAGTTGTGCCTTTGGTACTCATGTAATTTATACCTCCTAATGTTAAGAGATCCACCTGCATGAATTTGGATAGTATAGGAATATGGATCAACCCTGAGCTCAATATTGATAGTCTTTTCTTTTCTGTTTTCAGGTACAGTGCCATTTACTAAGGAGTGAGGATGAAGATGAAGCAAAGTCGAGAGTGGAGATGCATGGTAAATGTAGAAATGAACATCAGCTGTAAATTGTCAATTTTGTAGTTCATGTCTTCATCAAGATAACACATCTGTCCTTCAAGGCTTTGTGTTCTTTGTTGAAGATAATCATGAAATTACAGACTATGTGATTTGTTACGTTTTGTAACAAAGACACATAGCAGATTTCATGTAATCATTAGTTAATCCAACAGAAACAATATTGAACTGAAAGAAACTCCCCTAGCTTAGGTTCACTTCACCAATGTCATCCATCATAACAAAGTTTTGAGTTGCCCATTTTTTCACAAGTGCAAAAATTGTCAACGATCTCATTAAGGGAAATGAGGCCTAATTGTGGTTTTGATAGAGTTAGAGGAAAATGTAGTGCTCTTGTGCATTATTTAGACCTAGATGAAGATGTTCTACAATGATTGAAGACAAAATGGGAGTATCATGCCTAGAGGGATATTTTTCAGGTCTAAGAGGACCTTCATTTATGGTTGAAGGAGTTAAATAAGAGAGTTAACAGTCCCAAGGGGAGCATTTGGGTCAAGTACGTCATGATTTTGTAATGTGTTCATTGTATTGAGTCATGTGTTGTCATTTTTCATATAGTAGAGTCATTATAGCCTTTTTATAGATGGAAAAGGGGGAGAGAAACATCAAAAACATGGTTTTGTTGTTATATGTGTGTTTGTTATTGATTGCCATCAATGTTTTTGACGATGGTTTCCATCAATGACAAAAGGGGATATTGTTAGCTATTATGTGGTTCAAGGATTGAATTTTATTTATAGGATGAAAACTAATTTGGATGGGTGGATTTATGAGTGGGTTTTTATTTTGGCTCTAATGAAATCCTTGAATATGGATGGAGTTAATTAGAAATGCTACCAATTCATTATTACAAACTGGATAAGCTAGTTTTTGACTAAGGTTATGTGTAATAAGATCACTGAGTTGTTAGTTGATATAAGGGGAAATGGTGGTGGTTATCAAGAATGACATATGATATTTCATCAACTGGATCTACTTCCAGATTCAATATCATATTCTACCATTTTCAGATCTGAATTCTTTGTTCATACCATTATACCTTCTTGATCAAACATCATAGTCATTTTTCTTATACACAGAGTTAGTTTGTGGGGAGATATTTACAATCTAATATTCCTAATTATAGAAATGAAATTTTAATCTACTTGAAAAATAAAAGTCTAAAGAAACTACTTACCAAATTCTTCCTATCACAGAAATTGCTAAAAGGTATTCTATTGTCACTAGAATATTCTTTTAGAGAACTCTAAATCTCCTAATAACACCGTATCCCTCGATAACAAGCGCCAAAATGATGAGGGTCATCAATCCTCACCATTAATAATGTCAATCTAGGGCTGGTGTCGATGGCTGTATGCATTAAGAGAAGAAGATCTTGGAAAGAAACTCCTTTAAACACAAACCAAACTTGCATAAAATAAATCACACTTGCAGAAATTGAAAGCCACACTTGTAGAAATAAAGGCACACTTGCAGAAATAAAGTTTGCATAAAATAAATCACACTTGCATGAAGGAAATCAAACTTGCAGGAATTTAAACACACTTGCATAAATTTAAATTCTTGAATTGGAAATAAACATAATTAAACGAAACACCTGTAGGTTCACAACAGACTGAATTTTCACAATACTAAATTTTTACAACAAAATGAATTACAAACAAATGAATAAACATAAACATAAATACATAGATCCATCTTCCTTGAAATGAGTGGCTAGCTCATTTCTTGGAAGAGGATTTAAATCATACTTCCGATTTTAAAACTACAAAATATTTGAGAGGAAAGAATAGATCTTTATTTCTTGGGAGAAAGAAAATTACATATCTCAGTGTGAAAGGTTACATTTATAATTCATGCATCCAACAAACTTCTTATTTTAGGAAATATAATCTTGATCTTATATTTATTCCAATCCTAACAACTAAGATCTCCATCTCCACAAAATATGTAGAGAGATATATTATTGAAGACAAATCTTATCTTGCTTATTTTAGGAAGATTTGCTCCCAAATCTTCTCCTTGCTTTTTGGTAATAAGAATCATAATGATTTTATTCTTCTACATTATTGGAAGGAGGTTTTTCCTCAAAATATGATTTTGACCAAATACCTTTCCTAGATTTTCCATTTGACTTTGTTATTTTTATTGTGGAACTTTTGACGCTTGTTTGATACGCTTTTTCCTCGAACTGTAGTTCACTAAAAGTTAGATTTATCTTGATTGGTAAAACTGTAGCAAATTTGAATGATATTTTTATTAAACACATTTATATGAACAAAAACCTCTCTCATATTTTCCATTTGAATTTTTTGTTTCTGTTTATGAAACTTTTAGTGCTCATATGATACACGTTTCCTCAAACTGCAACTCACTAAAAGTTAGATCTCTCTTCATTGGTAAAACCTGTAACAAATATGAATGAGGTTTTTGTTAAACACATTTCTATGAAAAAAACCTCTCTCATATTTTCCATTGGAATCTTTGAGTTTTCACAATCCCTCAAAAACTGTCATTCCATTGATGCAAGTTCGGAACTAAAGTTGTCATTATTTTTATGCAAGTTCGGAACTAAATTTGATTTGTCAACAAATTGAAAGTTGCGTAACTAACTGTCATTCAATTGATACAAGTTCTAGAACTAAATATGTGAGTTTTAGAACTAAACTTGTGAGTTCCAGAACTAAACCTGCAAGTTTCGGAACTAACTCTGTGAGTTTTGGAACTAACTCTGTGAGTTCCGCAACTAACTTAAAATAGCTATAAATTTTACATGCAACCTCAAATTGAGATGATTATTTTTTTGAACTTGCATAATTTTTGAGAGGAATCTGTATATGAAATCAAATTTAATTTTAAATGCACTGTTCATAATCAATTCCACTTTTCCCAATACTAGCATTATCTTTCCTTTATGGCCTGCATACACAAGACTTTGCATCTTTTCCCAAATAATCAATAGGATTAGTCAACAAGATAGATAACAAAATATTTCTAAAGAATGAACAAGATATATATCCTATACTCTATCTTAAGCAAACTATAAGTTCCTAGATTACATTTAAATCCACTTTCAAAGGTAACTTGGAAGGACAAAATAATGGTAATTTATGGCCAATTTATGGCCTCAATATTGACATTGTGCTTCATACCATGTTTTAGGTCAAAATGGTGAAGAAATTTAAAGTTATGCAAGTTTTGGTAAAATTGGGTAAATTTTAGTGCTAGTTTAAAGCAAAACTAGACCTTCTGATGCTCATTGTGAGCTATGTGCTTTGTATGGGTACTTGAGCTCTTTATGGTAGATTCTATGGTCATTATGAATCTTTCAAAAATAATGAGGTGGTTTTATAGTCACATTTTTATGAATGATTATTAAGAAGGTAAAGTGATTTGAAACCCTAGCTAAACCCTAGATAGGAGAAACTTGAAACAAAGTGAGTATATCAGCCATGTTTTGATTGATTATTCAAAAGTTATGATTGGATTTTTAGAGTAATCTTCTAGCTTTACATAAAGGTATGTTAGTGCATGTGACACGATGTGGGGCCCACCTAAATTTTCTTGTTTTTGAAGAGTTGTAGTTTGAGGAGAAAGTTACCAAATGAGGTATGATCTAAATTAAAATTTATGAAATAATGGGAGGTTTAATATATTGTAATGGAGGTTTTAGTTCATGGTCATAGTGAAAATGTGCAATTTGTGCCCTATATTTGTTGACTGGTTTTTGGTGTAGTTTGGAACAACTGTCAATAAAATTGAGATTGCAGGAGCTACAAATGGAGTTAGACTCCATTCAAGTTATGATATGAATATGGTTCAGAGATATTTATAGTGGTATATCATTCTTTAATATTGGATATGACAGAAGTTATGACCTATTCTTTGAGGTTCAAATCTAGAAGGTTCTCATTCTAAGAGGTGCATATAACTACATGAGGTAAAATGATGTTTCTGATTTTTTAAAGATTTAAGAAGGTATTTTTATGGCTCATAAATCATGTTTAAGTATGTTTCATGCTTTGGTTAATCTTGTAAGTGTTTTTGATGCGTTGGAATAAGTTGGGCTGAGTGTCGAGTTCTTGAGTCTAAGTAGGCTCAAAAGCAATTTACAAAGTTGGACCTATTTGGAGACCTTCCACTTGGATTTGGAAGGATTTATTATATTTTATGGAAATTTAATTCATATATATTTCTAATGAGGTATGGATTGAGTATTTTTTAGGTCATTTGATATGTCCTTTAGGATGATTTATGAAGAAGTTTGTAGTGGTAGTTTCAAGGATATGGTTATACTACTTTGAAGTTTTGAGTTATTAAAGGCATGAGATGGATTATTTTAAGATTTATATCACCTATAAAGTGAATAGGGGTGACTTTTATACCTATATAATCCATTTTAAGGTCTTAGAAGTGAGAATAAGTATGTTTAACAACTAAGTATGGAAAGCATGTTTTTGGGCAGCTTGATTTGGTAAAAACAAAAGTGGTTGTGGTTTGAACCAGGGGTAGTTTTATGAGTTATAACATGTATATATGTATTTAACATGTCTCACCATTTCCATAGAGTGGTCACATGCCATAGTTGAGTTCATTTTGAGGGGCATTGAGGCCCAAAGTTAGATTCGGGTTGTTTCTTAACAAGCTATTTATTTAGTGAAGGAAATGAGCTACTGGGCCCATTAAACGAAATAATTTGATTGGTCCATGATCATTGTGACTATGTATGATGTGTATTTTTATTTAAAAATGTGTGATTATTTTAGATCTTGAATAAAAATAATTTTGGGATTAGGATGTTTTTGTCATCGAAATGCAAGGGTTTTGAGGCACTTTGGTGTATGGAATATTGTATTTGTCTACGCAAACCTATTTGGGTCATATGTGACTATTTTAATGAATTTAATTGAATTTTATAAAGGTGTATGGGTCTAATTTTTCATAAGGGACTGACCTCCTTTGGGTTTGAGAGAAGATTTGGCTATAAAAGTGATGTTTTAGCTTCATTTGTAAGTTAGTCTTGCATGGGGGAGTAGTGCGACCTAGAGGAGAGTTATTTGCAGGTATGAAGGCATGATTTGAATGAAATTAAGTCATGTTTCATATTGATAATGGTTTTATAGTATGAGAGAATTATTTTAGAGGAAAGACAAGTTGAGAAGGATAAAGATTGTGTAAGATTGAAGACCTAGGGTTTGTCCTAAGGTTTTGTTAGATGAATAAGTGATCTCCATCAGTTATGACAGCAACATTATTTGAGATAAAAAAATCCCACGGGAGGCGAGTTGGTGCTTACTCATCCTAGGGGGTTGTAGCCTTCTTTTGGAGTTGGAGCTTCACTCAATTAGGTGTTGGTGCTCTTTGTAGGGTTGGTACTCTACTAAACTACGGGTTGGTGCTCCTTGTGAAGTTGATGCTTCACTAAATATCTTTGTTTTGTGTAATATAAGTAGAGTTTCAATGATTTTTCTTCCCCATGAGTGTTTCCAACTTATATATTGTGTCTATGTGTATCTTCTCATGTGTTATGGTTGTTTGAATGTATTGTGCACACTAAATAAGTAATGGTTGAATGTATGTGATTGGTTAAATGTTATGGCTACTGCAATTAATGGTTAATGGAATGAGAAATTTAGAGAAGCTGTTTCACCCTCGGTCTATTTTGCTTCCAAAACGTATAAGAGAATTTATTATCTCTCAAAAGTGCACCCTATAGAGAGATGGCTGCAGGTTTTCTAAGCTTGCACAAATGATCTCTCTCTTTTGTAGATACAATGGAAACACCTCAGGTATGTGGGTATACCTATTTTGAGGTGAGTCTCGGTATTAAGGCCGGTTCCTTATTGGTGTATCCTAAACTACTTTCTGGGAGTTTTGAGAGTAAAAGATGACTGTAAAAATGATTAAAACTAAGGTGATACACCAAATTTGTATGAGGGCTTTGACTAAGTATATGCACAACTGATTTGGGAAGGATTCTTGATGCATGAACCAATAGTTTTTTTTGTAAAATATCTAAGGGAAAAACACTTGATTGCACTGAGGGAAGATCACAATAGTGTTAATAAGTTAACATGCACATTAAAACTTAAGCAGAAAGGACTAAAATTTGTAGCAGGGTAAGGTGGTTGATTAGGGAATTTGCATTCACAAGATTAATGTAACATACACAAGACTGCAAAATAACTTGGAAAGGCAGAAAATACTTCACACTCAGAGGGAAAAACTGGCAAAATTTGCTTCAGTACTCATATATCCAAAAGTCCTCTAGGAAAAATCCCATGTGCTTTGCAAAGGCACACAATATATAGCAAAATAAATTTTCCCACCCTTCCTAAAAATAGACTAAGGTTGTACTCACCCATGCATCCTAATTTTATCCTTTATTTAATAATAAATAAAGGGATAAAATAATACAAACTAGAGCATGCAATTAAAAAAGGCATTAATAGCCTTGTTTACAATGCAGTCAAACTGAAGTTGACTATTCTATTTTTAAGAAAAGAATGGGTGAATAATTTGCTAATAATAAAATTGCTTGCTAGGCAAGTCTCCCTCCTTTGAGCAATCAAAATTCATCTTCTTCTCTATTTTGTCTTCTTGTGAAGCATGCAAAAATACAACTCTCTGCATGTGAGCAAATAATTACAACACTTAGCAATATTTGCAAAAATAATTACTCCTATGGGGACCACTTGCTATGTGCACATGTTTTGATATTTACATCTTTTCCTGAGTGGTCACATGAGTGACACTTTGCAACTCCACTCCAACCTCCTTGTGGGGACCAACCTTAACTCACTTGGTTTGGCCACCCTGTGGACTTAGCACATCACTATGAGACCTACCACCTTTGTATTGTTCACTACCATGCATAGTTGTCGGCACTTGATTTATTTGATACATTGCATGGTTTATATTTTAAAGTTTCACCATTTTGGTGATCATTGGCAATATAATGTTGATCGGTCCCTTTTGGTTATTTGATTGTATACACTATAGTTATAGACTTTGGAAGTCAATGCAATGATTTTCATATTGACACGTGGGCTGGCCCCTTCTCCACGGTGACTCAACCCTTGGGAGTATTGTCGGTGGCTCTTTTTTTAAAGTTGACCTAACCGCGGTTAGGTATTGGAACTTGTTTTTGATCACGTTCGTTGATCTCTGTCCCTTTTTATAGTGGCCATTGATCTATGACCTGTGGTTAGTCACGTTCGATCTGCATTGATTGTGGTCGGTGATGTTAACTGGGGTTAGTTGCTTTGGTATTGTTGATCGATCATCGGTCGTTTGATCTTCGTACTTGGATGAAGGTTGGTCATTGATCTCTGATCGTGGTTAGGGTTTGTTGACTCCACTCGAGCTGGCTGTAGAAGTAAATCTTGAACATGTTGATCACTTCATTTCACTTTTTAGATCTAGGGAAGCCCTGACAAATTTTTTGACGCCATGGTTAATCACTTCGAGCTCTGTAATGTTGGTCATGTAATGGTTTTGAATGAGATTTCGAGCTCGGCTTTTATGCAAAAGATTTTTGTCCTTCTTCACTTCTATCAAGCTCTCTATGAGACCTTGTGGCCGCCATCATTGAGCTTTGTGAGCTCGGCTCTTCTACTTCCTTTGCTTTTTGGGTATTTGAGAATCTGTAGATTCCTCTGGTTCTTTTGTTAGTCATGGTTGTGCCACTTTCTGAGTGAGATTTGAGTGAGTTTTCTTTTAACGTGGCCACTATCATTTTGAACTTCGAGCTCAACACTTCTGTTACTCTCGATCTCTATGAATTTTGTAACCTCCTTGATGATTAGTCGAGCTTGAAAATTGTTACTTTGAGGTAGTGTAATGTTGTGAGACTCAAATATTTGCATTTCTTTGTCCTTTTGGCTTTGTTGACCGGCCTATGCCCTATTAGCATCACTATTTTGATGCGAAGATGGTAAGTCTTTGACCTCTGAGCACGGTAATCGTTTTGTTCTTATTACCTTGACTTCGAAGCACTAATAATTCACCATTTCCTTTGCATACTTCGTGTCTTCTTGGCTCCTTTGTGGATCTCAAGTTGAAACTCGTGTTGGGTTGCTTCCTTTGCTGAACTTGATGACCATTTGAGGGTTGCTCAGATTTAATTTGAACAGTAAGTACTTGTTCCTTATTCTGATTTTTCCTTTGATACCCATTAATGGGCCTGCGATGAAAACTAGGATCTGTATTTCTTGTCTGATTTTGAATCATTTCACACTCTGTTCCATTCTTCTCTGATTTTGATGAGGGTATTCACATATTGACTTTGCTTTTCTTGAAATGAAAATAGATCTGAGTCTTTATTATTTCCATCTGGGCTTAAACTCTTCGTGCATTCTATTTTTGTGATCTGAGCTTTTTGTCATTTTATTCGATCTATTTCTTGCTTCCTGTGCATATTTTAGAGCCAAAATACACTTCGTGTTTTGAAAAATGAAGGCTTGTCTTGAACATTCAAACCTTGAAGTAGTTGATGATGGCCATAGCAAGGTAGGAGTGTAGGCATTTGTTGTATTATGTTTCAATGTAAGTTAAGATTGTATTTGGCATTGAAATTCGATCCCGAATCTCCACATTTAGTGGATTTTCCCGAGTGCTTTTACTTCTGTTCTATCGAGAATCCTTGAGCTCAAATCCTACATATTTCATAATAGCTTATGAAAAATTTGATTCCTACTTTTCTTGTTCGTTCTAATACCTGAAGGTTTTAGGATGCTCAGACACTTTACTTTCTGTAATTTGATGCTTCTTTGCTACACTTTGACACACTTTGTAGATGTTTTGAGCCTTGTATCTAACTTTGTATCTATAAAATTCCTTTAATTGCATAGTTGTTGTGACTCTTTGGATCTGAGATCACTTGAAAACTAAAATTCCTACTGAGATGAGTGCTTGAATGCAACTAGTTTCTTGTTATTTGGAAATTTCCATTTCAAAATAATAGTTGTAATCCACTAATAATTTTGGAAACAGAAAAGAACTTCTGTACTCAGCTCTGCATTCTATTTGTAATACTCTTTAAGAAAACTGAATCATCTTCCATTTCATTATTTCTGGAAAAATTCTCTTCTAGATAGATATAGACCTGTTTTGAAAAGATAGTTATACCTTAAATATGGGTTATTATCTCTTTCTGAAACCCTTTATAACCGTAGATGTTACTTGAATTACTTCTCACTTTTAACGGAATCATGAGATAGCTCTTTTTGTTCACCTGTAATAGCTTCTGCTCATGTCATAGATGAGTACTACCTACTTTGAATGAATGAACTTCATTGTCATTGTAGTAATTATGTGCTCTCATATCTACTTTATTTTGAAAACTGCAACTTAGAAAAGCTGAAATTTGTAAGATTATCTTGGAATTTCAATTCCCTTCAGTTGTTTAAGTTATAAAGAATTTTTTTCGCATTATATATTGTATTTCTTTTCATTACTACTCTGATATGTATGCTGAAAAATCTGAAATGTTGATTTTATAAGGCGAAGCCCTGACAAAAATTTTTTTAGAATCTTTTCTTTAATGCATTTCCAGAAATAGTAGTTATGTATTCTGATCCAGGATACAAAAAGTAACACTTTTCATGCTGAACTGATATAGCAATTGAGAAATTGAAAACATGATAGTTGTTTCTCTTGATCATGTAATGCTTTTCTGATTTTTGTATCACTTATTTGATTTACATAGTTCTTTTAAAGCATGTAGTAATTGAAACAATATGATGAAAAGTTATAAATGTCCATTTTACATGGTGAAGCCCTGTCAAAATTTTCCCAGAATCTTCTCTCTCATCTGTTTCAGTTGTAATCCTTTTTGCTTTTAGCTTCAACTTGTTGAAATCTGATTCTCCCTCTTCTTTGCAAACTGAAAATGTATTTCTATCTTCCATTCTCTCTTCTAAGCTCTAACCTCTTCCATTTGTAGAAAGTTTGTTGAACTTTGAGTTGCACTTTTCCTTCTTCTTAGCATGTACTTATGACTTATTTATTTTCTCTCTTTTCATGCACTGTGCACCGCACACTTAGGGAAACATTAGGAAATATTTAGGCTTTTGGCCTCTCTTATGTCCATGTTTTCTTCTTTCTTTTACTTTCTTCTTTCTGAGTGATTAAAGCATGCATGCAGTTTGTCCTTCAAGTAGAATACATCTCCTACTTAGGGAAGATTCATATGCACGAAGTAGGATAGTGTAGGAATATGGTTTGATCCCTGAGCTCGTAACTGATGGTTGACTTGTTTTTGATTTTTAGGTACCATGACTTGAGGATGAAGGAGCTGGCAAGGAGATGCTCTGCACAACAAAGAATATACAAGGCAATGATGGGTTCACCCTCATACTCCTTTACTTTCTCTTTCATGCATGTGTATCTTTCTTTTCAGTAGTTGTACTTTACTTTTCAGTTACATCCCACGGCTTGTGTGGGAAAAATTTGACTCTCCTTGTGAATAAAGCATTGAATTCTATAAATGAGTTGTATATCTCTTTCTGCATTTCTACTTTCTGTATGGATTGTATAATGAACTAAACAACTCAGTAACATAATTGAATGTCTTAATCATGAAGGAAAGAACATTGAATAGAACTTGTAACATTCAGTAATGAACTCTGTTTTTGTGTGATCTGCACTTATGTTTGTTGTTCCAAAACTTTACACTTCACCTACTCTGCAATTGGATGTTCTCATCAAGAAAACATAACTATCCTTTAGGGATTGTGTTCTTTTGTTGAGGATGGTCATGAAATTGCAGACTATGTGATCTGTTACATTTTGTAACAACACACATAGTTGTAGATTTCATGTAATCTTTTAAATAAATCAAGTAGTAACAACATAATATAATATAATCTCCCATAGCTTAGGTATACTTCACCAATGCTATCCATCGTAACAAAGTTTTGAGTTGCCCATTTTTACACAAGTGCAAAAATTGTCAACATTTCTGGCGATCTGGGAAAGCTTCCTGCTAGCTTATATACTAGTGCCTTGCTCTTGTCTATTGGGCATGGAGTCGAAGCATATAACCAAAATCTACCTTTTTGGAAAGGTCCAACCCTTCCAAAACAAACTAAAGTAGGAAAGGATCTAGTAAACTAGATCATGTGCACAAATGCACTTATTGAATTGAAAAATAATGCAATGTGCAAAAACTACACTTATTGAAGGAAATCCTACTTTAACAATCACTGTAATATTTTCAATAATAGTGTTTAAGAAACATACCATTCACAGGAATGGGAAGTTCCTCTCCATTCAGCTTTGAAAGCTGAAAATCATTGTGTTCCTTGTAAGCTGAAATCATGTAAGGGCCACTCCAGAGTGTATCAAACTTTGAGTGTCTTCCTAGCTTTGCACGATCAACATCCCACTTTAACACAATATCTCCTTCATTGAAGACTCTGAATTTGGATTTCTTGTCAAAATTCTTCTTGATTTGTTTCTGATTCTTTTCCATATTTAAATGAGATTGATCTCTTAGCTCTTATAATTCCATTAACTCTGCATAACGAACTTGCAATGGTTCATTCTCAAGTAGCTCCATTTGATGCAACAAATCTAATGCGGGTAACTCAACTAAAATAGGCATTCTTGCTTCTTTTCCATACATAAGCTTGTATGGTGAATTGCCAACTGATCTTTTAGGAGTCACTCTGTCAGCCCAAAGTGTGGAATTCAACATCAGATGCTAAGCTCTTTTATTATCCTTGAGTGTTCTTTTGATGATTCTTAACAGGTTCTTGTTAGTACTTTCAGCTAAACCATTACCTTGTGGGTAATAATTAGATGAAGAACTTAGATATATTCCATGTTTGACAGCCCAATCTGTTACCTTTGCACCAAGGAATGCTAAAGCATTATCTGATATGATAGTTGCTGGAACACCAAATCTGTAAACTATTCCTTCATAAAAGGATAGTATCGAAGCTTTGTTAACATCTTTCAAGGCTATTGCTTCAGTCCATCATGTAAAATAATCTGTAGCAATTAAGATCCACTTATGTCCTTGTGACGAAGGTGGGTTTATCATGCCAATAAAGTCAAGACCCCACTACATAAAAGGCTGATTAGATGAAATAGAAAGGCAACAAAGCAACATGTTATTTTCCAACAAAGAAAGCACATTTCTTACACTTTATAATCCATTCAAAACAATATTTGAATATGCTAGGCCAATAGTAACCTACTTTCATAATTTTTAAAGCTATAGTACGTGCTGAGAAGTGACCTCCTGTAGGTCCTTCATGAAATTTTGATAATATTTTCTAAATTTTATCGTAATCAACACATCGTAGCAAGATCCCATTTATATCCCTTTTGAACAATACACCATCAATGAAAAGATAAGGGATAGCTTGTAATCTGAAATATCTTCATGTTTATTGTTATCCATACCTTCCAGGATAGGTGCCATGTTGTAAGTAGTTCACCAAATCAGTCATCCACCTTGATTCTTGGATCTCTTGAGCAAGTTCAGGTTGCTGATTTTCTGGTTGGACCATGATATTTGATTGCGATACGCAATTTCAGCATGTTGTTTTGAATCTTTGGGTTCTACAGCTTGTTGTTTTTCCATATCAACAATTAGATGTTCACATAAACCTTTACCTCAAACGTCTTAGCAACCCGGATATCAACATCATATTCCATAACCTTCGTTATCCACCCTGCTCTTTTCTCATTCAATTATTTATTTAAAAGGAAAGATTTCACACTTGGATGAGAAACAAGAACGTGAATTTTATTGTTTGAAATCATGTACTTAAAATTCTTTAGTCCTCTGAATACTAAAAGTATTTGTTTTTCAAGAAATATTTACCTTGTTTCGTAATCATGCAAACTCTGTCCAAAGAAAGCAATTGGCTACTCAATTGGCTTGTGTGGGAAACATTTGACTCTCCTTGTGAATAAAACATTGAATTTTGTAAATGAGTTGTATATCTTTCTGCATTTCTATTTTCTGTATGGATTGTATAATGAACTAAACAACTCGAGTAACATAATTGAATGTCTTAATCATGAAGGAAAGAACATTGAATATAACTTGTAACATTAAGTAATGAACTCTAGTTTTTGTGTGATCTACACTTAAGTTTGTTGTTACAAAACTTTACACTTTACCTACTCTGTAATTGGATGTTCTCATCAAGGCAACATAACTATCCTTCGGGGCTTGTGTTCTTTTGCTGAGGATGGTCATGAAATTGCAGACTATGTGATCTGTTATGTTTTGTAACATCACACATAGCTGCAGATTTCATGTATCTTTTAAACAAATTAGCAGTAATAACATAATCTAATATAATCTCCCAAAGCTTAGGTATACTTCACCAATGTTATCCATCGTAACAAAGTTTCGAGTTGCCCATTTTTGCACAAGTGAAAAATTGTCAATAGAGTCCCCTTTGGATTCGGATGAGAGTATGTCAGAAGAAATATTCAGGACAATGGGCACACATCTGATCCCACCTAGCCACCTAGCCCTTGTGCATGGTGTTCTAGATAAAGAAGTAGGCTAGCGCAAGTAATAAAGCATAGACGGGTAGATACCATTTTGTGTTTTATTCATAAGTACATCATACAACATATATACTTATGGCAATGTCATAGGTGTTACTATTTAGAAGTTTGATTGCATTGTTGTTTTTAGGAGCCTCATCAAGACAGAATGTTTGGACCCTTGAGTTCGATGGGAGCTGTTCAACTACTGGTTTAGGTGTTGGCGTAGTTCTTATATCTCTGGATTTCGAGATCTTTCCCTTTGATTTCAAGTTGTAGTTTGATAATACTAATAACATAGCCGAATATGAAGCTTTGTTGTTAGGATTAGAAATGGTAAGACAAAAAGGAATCCAAAATCTCAAAGTACAAGGAGATCTTTGAGTTGATTGTGAATAAAGTAAGGGGAATTTATCAGGTAAAAATGATCGTCTAAAACATTACAGAAACAAGGTTTGGGAAAACATAGAATTGTTTGATGCTTTTTCATTAAAGCGGTCTTAACAGATTACAATGATAAAGCTAATTCCTTTTGCATTTCTCGCATCTCTTCTTCTCCCCACCCATAGTTCAAACAAGACACATATACCATTGAGATTGTGTATCGTCCAAGCATTCCAGATAACTCAACACATTGGCAAGTGTTTAATGATGATCAATAGGTATTGTCTTTTCTTGAGAAAGATGATAACTTTAGTGAGCTTTATTTTGAAGGATCAAAATCAGCTTTTCGTGATTCCGTCTCTAATTCATATCAAGAAATTGATGGTGAATTCATCTAGCTCAAAGGCAATAAGATTCCAAAGGGATTAGTTTCTCTAGAAGGTCTATTTGACAAGCATGACTAGTTCATTCAGAGTAAAAGGCAAGCTAAAGGTGCTTCCTCGTTAGAGGTAGATCAAGTTAACCTAGGCTCACTGATCAACCATGAGATGGTAAACATTGGTAAATGTTGTTCTCTAGAGGAAAAAGAAAGATTATTTTCACTCTTGAAGAGATATATGGATGTCCTAGCATGGTCATATGTGGATCTAAAGTCTTTTAAGCCCAAGGACGTGTAACATAGCATCCCTTTGAAGCATGAGGTTAAACCCTATGGTAGAAGCATAGGCATTATAACCCAAAGATCTCAGGGACTATTCTTGCAGAAATTTAGAAAATGTTAGACACAAGGATTATCTTTCCAATCCATCATTCCACTTGGGTTGCGAACATTGTCCCTGTTAGAAAGAAGAACGGTGAAATCCAGATTTGTGTTAACTTCCGAAACCTCAACAAGTCTTCATTGAAATACAATTATCCATTTCCCATCATGGACCAGGTATTACAGATTGTCACTAGATCAGAAATGTTATCCATGCTTGATGGATTTTTGGGATATAATTAGGTTGAGGTAGCTGCTGAAGATCAACATAAAACAACATTCACCACTCCATGGGGAACCTTTTCTTACAGGAGAATGCCTTTTGGTTTGATTAACGTCGAGCCATGTTTCAAAGGGCTATGGACTTAGCTTTCAGAGATTTAATGGGCAAGGTCATAGTTGTGTATTTGGATGACTTGACGGTCTTCTCTAAAAAGTGAAGTGATCATTATGATCACCTGGAGCAGGTACTCTTAAGGTGCAGGCGTCATGGGATTTCATTAAATCCTAAAAAGTCCATGTTTAGAGTGATAGAAGGAAAGTTGTTGGGTCATATTGTGACTAAAGAAGGAACCAAGATCGATCCAGAGAGGGTGAAGGCCATCCAAAGCCTTACCCTACCCACAAGAAAAACTGGGGTGCACTCCTTTTTGGGAAGGTCAATTTCCTAAGAAGATTTGTACTTGACTTTGCCGATAAAACCAAGGATATCCTTGGAATGATGAAGGATAAAACTCCATTTTGATGGAGCAATGAAGGGAAGCTTACTTTTAAAGAAGTCAATGGGTAATTGCTCACGCTCCTATTCTAGTATGCCTAGATTTCAAGAAATATTTCATCATGTATAGCTATGCTTCCGCACATACTGATATCGGCCATCCTGATGCAAGAAAACGAAGAAGGAATTGAAGCTCCCATTGCTTTCATGAGCTTCCCACTAAAGGAACATGAATTGAAGATGTCACAGATTGAAAAGCATGCTTATGCAGTGGTGAGAGTGGTGAAACATTTCAAGTATTATGTCTTGAGTTCCCACACTCTCGTTCTAGTTCCTGATACTGTAGTTAAATCCATTCTAACCCAACAAGAGTTGGGTAGTCAACGGGGTAACTGGATAGCCAAAGTCTAGGAGTATGACTTGGACATTAGACCTACCAAGTTGGTGTGAGGAAGAGGCCTATGCCAATTGATCACAGAAAACAATGTTGAGACAGAATGCAAAGAAACTGAAGGTACTTCTTCAGAATTGCCCAAAGTGATTTTTGTAAGCATGACTAATGAATGGTATGCAAATATTGCTTTATTTTTAACCTATGGTGAGTGTCCCCCACATTTAAGCCAAAAAGAAAAGAGGACAGTTAAACTCAGGTCTACAAGATACATTTTGTGGGACAATGGTATATACAAGAAAGGTATCGATGGTGTATTCTGCGTTGTGTTGATAAGTCTCAGCAGGTAAGGTTGCTAGAGTCCTTCCACAATCTAGCATGTGGAGGAAATTTCTCTTCTTCCGTAATGGCTTACAAGATCTTATGGGCTAGGTACTATTGGCCTACTCTCTTTCGAGATTCAGCTGAATGGGTGGCCAAGTGTGAAGCTTGTCAACATTTCGTTGGTCATCCTAAGCTGGTAGCTCTTCCCTTAAAGCCTGTGGTGATTGAAGAACCTTTTTGCCAATGGGGAATTGATTTCATTGGAGTGTTGAACCCTACCTCTAGTGCAATCATAATTATGTGCTCACCGCCACAGACTATTTCACCAAGTGGGTGGAAGCTACTCCAATCAAACAAGTAACCTCGAAGTTGTGTGTAACTTTCTCAAGGAGAATATAATTGTTAGATTCGGTGTGCCTCACAAGATCGTTGCTGAAAATGCTTCCAATTTCTCATCCCATGAGCTTGATAGAATTTTTTATGGCTTTGGGATCACATTGAATCATTCATCCGATTATTATCCCCAAGGCAATGGTCAGGATGAATCAAGCAACAAGAACCTGGTGACCATAATTAGAAAGTTGGTCGATGAGAATCAGAGGACATGGCACAAAGCATTATATGATGCATTATGGGTAGATCGGATTACTCCTAAGTGAGCTATTGGAATGTCCCCATTCTAAGTGTTGTATGGGATTGATGCTGAGATTCCTATCTCTGTAGAATTTCTAGCCTTACGGTTGGCTAAAGCAATTGAGGATGAAACTTTTCAAAGTTCCATTGAGAAAAGGATAATGTACCTAGCTAGGCTAGAAGAAGAATGGAGCAAGGTGGTAGATCATGCATTGCATATCATCAAAGCAAAGTCAAAAAGATATTTGACAAAAATCAAAGCAATGCAATTTCCATATTGGAGATCTAGTACTTCTTTGGGATAAGAGAAGGGAACAGAAAGGGATGCATGGCAAGTTTGATTCTTTATGGAAAGGTCCTTTCAAAATTCATTAGTTGAATGATGAAAATAAATTTTGTTTAACATATCTATATGGAGAGTTTTTCCCTCTACCTTTTAGTCGCCAACATCTGAAGTTGTTCCATCAGTAATGCAAGATGCTCTCTTGCATTGTATTATAATTTATTTTATGTTGTGTGTTTGTTTTATTTCTTTCTTCCTTTGTTTGTTTTTGGTTTTTCTTCTTCTGACCCCGTAGCCCAATGGATAAAGCTTTTTGATATATGAGTTCTCTTCCTTTGATGTCTCAAAGAAAGTCCCCAACTAGAGCCAATTGTTATCTTGTTTTAGTGATTTTAGCTAAAAATTGAGATAACCATAGGAATTTTTGAAAAATCTCTTAAAAATCCCTTTTGAAAGAGATTTTCAGGTTTTCAGTTTTTATTGGATGAAAACATGTTTCTCTCATGCATCATGTCTCATGTTTCCTGAAACCTAAAACCAGAATTGCCTAAGTCCTTCATGTCGGGTTTTCGGAACTTAGAAGGATCTAAACATCTCATGCATCATGTCTCATGTTTCCCGAAACCCGAAACCTGAATTGCCTAAGTCCTTCATGTTGGGTTTTTAGAACTTAGAAGCATCTAAACATCTCATGCATCATGTCTCATGTTTCCCAAAACCCGAAACCCAAATTGCCTAAGTCCTTCATGTCAGGTTTTTGGAACTTAGAAGCATCTAAACATCTCATGCATCATGTCTCACCTTTCCGAAACCCGAAACCTGAATTGCCTAAGTCCTTCATGTGGTTTTTGGAACTTAGAAGCATCTAAACATCTCATGCATCATGTCTCATGTTTTATGAAACCAAAACCAAAATTGCCTAAGTCCTTCATGTCGGGTTTTCAGAACTTAGAAGCATCTAAACATCTCATGCATCATGTCTCATGTTTCCCGAAACCTAAAACCCAAAATGAAGCAAATGCATCATGTCTCATGTTACTTGAAACCAAAAATGCATCATGTCTCATGTTTCCCAAAACCCAAAACCCAAAATGAAGCAAATGCATCATGTCTCATGTTTCCCAAAACCCAAAACTAAAATGCATCATGTCTCATGTTTCTCGAAACCCGAAACCCGAAATGAAGCAAATGCATCATGTCTCATGTTTCCCAAAACCTGAAATGCATCATGTCTCATGTTTCCCAAAACCGAAACTTGAAATGAAGAAAATGCATCATGTCTCATGTTTCCGAAACCCAAAACCCGAAATGCATCATGTCTCATGTTTCCCAAAACCTGAAACCGAAATGAAGCAAATCCTTTGTTATAGGTTTTCAAATGCTCCAAGCATGATGACATGTCATTAATGTCCACTTGTCTTCATGTTGGTACACATGTCAAGTGAAGTGTATTAGCAATCATTCCAATGCGCTAGATGAAGCTAAGATGTAGGGCACAATCCGAAAGTTCTAGGAATTCTGAGACAAGTAGGTTGCGCTGGAGGAAGACAAGGATGATGAAACAGAATAAGCATAATGTTTCATGTCATTTCAATCTAGAGATTAACATGTATTTTTCATTTTCTTTTCATCACATAAGAAGCAAATTTTGACTTGGTCTCCTTCGTGAAAGTCAAGTAAAATAAGACTATTGTTAAAAGACTATTTTCTAGGATTTATCATATTTTTCTCTACTCTTTTTATTATAAATAAGGGATGCTTATGCATTCCAAAGGGTTGAGATTTTTGAATATTGAGAACTATTGTGAAGAAGAAAGACTTTGTGTTTTCTTTTAATCATTTGAGGAATAAAAGCTGATGCTATTTTGTAAACTTTGTGTTGTGAGATGTATCTTTCTTAAGATATTGTTCTTATGTTCATAATCTTAAGCTATTCTTTGTTTAGCATCTTGATTGTTCTAATCATTTCAAACATTACATTTTTTATCTAAATCTTGTATGATTATTTCGTGCTCTGTGTTTACTCGAAAGAAAATACATTCCTCTCATTTCCTTTCCATTGTGTTTCTTCCATAATAATAATTTCCTTTCTAATCCTTTCCATTTATAAAAACAACATCTTCACCTAGTGTGGATATGGATTTTAGGATTCTATCCCAACCCCAATGGTTAGATTAGTGTGAATATTGTACATATTATTTTTGTTGTGTTTTAGATTAGTAATAAACATAAGCCTCACATGTCTTTGAGGAGGGATTTAATCCCATATATTGTGGTTGAACCTCATATTTTGGCTTAACAAAATATCCAACCAACAATTTTTGGTGACTCTCTGGGGAATACGAATTGATAAGACTAAGCTTATCCTATTGGTGTCTGGCGACTCTGTATTTGCCTTATATTCAAGAAAATCCATTTTCCGATTCAAGTGGCAGGAAGATCTTCACTTGGTCAAGCGAGCCAAGGGTGGAAACTAATCCATTCTTTGATTTGCTTCAACAACATAATTTTAGGATTTCACCCAACAATGTTGCATCTAGTTGAGCAAGAAGTTCTTTTCCCATCCGAAGAACTCGGATTCCTCAAGAACAAGAAGTTTCTATAACTTGTCATGCATTATTCTTGTCGGATATTCAGATTCTTATACGCACTTCATTTAGAAGAATGGCAACACAACTTGTGCCTTAGGTGCAGCTATTGGTCCTCTTTCCCTTACTCCACCATTGCATGACCTACCTCATGGATCACTAGAAGAATATTCCTAAGTTCAATGGTGATGGAAAACAACATCCTGACGAACACATTGCTTCATTCTTTGTTGCATGTGGTGTTCTTGGGGTTGCTCATGAAGATGTCTCTGTTTGACTCTTCATTGAAACATTGCATGGTGTAGCAAGCAGAATGGTTTTACCATCTCCCAAATGCATGCATTACCAACTGGGCTACCATGAGATCTATATTTGAAGCAAGGTTCAAACTAGCTGAAGATTCTCACACCTTGTTAGCACAACTTACACACATGAAGAAGGAGTCTTATGAACCCATGCGGGACTTCATAGCCAAATTCAACAAGCTGATCCACAAGATTCCAGACCTAGTTGTTCCTACTCTTGAAAATCAAAAGTGTTTCTTCATCAACGCTCAGCCTCCTGATGTAAGCTTCTTGTTGAGAAGATCTGTTATTCTTGATTTTGCCACCGCTCAAGCTACAACCACCGAAATAGAAGATGATCTTATTCTGGCTGGAAAGATCAGAAGAGAATCATCAAAGCCTAAAAATTAGAGTTCTTCTCAGAGTACTACTGATCCTATGATTCAGAATATGGCCAATGACTTGATCACTTTAAAGAAGCAAATGTCTCAACAAGCAACCAACATTCCTTATCGGGATATTCCTAGATGGAATTTCAACAATGCCAATGACACTCCTGCAAGAGATAGGAATCGAGTTGATCGCTACTCCCACCAGGCTAGCCATTGAAGCTCCTCTATCAACACAACAGTTGAAATAATTGAGGAGGATGAGGAACTAGAAGATCACGACTCTCATGAAGCCTTCAAAGCTTCAGGATATGTTGATGAGTCTTTTGACGATTCAGCTGGCGACTCCAACATTGGTTATTTGGAATATGAGAAAGATGAAGATGAGCATGATGGACAATCATTTGTAGTTTTCACTTGATCCCAATCTCAAAACCCTAGAAAGCCAGTTGAAAGCTCCAAGGATAAAAGTAAGGAAGCTCCCGTAGTTATGGAAAAGAGGATCTCCCATCTCAGCACAAACTAAAAAGGAGATAACAAAAAAGGTAACTTCACCTTCCAACTCTCTTTCTCCTACTTTCAAGGCCAGTACCTTGGCTTAGACCAATGTAACTAGAATTGAGCCCTCCATCATTCCTTCATATACCACTTTCGACATCATTGATCATGCAAAGAAAACCAAAATCCAAATGTTGGAAGTTGAATACCTTCAGTCCAACCTTGAGCAATTTGAGAAACTTACCAAATTCATTAGAAGCAAGGTTGTTATTCCTCCATCTTTGAAAGGCATTTTTCCTAGCCCCACTTAGCCTTTACCTCAGAGTAATATGACCTCTGCTGCTTCTTTAGGAAAGATTGAACCATTTTATTTGTCTTTACTTATAAACGGTTTTAAACTCAGCAATTGCATAATTGACTCAGGAGCCTCTGATAATGTAATGCCCACAAAATTAGCTCATGCCCTTGGACTCACATTGACTAAATCTTATGGGTGATGTTACTCCATGGAAACTAAACAAGTCCCCTTGATTGGCCAAATCAAGGATGCACAATTTGCATTTGTTGCCTTCCTGAAAAAAGAGTGAAAATGACTATCCTGGTTATGGATATCCCAGTTGCTTATGGTATTCTCTTAGGAAGAGGTTTTTGTAAAGATGTTAAAGGAGAAATCAACATGGACTAGATGAAATCTAAAATTCTAGTAAATGGAGTTCCTCGTGTCCTTCACACCGAAGCACAAGCAAAGTACCTGGTTACTAAATCAGATGATCTAAGGCTCAAATTCTCTTTAAAGATGCATGCTTGGGTAATTATTTCCTGACATCTGAGGTGCCCTCTATAGAAGTGAAAGAAGAAGATCCTAACATTGTTTGGACCCTTGAGTTTGATGGGAGTTGTTCAACTACTGGTTTAGGTGCCGGCATAGTTCTTATATCTCGGATTTTGAGATCTTTCCCTTTGCTTTCAAGTTGTAGTTTGATAATACTAATAACACAACCGAATATGAAGCTTTGTTATTAGGATTAGAAATGGCAAGACAAAAAGGAATCCAAAATCTCAAAGTATAGGGAGATGCCGAGTTGATTGTGAATCAAGTAAGGGGAATTTATCAGGTAAAAAATGATCATCTAAAACATTACAGAAACAAGGTTTGGGACAACATAGAATGCTTTGATGCTTTTTCCATTAAAGTAGTCTTAAGAGATTACAATGATAAAGTTGATTCCTTAGCTATTTCTGCATCTCTTCTTCTCCCCACCCACAGTTCAAATAGGACACCTATACCATTGAAATTATGTATCGTCCAAGCGTTCCAGATAACTCAGCACATTGAAAAGTGTTTAATGACGATCAACAGGTATTGTCTTTTCTTGAGAAAGCCGATAACTTTAGTGAGCTTTATTTTGAAGGATCAGAATCAGCTTTTCATGAGTCCGTCTCTAATTCATATCAAGAAATTGATGGTGAATTCATCCAGCTCAAAGGCAATAAGATTCCAAAGGATTAGTTTCTCTAGAAGGTCTATTTGACAAGCATGACCGGTTCATTTAGAGTAAAAGGCAAGCTAAAGGTGCTTCCTCATCAGAGGTAGATCAAGTTAACTTGGGCTCACGATCAACCATAGATGGTAAACATCAGTAAATGTTGTTCTCTGGAGGAAAAAGAAATATTCTCTTCACTCTTGAAGAGATATATGGATGTCCTAGCATGGTCATATGTGGATCTAAAGTCTTTCAAGCCCAAGGATGTGCAACATACCATCCCTTTGAAGCTTGAGGTTAAACCCTACAGGAAGAAGCAGAGGCATTACAACCCAAACATCTCAGGGACTATTCTTGCAGAAATTTAGAAAATGTTAGGATTTAAGGATTATCTTTAGAATCATCATTCCACTGGGTTGCAAACATTTTCCCTGTCGAAAGAAGAATGGTGAAATCCAAATTTGTGTTAACTTCCGAAACGTCAACCAGTCTTCATTGAAAGAAAATTATCCATTTCCCATCATGGACCAGGTATTCTAGATCATCCTTTGGATCAGAAATGTTATCCATGCTTGATGGATTTTTGGGATATAATCAGGTTGAGGTAGCTACTGAAGATCAACATAAAACAACATTCACCACTCCATGGGGAACCTTTTCTTACAGGAGAATGCCTTTTGGTTTGATTAATGCCTTTTGTTTGATTAATGCCAGAGCCATGTTTCAAAGGGCTATGGACTTAGCTTTCAGAGATTTAATGGGCAAGGTCATAGTTGTGTATTTGGATGACTTGATGGTCTTCTCTAAAAAGTGAAGTGATCATTATGATCATCTGGAGCAAGTACTCTTAAGGTGTAGGCGTCATGGGATTTCATTAAATCCTAAAAATTCCATGTTAGAGTGATAGAAGGAAAGTTGTTGGGTCATATTATGAATAAAGAAGGAACCAAGATATATCCAGAGAGGGTAAAGGCCATCCAAATCCTTACCCTACCCACAAGAAAAACTGGGGTGCACTCCTTTTTTAGGAAGGTCAATTTCCTAAGAAGATTTGTACCTGAATTTGCTGATAAAACAAAGGATATCCTTGGAATGATGAAGGATAAAACTCCATTTCGATGAACACTGAAGGGAAGCTTTCTTTTGAAGAATTCAAATGGGTAATTGCTCATGCCCCTATTCTGGTATTCCTAGATTTCAAGAAAGATTTCATCATGTATAGCTACGCTTCCGCACATACAATATCGACCATCCTGATGTAGGAAAATGAAGAAGGAATTGAAGCTCCCATTACTTTCATGAGCTGCCCACTAAAGGAACATGAATTGAAGATGTCACAGATTGAAAAGCATGCTTATGCAGTGGTGAGAGTGGTGAAACATTTTAGGTATTATGTCTTGAGTTCCCACACTCTCGTTCTAGTTCCTGATACCATAGTTAAATCCATTCTGACCCAACAAGAGTTAGGTAGTCAATAGGGTAAATGGATAGCCAAAGTCCAAGAGTATGACTTGGACATCAGACCTACCAAGTTGGTGCGAGGAAGAGGCCTATGCCAATTGATCGCATAGAAAACAATGTTGAGATAGAATGCGAAGAAACTAAAGGTACTTCTTCAGAATTGCCCAAAGTGCTTTTCATAAGCATGACTGATGAATGGTACACATATATTGCTTTCTTTTTAACCTATGGTGAGTGTTCCACATTTAAGCCAAAAATAAAAGAGGATAGTTAAACTCAAGTCTACAAGATACATTCTGTGGGACAATGGTATATACAAGAAAGGTATCGATGGTGTATTCTGCGTTGTGTTGATAAGTCTCAGCAAGTAAGGTTTCTAGAGTCCTTCCACAATCTAGCATGTGGAGGAAATTTCTCTTCTTTCGTAATGGCTTACAAGATCTTATGGGCCAGGTACTATTGGCCTACTCTCTTTTGAGATTCAACTGAATGGGTGGCCAAGTGTGAAGCTTGTCAACATTTCATTGGTCATCCTAAGCTGAGCAGCTCTTCCCTTAAAGCCTGTGGTGATTGAAGAACCTTTTCACCAATGGGGAATTGATTTCATTGGAGTGTTGAACCCTACCTCTAGTGCGGTCATAATTATGTGCTCACCACCACAGACTATTTCACCAAGTGGGTGGAAGCTACGCCAATCAAGCAAGCAACCTCCGAAGCTATGTGTAACTTTCTCAAGGAGAATATAATTGTTAGATTCGGTGTGCCTCACAAGATCATTGTTGACAACGCTTCCAATTTCTCATCCCATGAGTTGATAGAATTTTGTTATGGCTTTGGGATCACATTGGCTCATTCATCCGATTATTACCCCCAAGGCAATGGTCAGGTTGAATCAAGCAATAAGAACTTAGTGACCATAATCAGAAAGTTGGTCGACGAGAATCAGAGGACATGGCACAAAGCATTATATGATGCATTATGGGTAGATCGTATTACTCCTAAGTGAGCTATTGGAATGTCCTCATTCCAAGTGTTGTATGGGATTGATGTTGAGATTCCTATCTTTGTAGAATTTCCAGCCTTATGGTTGGCTAAAGCAATTGAGGATGAAACTTTTCAAAGTTCCATTGAGAAAAGGATAATGTACCTAGCCAGGCTAGAAGAAGAATGGAGCAAGGTGGTAGATCACATTGCATATCATCAGAGAAAATTTAAAAAGATATTTGACAAAAATCAAAGCAACACAATTTCCATATTGGAGATCTAGTACTTCTTTGGGATAAGAGAAGGGAACAGAAAGGGATGCATGGCAAGTTTGATTCTTTATGGAAAGGTCCTTTCAAAATTCATCAGTTGAATGATGAAAATAGATTTTTTGTCTATCATATCTTGATGGAGAGTTTCTCCCTCTACCTTTCAGTGGCCAACATCTGAAGTTGTTCCATCAATAATGAAAGATGCTCTCTTGCACTGTATTATAATTTATTTTTGTTGTGTGTTTGTTTTATTTCTTTCTTCCTTTGTTTGTTTTTGGTTTTTCTTCTTGACCCCGTAGCCTAATGGATAAAGCTTTTTGATACATGAGTTCTCTTCCTTTGATGTCTCAAAGAAAGTCCCCAACTGGAGCCAATTATTATCTCATTTTAGTGATTTTAGCTAAAAATTGAGATAACCATAGAATTTTTGAAAAATCTCTTAAAAATTCCTTTTGAAAGAGATTTTTTAGGTTTTCGGGTTTTATTGCATGAAAACATGTTTCTCTCATGCATCATGTCTCATGTTTCCTAAAACCCGAAACTCGAATTACCTAAGTCCTTCATGTCGGGTTTTCAGAACTTAGAAGCATCTAAACATCTCATGCATCATGTCTCATGTTTCCCGAAACCCAAAACCCGAATTGCCTAAGTCCTTCATGTGAGTTTTCAAAATTTAGAACCATCTAAACATCTCATGCATCATGTCTCATATTTCTCGAAACCCGAAACCTAAATTACCTAAGTCCTTCATGTCGGGTTTTCAGAACTTAGAAGCATCTAAACATCTCATGAATCATGTCTCATGTTTCCCGAAACCCAAAACCTGAATTACGTAAGTCCTTCATGTTGGGTTTTCAGAACTTAGAAGCATCTAAAAATCTCATGCACCATGTCTCATGTTTCAAAACCGAAACCCGAATTGCCTAAGTCCTTCATGTCATGTCTCATTTTGGAACTTAGAAGCATCTAAACATCTCATGCATCATGTCTCATGTTTCTGAAACCCGAAACCCAAAAAATGAAGAAAATACATCATGTTTCATATTAGCCAAAACCCATATGCATCATGTCTCATGTTTCTCAAAACCCGAAACCCAAATTGAAGCAAATGCATCTTGTCTCATGTTTCTTGAAACCCGAAACCCAAAATGCATCATGTCTCATGTTTCCCAAAACCAAAATGAAGCAAATGCATCATGTCTCATGTTTCTGAAACTGAAATTTTGACTTGGTCTCCCACAGTGAAAGTCAAGCAAAATAAATTTTCTCTCTAGAAATGCATCATTTCTCATGTTTCCCAAAACACGAAACCTGAAATGAAGCAAATGCATCATGTCTCATGTTTCGCAAACTCGAAACCCAAAATGCATCATGTCTACTGTTTCCCGAAACCTAAAATCTGAAATGAAGCAAATGCATCATGTCTCATGTTTCCCAAAACATGAAACTTGAAATGCATCATGTCTCCCAACCCAATGGTTAGATTAGTGTGAATATTGTACATATTATTTCTGCTATGTTTTAGATTAGTAATAAACAAGGCAGCCTCACTTGTCTTTGAGGAGGGATTTAATCCCATATACTATGGTTGAACTCATCATTTTGGCTTGACAAAATATCCAACCAACACTTGTCAAAAGTCTTCTTGATTTGTTTATGATTCTTTTCCATGTTTAAATGAGCTTGATCTCTTAGCTCTTGTAATTCCATTAACTCTGCATAACGAACCTACAATGGTTCATTCTCAAGTAGCTCCATTTGATGCAACAAATCTAATGCGGGTAACTCAACTGAAATAGGCATTCTTGCTTATTTTCCATACACAAGCTTGTATGGTGAATTGCCAATTGATCTGTTAGGAGTTACTCTATCAGCCCAAAGTGTGGAATTCAACATCAGATGCCAAGCTCTTTTATTATCCTTGATTTTTCTTTTGATGATTCTTAACAGTTCTTGTTAGTACTTTCAGCTAAACCATTACCTTGTGGGTAATAATTAGATGAATAAATTAGATATATTCCATGTTTGACTGCCCAATATATTACCTTTGCACCAAGGAATGCTAAGGCATTAGCTGATATGATAGTTGTTGGAACATCAAATCTGCATACTATTCCTTCATAAAAGGATAGTATCGAAGCTTTTTAGCATCTTTCAAGGCTATTGCTTCATTCCATTGTGTAAAATAATCTATAATAGTTAAGATCCACTTATTTCCTTTGTGACGAAGGCGGGTTTATCATGCCAAGAAAGTCAAGATCCCACTACATAAAATGCTATAAGATGAAATAGGTTGCAAAGGAAATGAAGCAAGACGTTCTTTTCCAACAAAGAAAGCACATTTCTTACACTTTATAATCCATTCAAAATAGTCTTTGAATATGTTAGGCCAATAGTAACATGCTTTCATAATTTTTAAGTTGTAGTACGTGTTGAGAAGTGACCTCCTGCAGGTCCTTCATGGAATTCTGATAATATTTTTGAATTTTATCGTAATCAATGCATTGCAGCAAGTTCCCATTTATATCCCTTTTGAACAATACACCATCAATGAAAAGATAAGGGATAGCTTGTAATCTGAAATATCTTTGTTTATTCTTATCCATACCTTCCAAATAGGTGTCATGTTGTAAGTAGTTCACCAAATCAGTCATCCACCTTGATTCTTGGATCTCTTGAGCAAGTTTAGGTTGCTGATTTCTTGGTTAGACAATGATATTTGATTGCTGATATGTAATTTCAGCATGTTGTTCTGAATCTTTGGGTTCTGCAGCTTGCTATTTTTCCATATCAACAATTAGATGTTCACATAAACCTTTACCTCAAACCGTCTTAGCAACTCGGATATCAACATCATATTCCATAACCTTCGTTATCTAGCCTGCTCTTTTCTCATTCAATTCTTTATTTAAAAGGAAAGCTTTCACACTTGGATGAGAAACAAGAACGTGAATTTTATTGTTTGAAATCATGTACTTAAAATTATTTAGTCCTCTGACTACTGAAAGTACTTGTTTTTCAATAAATGTGTACCTTGTTTCGTAATCATGCAAACTCTGTCCAAAGAAAGCAATCAATTGGCTGCTCAATTGGCTTGTGTAGGAAACATTTGACTCTCCTTGTGAATAAAGCATTGAATTTTTTAAATGAGTTGTATATCTCTTTCGCATTTACGCTTTAGTATCGATTATATAATGAACTAAACAACTTAGTAACATAATTGAATGTCTTAATCATGAAGGAAAGAACATTGAATAGAACTTGTAACATTAAGTAATGAACTCTGGTTTTTGTGTGATCTGCACTTAAGTTTGTTATTTCAAAACTTTACACTTCACATACTCTGCAGTTGGATGTTTTCATCAAGACAACATAACTGTCCTTTGGGGCTTGTGTTCTTTTGTTGAGGATGGTCATGAAATTACAGACTATGTGATCTGTTATGTTTTGTAACATCACACATAGTTGCAGATTTCATGTAATCTTTTAAATAAATCAGTAGTAACAACATAATCTAATATAATCTCCCAAAGCTTAGGTATACTTCACCAATGTTATCCATCATAACAAAGTTTGAGTTGCCCAATTTTGTACAAGTGCAAAATTGTCATGAGTCCCCTTTGGATTCAAATGAGAGTACGTCGGAAGAAATATTTAGGACAACGGGCACACATATGATCCCACCTAGCCACCTAGCCCATGCGCATGGTTTTCCATATCAAGAAGTAGGCTTTCACGGGTAATAAAGCATAGATGGGTAGATACCATTTTGTTTTTATTCATAAGTGCATCATATAACAAATATACTTATGGCGAGTGTCATAGGTGTTACTCTTTAGAAGTTTGATTGCATGGTTGTTTTCAGAGCCTCATCGGGGATGAGAACATTGGCATGCAAAATGTCGAGATAAATTCTATGGGTGTTGCGACCACATATAATGTTTGTGTTTATTTCGAGTACTATAAGTGGAACACAAGGAGTACATCAACTCATCTACAACCCACAATAGGGGCACTAAAGGATTAGGAGGAGGAAAAACTGGTGGTAGTTCTAGTTCATGATCTAGAGGACAAGGTCTGTCATCACCAATCTAGCACTATGATAATTCTTCACCGGGAACTCCTCGTGCTATGATTATTTACTAATGCACAACCTTTAGTTTGGTGGATGTAATCTGGAAACAAAACAACAACCAAACACAAGAATACCATCGACTATGATAAGACGGAATGATGACAAATCTGAAATATCAAAGTAAATTATAATATTAACATGAAATTGTTACAATCTCACCCATGAGGTACTTCAACAAGACTATGGGAGAAACTTTACAATTACACCTCTCGATGGCTTCTTCAACACACCTTTAACTGATGGCTTCCTTTGCACACTTCCTACAATATTTCTCACTACTTCTTTCTATGCTAAATGAGGGGGGTGGCCTCTCTATTTATAGAACTTCCAAGCTTATCCATCCTATCTCTAAGATAGGATAAGAAATCCACTACGACAAATCATATTCCATACCTTAACTCTTATCGCGTAAATGTAAGCTTATCTCTTGAGATAAGATAAACCTTATCATTTTACATGGGTTCCACATTTTTAGACATTTTATAAATAAAATACACAAAATATTTATGACCTCACTCCTTGTCCTTATTACCAATATAATATTTCTAATTCCTAATCATGTAGACCCTACTTCTCTAATTACCCAAACTTTGACATTTTAACATTACCAAACCACTTACGATAAATATTTGCTTTTACAACATTCCTATTGTACTTTGGACTATTACCGTACTCCACATTATTGGTGACAATTGACGACGCCGTTATCTTCTATCAGACGCTACTACTAATTATACTTAACAACATCCTATTCCTAATACATACATTAATGAAATAGAAATTATGGAGGAAAATTTTAGTGTCGACATCTTCCCCCTTCCTAGCTTCTACTCCGTCCTCGGAGTAGACTATTCTGGTGCTTGGAAAATCTTCAACTTGTCATGGTTGACCCATTTCGTAATGGGAGTGCCATCCAATTCCTCCAGTCAGTACGTACCATTTTCATGCACAGCTACTATTTTGTAGGGTCCCATCCATTTTGGAAGAAATTTTCTCTGTCTTCTTTTTTTGTATCTGGAATCATATACTAGAACCAAGTCATTCACTTGAAATGGAGACCACTGGATCTTTTGATCAAAGTACTCCTTCTGCTTCATTTTCTTCTTATGGCTTGTATCCTTTGCTATTTCCCTCATTTCCTCTAGCAAATGAAGATGTACCAACCTTTCTTTTACTGAATCACTTTCATCCATCCTTTCATTTTTCATAACTCTCACAGTGGGAATATCAAACTCAATAGGAAGAACTGGATCAATGCCATAGGCCAACTGAAATGGGGAGTATCCTGTTGCTAACTTTGATGTTGCCCTATATGCCCACAATGCTGCATGAATCCTTTTATCCCATTTATGTACCTGCAAGGCTGCATCTTTTGCTAGAATTTGACACAACACAAAATTTGTTTGTTCCACCTGTCCATTTGTGCTTGGCTTGTATGTTGTTGCCTTCCTGTGCTTAATAGAAAACTTATTGACTAGGGCTTCTACCACCTCATTAATGAAGTGGCTTCCACGATCATTACAATTTCTAATGGACAACCAAATCTGGTGACAATGCATTCATATATGAACCTTGCCACTTCATCCATGGAAGCTGTTTTTAATGGCCTAGCTTCAACCCACTTGGTTAAATAATCTGTGGCAACTACAATATACTTATTTTGGCATGATGTAGTTGGAAGTGGACCTACAATTTCTATTCCCCACTTTTCAAAGGGACCACGTGGAAGAATAGGACATAATGGAGCTGATGAAGTCTTACGGTTACCATGTGTTTGAAAAATATCACATGTCTTACAATAATTATAACAATCTTTAAAAAGAGTGGGCCAGTGATAACCTGCATCCAAGATCCTTCTTACTGTAAGTTGTCCAGAGAAGTGCCCTCCACATGTACCATTGTGGAATTCTTCTAGCAGCTCCTTTCCTTGATCACGTCCAACTGCCCTCTTGTATTGTCCATCAGGTCCTATTCGAAATAATGCTCCATGCAGAATAGAATATGGACGATTGGCTTGAGTAATCTTTCTCTTAGTCTTTGCATTGGCACCATCAGGAAACTTGAATTCATTCAGATAATTCCAAATATCTATGTATTCACTAGGGATTGTGTCAAGGGAGAACAATGTTGCATCGGGAAAATCATCATCATCACAAGATGATCCTAAACCATCATAGGCTCGAGAGAGTGCATCTGCATTGACATGCTTCTTTCCTAGCCTATCTATAATATCAAATTCAAATTCTTGTAGCAAAATTATCCATCTTGCTATCCTCCCTGATGGGTTAGGCTTATTGACAATATATTTCAGAGCCTGATGATCCGTTACAACTATAAATTTCTGCCCTAGCAAGTAATTTCTAAACTTCTTTACAGCAAAAATGATAGCCAGAGCCTCTTTTTCAGTTACAGTATAGTTTACCTCAGCACTGCTCATTTGTCTGCTCCCAAAGTAAATTGGATGTTCATTCCCATTTTCATCCTTTTGGCTCAAAGTACTTCCTAGTGCTGCATCCGAGGCATCGAGTGTACACAATGAATGGCTTGCTCAATCTGGATTCTTCAAAACAGGTGAAGACACCAGGGCTTCCTTCAGTTGTCCAAAAGCTTCATGCGCCTTGTTTCTTGGTTCATAAGCAACATCCTTCTTCAAGAACTGGGTTAGTGGTTGTGTAATCTTTGAGAAATTCTTGATGAACCTTATAAGTAACCCACATGGCCTAAAAATGATCTCAACTTACTTCTATTCATAGGAAATGGTAAATCTTTGATTTTTGAAACTTTATCAGGATCAATACCAATACCATCTCTGGATACAACATGCCCTAACAAAACACCTTTAGAACATCCAAAGACACACTTTGTAGGGTTTAGTGAGGCTTGTGCTTCATCTAACCTTTGAAATTCTATCTCCATCTGGTGCAGGTGGTCCAACTTGCTCCCATAGATACAAAAATCATCCATAAATACTCTGATGAAGGTCCCAATGTAGGGTTCGAACACCCTATTCATCAAACGCTGGAATGTTGCCGGAGCATTACACAACCCAAAAGGCATAACTCTATAAGCAAACGTTCCCCAAGGAGTGGTGAACGTGGTCTTCAGCTGATCTTTCTCTGCTATACGAACTTGGTTGTAGCCGCTATATCCATTAGCAAAACTATAGCACTCCTGGCCAGCTACTTCGTCCAAGATCTGATCTGAAAATGGAAGAGGGTAATGATCCTTCTTTGTTGCCTTATTGAGCTTCCTGTAATCAACACAAATGCGTAGCTTCCCATTCTTTTTATTGAGATCACAATGGGAGAAACCCATTCTAAATTCTCCACAGCAAATATGAATCCTGCATCAAGCAACTTATCTATTTCTTCTTTTACAGTCTTGGAAAAATTAGGATTCATTCTATATGGCATTTGCTTTATGGGCTTAGCACCATCTACCAGCTCAATACAATGTTCTACCCAACTTACTTGACGAAGTTCCTTGTAATCAAAAGTGAATAGGTGTATGTACCTTGAAAGAGCTGGAGGTAGGATTCCTTCTCACTCTCCATTACAAACATCACCAATCTTTATTTGTTGGAGACGATCATCAACTTCTTCTTGAGATAATTTTATGGAGTCATGAGTTGGTGTGGATCTGGCGGGATATCCATGACTGAAACATCCACCTCACTTTCTTCATCTTTAGTGTCCACTTCACTGGTACTAGAGTAATCAGAGGATGTCCAATCATCAGTTTCATCACTTGAATCCATAGGTTCTGCTTTATGATGTCGAGGGATCACGTTTATCTTCACCCTCTCTCTACCACGTCCAAGTGTCATGAAACCTTCATTCTAGTAGTTTCTTGCATGAACTCTCCTTAGCCATGGTCTTCCCAGCAGCATTGGGTACGCAACAGTACCATTTTTCATCACCGAAAGTCTACCACACATACAACACCCATAATGAGATATTGCCACATTTGAAACTACACCTTCGGTTTAGTTTTTCCCTTATTTAATGACCTTAACATAAGTGTTGAAGGGAGATCAATTTTTAAACCCAACATATTCATTACAGACTTGGTCATTACATTAACTGCAGCACCTCCATCAACTAAGACATCATGAATTGAAATACCATTACATAATACCTCAGCTTGTGGAGCATAGGGATCTGCCTCTGCCTCCAAAATAGGGACCTCAACCTCCTTCCTTCTTCGAGCATTGAGTCCACCTCGCAACTCCCGCCTCTTCTCAGAAGACATAGCCAAGAGTTGACCATATGTAATATTTGCAGGCCTTTTGGACAGATCTTCCAAGATGGAGTATGGTCCTTGCCCCGTGAAATCGAGAAAATCCCGCACACCCAACTTTCTTCTCCTATGTTTCTTACTAGTTTCTTCTTTCATCTTCTTAGGATCATTTCCATCTTGATTATCTTTTTCTTTCTTTCTTTTTGTTACAAACACATCTACTTCATTATTTCTGCTCTTATCTACTACATCAAAAGAATTCACAGGTGCTTTTCCTTTATCATTATCTCTTGTACCAGATGTAGAAGCTCTATCTGGACAATTATACTTATAATGACCCTTTTTATAACAACCATAACAAACAACTTCAAAAATATTTCTTTTTGGACCTCTATCTCCTCCCGAGAACTAAATTCCTTTCCTTGAAGAAGATTAATAGTTAACCGGCCCATCTTCCTAAGTAGATCTTCATACTCAGTAGATGTACTAGGAGAAATATTTGTGCTCACCGGGAGTGGTTGTGGATTCTGGACCAAAGGTGCTGGTGTAGGCTCTACTTTAACAACAATTTCTTTGGGCTCCTCTTCCATGCTTTCTTCTTGCCTTCTTGCAATCTCCTTTGCTTGTTCAATGGTAGCTAGGCGGTCATACTTCACTCGTTGTCTAATCTCTAGCTTCATCCCAAGAATGAAGTGCTTACAGAGGAGATTATCCACGCCATTCATCAACCCATCCGCTAATCCTTCCTTCCGAATCTGGGCATCGAGCTTCCTCCTTAGCTCTAGAACATGAGCATGATAATCCCTTATCTTCTCCTTCTCTCCTTGGGATAACTTTGTGATCTCGATCATGAGATCTACATATTTCTGTTGTTCACCAAATTCTTCAAGAAAACTTTCAGTTAATAAATCCCATGAATTTTTCACATTATCACCTAGTGTTTCAAACCACCTAAGTGCTGAACCATCCAAAAAGGTAGAAAAAAATTCAGTCCATTGTTCCCTTCTTATAAGGCCATTACAAATACAAGATCGCTTAAACTCTTGAATGAAAGAAGAAGCATCTTCATTAGATTGAGCTGAAAAAACAGGAATCTTTCCCATTTTCAAAAGTAACCACCATGAAATACCAACCCACAAGTACAATCAACAAGACTTATGTGCACAAATAATTGGAATTACTATAGAAATGACCACGGTAAACTATGGTAAAACTTGACTTACTACGGTAAAAACTGATTTTACTGTGGTAAACACTATTCACAGTAAAAAGTGAAGTTACTGCGGTAAATACTATTCACGGTAAAAAGTGACTTTACTGTGATAAATACTATTCACAGCAAAAATGACTTTATCATGGTAACTACTATTCACGGTAAAAATGACTTTACCATGGTAACTACTATGCACAGTAAAAACAAGGTTACCCTCTAATTGATTTTTGACTAAGTGGGAATATCTCTCCAGAAAATCCACCAACGAGGAATGGTCCCAGCAACGGAACCAAAATGTCATCACCAATCCGGCACTATGATAATTCTTCACCGGGAACTCCTCGTGCTATGATTATTTACTAATGCACAGCCTTTAGTTTGGTGGATGTAATCTGGAAACAAAACAACAACCGAACACAAGAATACCATCGACTATGATAAGACGGAATGATGACAAATCTGAAATATCAAAGTAAATTATAATATTAACATGAAATTGTTACAATCTCACCCATGAGGTACTTCAACAAGACTATGGGAGAAACTTTACAATTACACCTCTCGATGGCTTCTTCAACACACCTTTAACTGATGGCTTCCTTTGCACACTTCCTACAATATTTCTCACTACTTATTTCTATGCTAAATGAGGGGGGTGGCCTCTCTATTTATAGAACTTCCAGGCTTATCCATCCTATCTCTAAGATAGGATAAGAAATCCACTATGACGAATCATATTCCATACCTTAACTCTTATCTGTACATGTAAGCTTATCTCTTAAGATAAGATAAACCTTATCATTTTACATGGATTCCACATTTTTAGACTTTTTATAAATAAAATACACAAAATATTTATGACCTCACTCCTTGTTCTTATTACCAATATAATATTTCTAATTCCTAATCATGTAGACCCTACTTCTCTAATTACCCAAACTTTGACATTTTAACATTACCGGACCACTTACGACAAATATTTACTTTTACAACATTCCTATTGTACTTTGGCATGTTACCGTACTCCACATTATTAGCGACACCGTCTTGATCGACGGCGCCGTTATCTTCTATCGACGCTACTACTAATTATAATTAACAACATCCTATTCTAATACATACATTAATGAAATATAAATTATGGAGGAAAATTTTAGTGTCGACAGTCCACATCCACAAAATGCACCTAATAAACCTCTTCAACCACAACATACCCCTCGGGTTTGTTATGAGATGTCTCTTCATTTACCAAAATATAGAGGTATTGAAGATGTAAGCAAAAAAGAGGTGTTAGTATGCAAAATAAGAAATTAACCAAACTAATTCTTAAACTAACACTTCTAATTGATACCTCAAATAGAGAAAGATGGAATGGAAGGAGAATAATACCTACACTTACTAAAAGATTGCACAACTCCTTTATTTATTTTAGATGTGATCTTGATTGCTTGATTATGCTTTAAATTAGTGGGATAATTTGGGCAGCACCTCCCCTTTGATGAATGATGATTTTCTTGATTAAGATGATGATAGATTGATTGTAAATGGATAAAGATGAATGATAGATTGATTGAGTGGTAAACATGGCATAGATTTGATATGAATTTGTGACTTTCTTCAAGTTAGCTCTCACAGAGGAGGATAACCCAATTTATATTTTTTGGGTGGATGATTCAATGGCTAAGATGAAGCCATGTTGGATTGAGATCAAGGGTGGGGGATTTATGTGAGGATGGAGGATTCTACAGCTAGAGGATTATAGAATTTGAAAGAAGATTAAATATAGGGTGAGAGGTTTATTTGAATTTTTTAATGGACGGAAGTTTAGAGAGGATTTAGAAATAGAAGCCTCTACATTTAGAGGTGTGATGATGTGATTAGATTAGGATTATATTAGGTTAAATAAATGTGATTAGGTATGTGAATTATGGAAAAGATAGGTGTAGGGATGTGTAGGGTAGGTGGTAGGTGAGATATAGGAATATTAAATTCCTATAAAATGTTAATGGGATTAAATTAAGATGATATTATATAATAATGGATTAATGATATTAATGATAAAATGGGATGTAAGATGAATTTAAAGGATTAATGATAAATGATAAATGATAAATGATGATAAAATGATAGAGGGTTAATAAGATATTAATGTGATAAAATGGATTAAATAATAATAATTAATCTTACGATTAATTTATATGGATGATGTTGGGATGGATTAACTATGATTAAGCATGTCGATTTTTTAGATGTCTACATTTTTCCCCTCTTTGAAGTGTTATTGTAGAAAAGTGATAGTTCAAAGAAGATAAGATATTAGGATAGTGATATGATACCCCCTCGAGGGGTTAGGCAGGGAGGGAACGAGTCGGGTAATGGTTATCCCATTTTTCCCTCTGGTGAAATTGGATGAATGAAAAGATTACATGAGGAATGTTTCTCTAAAATTCTAAAAATTTTTAATGCACCTCATGAAACCCAGAGGATTGACAAGATTTGGACCAGATTGGAAGAATCCTTAAAAAAATTATGCCTTGGGTGCTTGTAGAGATAGCACTAAGGTAAATGTTTGGAATCGAGCTACTTTTAGCTCCCCAAGTTTGTCAAAAGAGGATGGGCTATTCCTTCTAAGGGAATGAGTTGTTTTCATATGCTCGAGTGGTGTCTCACTTAAGCAATCAAATTACATGCCTTATAGTCACCGAGTTATATGGGAATTATCACCGAGCTATTTTGAATTGGGACTGAGTTCATTTCATTATGCACCAAGATGACCAAGTGGGTCAGTAAGATATGCATACACTAAGAAAGAAAGAAACTCGAGCCGTTGAGTGTAAAACAACATAGGCTAGGTCATTGAAGACACCAAACATGGAGCCACTGAGTTTATTTCGTAGAGAGAGCAAAGCTCAATGACCAAGTGGAGACCACAATAAGAACTTAGGTGAAATGGGAGTTTGATGAGTTAAAAATTATGGGATGAGCCCATACATTTGAGGAAAGATCCAACAAACCAAGAAATTCATAGGTTCGCATTCGAGTGATGAGCCCACAATTTTCTCAACATGCAGGGCATTCAATGAAGTCACGCCACGACACAGGAGAAATAATCTCTCACACAAATAACAAGGAGTCGGGTCATGTGCTAAAAGAGAGGTGAGTCTTTTACCACCAAACAAGTAAGCTACATATTTTTTGCATGAATTAAGTTGTTGAATGGAAAAGACACTGGTAGGGGCCGAGTTACCTAGCCCCATCGAGTTGACTCACCACGAATGCTACATGTACCTAAGAAAGGGACTTGGATGAGTTTGGAAAGTAAATGGGGTAGTCTCATTGCACGAAGGACCAAAATGCATCGACCCAACTCTCCCAAGGATTGAACCTCTCGAGAACAATTTGAATCACGAACCAAGGTCGGGTCATTTTGAAGGGTCACAAAATTGAGTTGAAGATAAATCAATGAGCTCATGGTCCGAGGATCTTAGTGAGCCCATTGCTGGTGAAGAGGGGAACACAAAGGTCACCATGGGTCTTTTTGATGCACTTCCAAAAGGTGCAAGAAAGGTGGAGACCCTAGAGATGCACTAGGCCTCCATGTGGAGCTCGATGCGAATGGGGAACCAACCAAAGCAAGTTTAAAAAGATCGGGTGTTGTTGAAAGCGGAGTCCAAGGAAATAAAAACTTCGGTGCGTAAGAGGGTAACTCTTGGCATAGCCAAGGTGGGAATTTTGTATGATTCACGAGGGAATCTATTGAATAATGCCCACTGAGTTGGCACTGGGAGTTGGGTCGGAAATGCATAAGGTGTCAGGTCTAAAGGGGTAGTCACCAAACTAAATGCACAGGGTGAGATGGTAACATATGACCTGATTCAAGGCAAAGAACTCGACATTCAAGGAAGTAGCTCATGGCACATTTAGCATGAATGAGGGTGATTCAGTGGTCAGAACCAAAGGAAGGGAGTTGAGCTCAAAATGGTTGGTGCAAAGTTGGAAATTAAGTTGGAGCCCGATGCTAATAGGAGGACTTGCCACATGGGGAAATAAGTCAACAAAAAAGAATAAAGAGGTAGCTCAATTGAGTGGAAAAGTTACAAAATAGTAAAAGCAAACCCCCTCCTAATATTGAATGAAGCAATCAAAAATCATAAATGATCCCCACCATATTAAATGCAAAATCATTTTAAAGATATGCAAAACATTGGAGGGATAAATAAACTTTAATAAATTGTGATTCTCAATCAAGATTTAATTATTTGGTCCCATGTATTGCATGCAAACCTATGAAAACCAAAAGGGCTGCAGTCACTCAGAAAGCCATAACTAGGGCATTCAAACAAAATTTCACAAAATTGGTATCTTTAGAATCATGGCTTTGAGCCCGACGCACAACAATAAAATTTTTTAGAGATTGATAAATATTTGAGGATGTATTTCTTAAAAACGAGCCTAGTTCAGAGAGGGAGTTAGAAAGTGGTTGGGAATGTAATTAATAAGTATGGCCATCATTTTCTCCAAGTGCAAGTAATGGGATAGTGTGAGGGAGATTATGTAATTCTATTTCCATCATTTCACCTCATTTATTGAAACTGACAAGTGGTTGAAGGAGCTATTTCAAGATTTCACTCTTCTCTCTTTCTCATTCTATAAATGGTAATCTGGAGCTCATCTATAAAGAGTTAGTCATTTTTTCCTTTTTCCCCTCTTTCTTCTCTGATAGGGTTTGAACATGGAGCCCAAGCCTCATTTCTAAGCTTTATAATGGCATTTTCCTTACCTTTTGCCTATTGATGTTGTACTATGCATAATTTTGGAGCAATATAATATGTCATGTGATGCATTTTGTCCATCCTTTGTATGATTTTATTATCTCTAATTGCCTTTATTCACTATAGGTATACTATGCATATTTCTAATGTTCACTACAAGTTTTGGAAGTTGTGCTTAATGGGTTTGAATTGGTGTTATGTGTGAATCTACCATTGGATTTTGGTGCATTTTGTCCACCATTTTCACTACTCACCTTTCTCCATTTCAGGTAATTGGATTCTTGATTAACATCCCCCTTTCTAGTGTAGGATTTATTTTTATGCACTCTCTCTCCCTGACCTATTGGAATGTTAGGATTAGGATTAGATAGATTTTCCTGCACTAAGAATAGCTTGTGGTAGGTAGTTTAGGAGTAAGAGCCAACTTTCTCTGGATGGTTATCTCAAGTCTGCAAGTCCCACATCTTGAGAGATAACCCAATGTTACACAAATTACACAGAATGAACCATCTCAAAATCAAGCCATTCGAGGGGTGTTGTAATTTGGTAATAACAGTAACCACTCAAAAAGAGGAGATGCCCAAGTTAGTTTAGAATATTGAAGATTGAGAGGATGAGAAGATGGAGGATTTATTGGATTAGAAGATTGAGGATTAAGGAGTGAATATTAGAGGATTAGGAGAGAGGGTTAGAAGATTAGAAGATTAGAGATATTAGGAGATATTTTTGAAGAGAGGATGCCCTAGTCATTGATGTATGATGAGGGTGAAGATTTAGGATGTTAGATTATAGGATATTGGATTTGAAGATGTTAGATTTTGAGATGCCCCAGTCAAGGGGTAGGATTTGAGGATTTTTGATGTTTATATATTGGATTTGAAGATGTTAGATGTTGAGATGATCTAGTCAAGGGGTAGGATTTGAGGATCGAGAGGATGTTATATTTTTAGATTTTGGAATTGAGGATGTTATATGTTGAGATGCCCTAATCAAGGGGGTATAATTTGAGTATTTGGTGAAGTTGGTGTTGACATTTTTTGCACTTGTCCAAAAATGGGCAGCTCAAAACTTCATTACGATGGATGGCATTGGTGAAGTGAACCTAAGCTAGGGGAGATTCTTTCAATTCAATATTATTTCTACTAGATTAATTAATGATTACATGAAATCTGCAACTATGTGTGTTGTTACAAAATGTAACAGATAACATAGTCTACAATTTGATGATTATTTTAAGAAAAATAACACAAAGCCCAAAAGATAGATGTGTAAACTTGATGAAGACTGAAAATATAGAATAGATGAAGTGTTAAGTTTTGGAACAACAATCATAGTTGCAGATTTTCAGCAATATTAATGTTCATTACTAAGGGTACATGTATTTTAAAATATCTTTCCTTCATGATTAAATACATTCAATTATGTTATTGAGTTTTTTAAATCATTATATAATCCATATACAAAACTGAAATGTAGAAAGAAATACACAACTTAGTTTCAAAATTCAATGTTTTATTCATAAGGAATTTCAAATGTTCCCACACAAGCCGTGGGATGTAACTCAAAAGTAAATTACAACTACTGAAGTAAGAGGTACATATGCATGAAAAAGAAAGTAAAGGAGTATGAAAGAACCCATCATTGCCTTGGGTTTCTTTCATTTCGGTTGATGCATTTCTAGCTCCAACTTGCTCCATCTTCATCCTCGCTTCTTAGCAAATGGCATTGTACCTGAAAACAAGAAAAGGAAAGATTGTCAATTTTGAGCTTAGGGTTGATCCATATTCCTATACTATCCAAATTCATGCAAGTGGATCTCTTAGTATCAGGAAGTATAAATTACATGAGGGTCAAAGGAACAATTGATATAAGCACTATTCTGTAGTAGCATACATGACTCATTCACTCAAAAGAAAGAAGAAAACTATGGAATAAAAGAGAGGCCAAAAGGCCTAATGTTTTCTAACTAGTTTATCTAAATGTGCAGATACAAGTAAGAAGAAAGAAGTGATACATTTTGTAACTTGAATAAGAAAATTACATTTATTTCAGTTCAAACTAAAGGCTGAAGTTAACGAAATGAGACAAGATTACAACTGAAATAGAATAGAAAAGGAAATCGAGAAATTTTTACAAGGCTTCGCCATGTAAAATGGACATTTTACATCTTTCCATCATGTTATTTCAAACTAATACATTCTTGAAAGTTGTAGATAAATCAAATAGTAATACAGAAAGGAGATAATGCATGGTATGGTAAAAATACAAGTTCTATTATCCATATTTCACCCCTCGGGAAAATATTGGGTCAACCACGACCCTACATGGAAAGAATAAGAGAAAACACATTTAAATCTTGAAAAATGGTTATAGAGGGACTCTATAATGGAATGGCGGGGCCTGTAAAATTTTAAATGACCCTATGCGAGAAGAAAGAGAAGAAATGAATCTATCGCGTGAATCTGTGTCTTAAATCTATTTTTGAGACTCAAGAAGGCTCTAAAATAAAAAAGGAAGGGTCGGGGAAGGAGGCCGAGCAAGTGTCAGAAGAACCAGAGGCTCGAGAAGAAGAAACGACAAAGATTTGAAGTCTTCGGGCTCAAAACAATTCAGAAAGAGTCCAAAAATTGACTAAGTATGGAGGAGATAACGAGAGAGAGCCACATGTCAACGTGGCGCTTCTCCAAAGTTGAAATCCAAAAGGAGAGGCTCAAACAAGTGCTAGGGCTCCACGTGTCCAAGTAGAGCAGTGGGGCCACAGGGGTTTTTTTGAGTTTTGTGTTTTTACGGAAAAAGGGAAAAGGATAAATTATGGACCCACGAACCTGATTTTTGCCCTAATCTGGCTGCCACATGTCCCATATGTAAAGGGGGACCCATTTTTCAAATTGTTTTCCCACCCATTTGTACGAGACTCGATACAAAATTTGAAGGGGCATATCTTTCGACTCAGGGATCAAAATATTGTGAATCTTACACCGTTGGAAATGTCTCAACGTCCTCTATGCCATGGAAAGATAAAAAATCATTTTTTGGGCCCTAGTAGGTGAAAAATTGAGAAAACATCTTCGGGCCTTTAATGTAGGATCTTCTTGCTCTTCAACTACCAAATGATCGATTCGATTCAATCCATTGGGGAAGCAAAAGTGATATATTGTGGGCGGATTTGTAGAAGGCATTGATATTCAGTGGTTGAACTTTCAAAGTGGGATTCGATGTGTATCTCATGGTGGTTGGAGCAGGATTCGATTTTTCCCTCTTCTTTCTCTCTTATTCTTTTATATATTGTAAAATTTCTCATTTAGGAAAAGAGAGACATTCTGGGCATAGAGAAACTGTGTCAAATTTGTTTCTCGATGCCATTTTTGAGTAGTGAACCTTCTCTTATGTCTGGAAAATGTATTTGTGCCTCTATTCTAGAAATGTAATGGTCTGTGCACCTTCTAGAGCAATAAAAAACATGTTTTTGTGGTGTTCTTCAACCCTTTGCATCGTTTTGTTGTTTCTCTGTGCCTCTCCCTTCAGATTTGTTTTTCTGTGCATGTATTTCACATTTATAGGTGCAAGATGTTTTGTTTTGTGGAGTTTAATGGTGAATTTGAAGATATGGGTGGTGTTACTTCTGTCGACCTCCCTTATCTCCATTTTTCTGTTTCTTTCTCCCTCAACAGAATATCTCACTTCCTTTTTGGTATATCACCGTTTTAGTGTAGGTTCTATTTTTCCTTGTTTTCTTTCTCTCCTTGTCTCCTTGGAAGTTAAATTAGGATTACAGTAGCTTGCCTACACTAGAATAACTTGTGGTAGGTAGTTTAGGAAGAGGAACTAACCTTCTCTAGAGAGCTTTCCCTTTTTCAGTCCCACACCTTGGGAAAGTTCAATTGAAATCACACCAAATGACCCTGCCTTAGAAAAGTAGATCCATAACTCATTTGGGGGTGTTGTGATTTCACACTAACAGATTACCTCATGATAAAGAATATTTTGATTACTGATAAAAACTAAGGATGAAAAATATGATTCATGATGAAGAGTTACAACTCACAATGTAACCAACTCAATACTTAGACAAGAACATAAACATCAATGACTTACATAGCCATGAAAAGTTATAGAAGAAGTGAAGAAATAAAGATAGAGATTATACAAAATTAGAGTTACAGATCAAGATGTCCACTTCAAGAATTGCTATAGGATGTATGACAAGTACATAAATAAAATCAAGATGTTACATCACTTCTACGGGTAAAGTGTAACTACAAGTCCCAAAAATATCAATCCAAAAGTGAAGCTGGAAAGAGAGGTACATAGTAGATGCAAGATAACATATTTAAAAAGAGTAAATCTATTCGAAGTAGATATCCAGATGAATACGAGAAAACCTCAAGCTTCATTTTAGTTCCTAGAATATTACAAATTATCAAAAGATTCAGTAAACTACTTTTGTAAAATAATTCATTAGAAATGGAATAATTCAAATGACCTTTTCTAAGTAGTAAGAGAGCAATTTTCTATCAAAAAATCCATGTCACAGAGGACATTTAGAATTGAAAATAGCCAAGGTTTCTCAAAAGGAATAATGATTTCAATCATATTTCAGTCAGAATGAGTGAAAGAAAGCTCTAGCATATATATTATATGAGATGAACATGTAAGGAAGAAAGATGGATAACAAGTTATTCATATTGTAAGTCTTTCACTTTGCAAATAAAACAAAGAATAGTAAATACAAGCTCCATCATCAAGCCTCGGGCAAATTAATAACAATAAGATACACATGAGGATTATAAATAACTCGATTCCTTGCAAAACTAGCAACAATCACATATGGCGAGAATATCGGTATGCACGTAACAAGGAAAAAACTGAACCAACCCAAATTTAAGGTATAGTTGTAATTTTAGGTAGAGTGTATCAATTTGAGCTCATAGAAAGGTGGTAAAGATAAATAAAGGCCCATATCAATGAATGCAACAGCGATTATGAGTTAATCGAAGACCCTATTGTAAAATTTGAGCATTATTATCATAAAACCCTAGCTCAAAATGATGAAGCCGAAAACTCGTAATAGAACACAGAATACCCATCAGAATAAAGCTTTAAATCAGAATTTTATAAGGACAAACATGATGCCCAAGAGCAAGGTTGAAGCTGAATGTAAAAAGAAGCACATAGTATAGAGTTTTCAATTACAAGAATAATAAAGCATAATACAGGAATTTCTAGATATTTCTAGTTACACGCTCAGGAAGTAAGAGCTCAAATAACTTCAATGGTGGCAAGTCTTTTAATGGAAGACCAAGTTTATTGCAGAAAATTTAAATTCATGCGTTGGAAACCCATGAGTTCGAACAAATTAAGAAATACGAAATTTCATAAAACACGAACCTCTAGTGCATATCATGGGAAAATAGATACAGATTTTGCAGAATTCTCACAATTTCCAAAAGTTTGAAAAAACCACATGGCCGTTGAAAAATAAAGCACAAAATTCATATAGAGAAGAAGTCAGAAGATCAAGTGAAGAATTACTAGAGTGCATAAAATGTTCGACAAAGCTCTCAAATCTAGAAAAACAATGGGTAAATACACAGTGCCAAGCAAAAGGTGGTCATTAAGGAAATGAGTAGTAAGATAATAAACCTGAATACCCATATCTTAAAATACACAGATCTACAATTTTAAAGAGTCAATATCATAAACAGTGGCGAGTATATAATAGGAAACCATGAACTTACCTTCTCCCGTAAATGGAGTGAATAGAGATGAATGTGTATTCTTAGTTCCATGTTACGACGGAAAACCCAGAATGGATACACACAAAGCTACAAATACCTAAAACACAACAAAGGGTTGTATAGGGAATAAAAAACTCCACGAGAAAAAGAAACCAAAGCTTCAAGTTGTAGGCTCCTCAACATTTTATACAAGAGTGAAAGGAAAAGATAGAGGAACAACTTACTCAATGAAGAGGAAAATGATGAATTTATAACCAAGAATAATCCATTCACTCCCATTATCAAGCTAAATATAAAGTTCAGAATGCACAACCAAGCTCAAAGGAAACATTCATGGCGGTTCTCTTAGTAGAAGAACTCAAGAAATAGCATCAAGATGAAACTCAGAGCCACGAATTCCATCTAGAGCCTTCAAAATGGCCAAAAACGAAAGCCTCAGTACATAAGATTGTTTCATAGAGAAAGAGCTTGATGATACTCTAGACCAATGACCACACCATCATAAGTTTTAATAGAATGCACGAGAATAGATGAACTCAAAAAATCCATGGAACTAGCTCGAATCAGAGCTTGGAAATGGAGATCCCGAGGAAAATTTTCTAGGGATTCGTCTGTTCCTACAAGATCGAGAGAAAAAAGATAAAAATGATTAAGTTTTTGAATTTTTTGTTGCTTAGATCGACTAGAGTTAACCCAATCCAACCACCAAGTAACAGATCGACGGTGTGGGATTAACCAGTACACAAGATCAATGTCCATAGAATGATCATCAAGACCAATGCAAACCCATGTAGATCAATGGCCTGAAGTGATTAGGGTACACAAGATCAACGGACCAAATCGATTTACAATTAAAAATTTCCAACTACCCAATCCAACCAGAGTATAAAGATTAATGGTGAAGATCAAGGCATGAAGATCGAAAGGACCACATTGCAAACATGCAACCACACTGTGGGTTGAAAGTTTTAAACCGTAGTTAAAGCCACCGACAAAAGGAAGGGGTGAGTCATCATGGCAAAGGGGACCAACCCCATTGAATAAATCATTGCATTGACCTTAGATAAGGTTTTATAACATATTCCAAACAATCAAATACCGATAACCAATCACAATGAAATGATGCTCAAAAGGTGGTCATATTTAGTATGCAATGGTAACCAAAGGTGGCCGAATGTATAGGATGACATTCCTTTTAAAAAGTGACCTTGTTATCTCAAAACATAGTAATGTGCCAAGTCAAATTAGGGTGGTCAATCCAAGGGGAAGACAAGTGTTCACATCACAAGTGGTACCCACAGTGGGAGAGTTTTAAAATGGTCAAATTATATTTGCTCAGGAGTGTAATTCTTCATGTGACCATAAGAGGACAAAGGGGATGTCAACATCAGAACCAAAAGGTGGTCCCCATCAAGATGGATACATGGGTGAATATTTGGCCAAGTGTTTCTAATAAAGGATTTATTTTTGCTCATACATAGGGGTATTATTTTACATGTGCATCCAAGGGGGAAAGTGGATCAAAATTGTAGATGTCACATCGACCACTAGAAAATAGAGATTACATGCATTGGAGAAGACTTACTCATCAAACAAAGTGTATTATTAGAAGAATTATTCACCCAACTTTATTAAAAATAGAACAATCAATTGTAATTTGACTGAGTTGTATTTTTTAACCAAGGCTATTAATGCCTCATTGTATTAGCATGCTTATTTTTATTCCTTTATTTGTTCATAATAAAGGATAAAAATAGGATGTATGGGAGAGTACAATTTTTAGTCTATTTTTAGGATGGATGGGATGAATAATTTGTTAGGTAAAATTTAGTGTAAGTAATTTTACATTAGTTGGTTGTGTTTACCGTAGGTAAAATCTTATTTTGTTATATTGTTTATTTGTATGGTTTATTTGTTGAAAATATATTTTTATTTATTCATTCCCGTATGTATTTTGTTATAGTACATTTTAATGACTTGGTTGTAAGGATATGCATGCAATACCTATATATATCAGTAGTCATCCATTGCTATGTAATTTTGATGGTTTTGCAGATTAATAAAATTATACAGGCTACCTCCTGTTTTGGTCCTTCGGGTCATGTCATTTGGTATCGAGCAGAATTTTGAGAAACCCGTATAAAAGGAAGGTGCATAGTAATTGTAGAAGAGGTTGAGGAGCATTGGAGAAGCTTTTGCAAGAAAAGGAGAGCCGAGTTGCCTCCTGCAACTTCCCAGCCCCATCCCTTGCAATACCACCATCAAATTCTTCAAAACCGCCATTAAATCTATGCAAAACCGTGTATAGTCTTTGCAATTCAAGCACGAGGAGGATAGAATCCGCCAAGGAAGAGATTGCAAGCTCAAAGGAGGGGAGAAAATTGATAGAAGTGCTATACACAGTCAAAACCACCTTCATTCACGCAAAACCGCCTTCAAAAACCACTGATCGCTTTTTTTTCTTTGCTGGAAAATTTGCTCAAAACCACGTTTGAGCAAACCGTGGGTTCATAGAGGTAAGGTTTTACAGTTTACAAGTGTTTAAATAAAATGTCTTCACTTTATGTTTAGTTTGACTAGGCCGCCCAAGTGGCTAGCCTATTATTTTGTAAGACACTCTCACTAAAGGAGGTCAAGGGGTCAAATCCCCCCTCTCAAACCTTTTGGCGGGAAGTTTAGCAGAACTGCTAAATTTAGTAGGAAATTCAAATTTAGTTATAACTAACTAAATTTAGCGGAGAAATCCCTAATTTAGGGTAAAAATTTTTTTTCTCCCATTCGGCCTGGTTTTTCATTTTGGACATTTTTTGCAAAAGGAGACCCATCTAAAAATTGCATTTTCAGCTGTTTCTTTGAAATTTTTAGCATTTTGGGTCGTATTGGGCTCAGGAGGCCACCAGGACCTGCGAAACAGAAATTTTTGCCTGCCATTCAAATTTTCCAGTTTTTTGAATGTAAATTATATACTGCTGTATATTGTACTAATTTGCAGGTTGTCATAGTCAACTGCAAACTTTGTAACTGCTAAAAAACTGGCAGAATTGTAATAAAAAACAATAAAAAATTGGTTCTGTAACACTCACGAGATCCTAGATCTCATTCGTAGCGTTCGGTATATATACGGTGCCTCGGGAAGTGCTTACGAGTAAAGCCGTCACGACTACTACTACACTTAACGCCTAATATAGCTGCAACAACATCATCTGGGCATCGTCCCTATAAATCGACGGGGAGTAATAAGGTCACAGTGCACACACTATGAACCATCCCATCCGTCTGTGAACGATTGCACGACATAAATCCAGACTGAGAAATTATCCAAGTATATAGCGAAGTTACGCGCGCATATGAGGATATTTCTTTGAGCCAGTGTCAATAATCACACAGACCCCATCAATATTGTCTTGGTACCACGTATTGAATTCTTTCATGTACGTTAATGCCTCTTTCACGCACCGGGTATATAGAAAGGGCGAGCTTCTTCCACGTACCGATGGGTATATCGGAAGGGTGCGTATATAGAAAGGTTCGGTATATCAGACTGACGGTATATAGATTGGGATACCTAATACCTGGAGTGATAAGAGCCAAACCTTGTCAGTGATCTCTACAAAATGGGCACCAATGCCCCCAAATTTTTTCTTCCGGATTCACAATTGCTCAAAGGAAGCAACTATGCTGCATGGAAGACAAAAATAAAGACACAACTTGAGTTTGAAGAAATTTGGCCTGTTGTGACTGGTACTCTAACCAGATCAACAACTGATACAACACAACAACGACAGTTTGATAGAGCAGATCAGAAAGAAAAACTCATCATCTTGTTTGGAGTGTCCGACGATGTGCAAGCCCACATTCAAGATGCCACAACAGCAAAAGAAGCGTGGGATAAGCTGAGCACAATATATGAGGCCAAGAACAAGAATGTCATACTAAATTTGTAGAGTCAGTTACATACATTGAAGTTCAAGCAGAATGAGAAAATTGAAGCTTTCCTAAGAAGAGTTGCAGAGTTGAGGGCTTCACTTCTAGCCCTAGGAGAAGAGGTCAAAGATGAATCTCTCATTCCCATTGTTCTGAGAGCTCTCCCTTCTTCTTACCACATTTTTGTCATAACTCTAAACTTGTCAGATACGACAATTAGTTTTGACAAGCTAGTAAACCTACTGCAACAAGAGGAAGCAATGCACAATAAGGATGATGAAGAGGAGCAGGCACTGTCTTCACATCAAAAATGGAAAGGAAAAGGTAAAGGAAAACCTAAATCCTATCAGAAGTCCCAACATCAGAATCAGTATCATGGGGACAATCAATGAAGAAGCAATGTCCAATTTGTAAAAGAGGACATGACTTAAAAGATTGTTGGTATAACACTTATAAGAAAGGTTCATCAAGAAACTCTGGACCACAACAACAACAATCTTACAAGGGACATTCTAACAACTATCATGGGCAGAAAAAGGGGAACTGGAAAAGAAGACCCCACCAGCAAGGTAATATTGCTGAGCAACAAGAATAGTTAGATAATGAAGACTTCTTATTCACTTCTCGATCAAGTGAACCATCCACGTCATCTAGTGATGTCTGGTATGTTGATTCGGGAGCCACTCGACACATGACCGGCCACAGAGACTGGTTTATTTCAATGAGGGACACACCATCGAAAAATCATGTTTTGTTGGGAGATGATTCTTCATATACAGTTCAGGGGATTGGGAACATCTCTCTACCCCTTGGTTCACGCAAATGCAGACTATCAGATGTCCTATATGTCCCTGGGTTGACAAAGAATCTTCTTTCAGTTAGTCAACTCCTAGATCACAACCTAAAAATTGACTTTGATAGTCAATCCGGTAAGAAAACGTGTTTGATTTGAGATAAATCAAGAGGCTCGAAAATAATTGCAAAAGCCTCCAATGTGGGATGCATGTTCCAACTTGATTTTGTTTATAGAGATGATCAAGCACTTGTGGCTAAAAATTCCACCTCAAAGACAAGCTTGTGGCATCAGATATTTGGTCATGTTAGTTTCAAATATCTTGAAACACTTTGCCGGTGTAATATGGTACATGGGCTACCTTCTCTTCAGAAGGATACAGACAAGTGTCCTCACTGCCTAGCAGGAAAACAACACAGAGCTTCGTTCTAAAAGAGTACATTTCGAGCTCATGGTAAACTTGACTTGGTTCATACCGATCTTTGTAGTCCAATGCAGCCAAGTCATTCTGGGTTCCAGTACTTCATGCTTTGTGTTGATGATTATTTGAGGAAAATGTGGATTTTCTATCTTCGCAAGAAAAGTGAAGCGTTGAAACCTTCAAAAAGTTCAAAGTCAGCAGTTGAGAAAGAAACTCGGTCGTCACATCGTAACCCTCCGCTCGATCGAGGGGGAATTCACCAGTGATGAGTTTAGAGAATGCCTACAAACTCATGGGATTCGTCGAAAAATGCCTCCTCTACACACACCGCAGCAAAATGGTGTTGTTGAGAGAAGAAATCGTACTATCATGTAAATGGTGCGATGCATGATCGATGATTCCGGACTTGCAAAGACATTTTGGGTAGAAGCAGCAAAAACAACAGTGTATTTGTTGAACAGAGCACCCAAAATTGCTCTTGATGGAATTACACCACAAGAAGCATGGTCAAAAAGGAAACCATCCATTGCACACCTCAGAGTATTCGGGTGCAAAGCAAGCATGCACATACCCAAACAAAACAGAAAGAAATTGGACATGAAGTCACAAAACTCATCTTCATTGGGTACAATGAAGAGACTCTTGGGTATAGATTGATGGATCCTAAGACCAGAAAAGTCTACACCCAGAGATGTTGAGTTTTTTGAGAAGAAGGAAGCAGAGTCTCCTCCTCCTGACTCGCAAGATGTAGATTTTTCACCTATTGTAAAATTGAAGCCAATGTTCCCTCGTAAGATGAAAGTGATGATGGATATGATGGTGTTGATCAAATAGAACCACAACCCATGGGAACAGCTTCAACGTATGCCTAAATGGTGTACAAGTACATTACGAGATGCAAGATTATATGCTCCACGGATACATCCACCCTGGACCACGAACTCAAAGAAAGCAAGAGAAGAAGTTAACTTTGCTTTGATGAGTAGAGTTATTGAATCAGATGAGCCCTCTATAGTCCAGGAATCCCTACAGTCAAAAGCTTGGAAAGATGCCATGGATTTTGAATATCAATCAATGATGAAGAATAACACTTGGCAACTTGTTGATCTTCCACCAGGGAAGAAACCCATTGGATGCAGATGGATATTCAAAACTAAGTACAAAGTAGATGGGACAGTGGACAAGTACAAAGCAAGACTTGTAGCAAAGGGGTACACACAAAAAGAAGGCATTGACTATGAGGAGACATTTGCTCCCACAGCTAAGATCAAAATGATCAGGATGATCTTTGCTCTAGCTGCTTAGTTTGGATGGAAAGTTCACCAAATGGACATAAAAAGTGCCTTCCTAAATGGAGATTTACAAGAAGAAGTCTACATGACTCAACCTGAGGGATATGTTGTACCTGGTCAAGAAACAAAGGTATGCAGACTCAGGAAATCTCTGTATGGCCTCAAACAGGCACCCGGGCATGGTACATCAAGATTGATGAGCATCTCGTACAACATGGATTTGTTAGAAATCCATACGATCCCAATCTCTACCTCAAAAGAAAGGGGGAGATGGTGATTTTTTTGTCTATCTATGTCGACGATCTCGTCATCACCGGGCGATTCGTTGAGGATGATCGATGCAACGAATAAAGATCTTAATCGATCGCTCGACATGACCGATCTCGGGCCGATGCACTATTGTCTTGGATTAGAAGTGTGGTAGAAAGAGAATCATATTTTTGTTTCTCGATGAAATATACCAAGACTACGCTCTAGAAGTTTAGGATGATGGATTGCACACCAATGCTACACATATGGAGAACAAATTACGCTTATCTGCTCGAGATCCATCTCCGAGGTAAGTGCCACTCTCTATCGGTAGTTGATCGGGAGTCTCATTTACTTGACTTACATTAGACCAGATATCAGCTTTATAAAGAAGTTATCTATCCAGGTTCATGCAAGAACCCAAAGTTTGTCATTGGAAAGTAGCAAAGCGCATTTTGAGATATCTCAAAGGATCGGTGGATCTTGGTCTAGAATACAAGAAGAATGAAAACTTCTTCGATGGATATTCGGATTCGATCATCGCAGTAACATTGATGATAGAAAATCCACTTCCAGATTTGTATTATTTATGGGATCTAGACCAATATCATGGGGAAGTAAGAAACAACACTTTGTTTTTCGCTCTTCCATGAAGCCGAGTATCGTCTCAGAGAAGTCTGTTTCATGAAGTGATATGGCTACGTCGCATACTGGAAGGACTTGGAGTACCACAGGAGAAACCTACCACCATGTATGTTGACAATGAAGGTGTTCTCAAGCTTGTTTAGAATCCAGTGTTTCATGAGAGAATGAAGCACATTGAGGTATAGGTTCATTTCATCCGAGAACATGTCTTGAAACACAATATACAGCTTCAGTTTTTCCCAACAGCTGAACAACGAGCAGATATCTTCACAAAGTCACTTGCACGTGAAAAGTTTGAGTTATTCAGAGAGTTCCTCTCCTCATCCCTTGAGGCAATGTAAAATTAAGGGGGGGAATGTTAGGTAAAACTTAGTGTAAGTAATTTTACATTAGTTGGTTGTGTTTACCGTAGGTAAAATCTTATTTTGTTATATTGTTTATTCGTATGGTTTATTTGTTGAAACTATATTTTGTATTTATTCATTCCCGTATGTATTTTGTTATAGTTGTTTAACAACTTGGTTGTATGGATATGACTGTGCAATACCTATATATATTGCAGTCATCCATTGCTATGTAATTTTGATGGTTTTGTAGATTAATAAAATTATACAGGCTGCCTCCCTGTTTCGGTCCTTCGGGTCTGTCATAATTTTGCTATATATTGTGTGCATTAGCAGAGCACAAAGGGGGACTTTTTGGACACTTTGGAGTGCTGAAGCGATTTTCCAGCTTTTATCTTTTGAATGAGAATTATATTCTTCCATTCCAAAAATTTGCAATCTTGTGTATGTCTTGTTAATCCTTGTGAATGTTAAATTCCCTAGTTAATCATATTGCCATGTTGCAAATTTAGTATTTTCTGAATGATATTAGTGTGCATGTTTATCTTATCGGTATTTATGTGAATCTTTCCCTTAATACATCAAGCGTTTAGCCTTAATATTCTATTAAAAATATTGGCTTATCCAAAATCCATTTTAAATATATATGTGTGTATTTATGTGTGTGTGTGTGTGTGTGTGTGTGTGTGTGTGTGTGTGTGTGTGTGTGTGTGTGTGTGTGTGTGTGTGGAATATTTAATTTTTTAAATGTTTGGATTCTTTGATAAATTGATTTTTTTAATGTTGGATTTTTATTTTGATTTGGATATTTTTTATTTTTAAGATTTTGGATTGTTTTGATTTTTCGATGTTGGATGGTAGATGTGTAGATGGTGGATGTTTGAGATTATTTGATGTTTGATATTTGTGAGATTTTAGATTTTGGATTTTGGATGTTGGATTTTTAGATTTTGGATGTTAGATGTTTATATTTTTAGATTTTTTGATATTTAGATTTTTGGATTTTTTTGATTTTTTTAGATTTTTGGATTTTAGATGTTGGATTTGGAGGTTTTGGATTTTTTTGGATTTTGGATTTTTTTATTTTTATATTTTGGGTTTTTTGATGTTTTGATTATTTTATATTGGATGGTGGATGTTTGGATTTGTGATGTTGGGATTTTAGATTTTTAGATTATTTTATGTTAGAGTTTGGATGCTTGGATGAGGATGGGGGGGAAGGGATGTAAGGTGGGATGCAAATTTCTCTGATAGTTCCCAAAGCATGTGTGGGAGGATGAAAGGGAAGGATTGAGGGAAATCATATAGGTTGGATAGGATAGGAATGTGTTGAGGATTGTTTGATTTTGGATTGAAGGATATGATGAGGATAGGATGATGATTAATTGATAGGGATTGGTTGATAGGATTGAAGGTTAGGTTGGATGTGAAATTGGAGATAGATAGATAGAGGGATGTGGTATAGGATAAGATGGGGAATATGGAAGATGATAAGATATGCCCCCAAGTATGGGGGCATGAATTGAGGTATAAATGTGGTGTGCCCCAAGTGTAAAGTAGGGTGTCATTTGTGGATGGATAGATGGTTTCAATTTTCCCCCATGCGTAGGGTAGAATGGGGAGTGAAGGGTATTAAAATGGATGATGTCCCAAAGGATGTTAGTAAGGTTTCCCCTAGTCATGAGGCATATTGGATGAAAAGGAAAGGATCATCATCTTTCCATAGATGTTTTATCCTAAGGGGAAAATGAGGATAATGTGATGGATGGAAGGAAAATGACATTAGTGATAAACAAAATATGGTCCAAATGACCCATGTTATAAGGAAAGAGTCAAACTAAAACAAAGTGTGACCAAGGTGTAAACAATACATGGAAACATGCAATCCCTATGTCTCTATGATATCAAATTGTGTGTGATTTTGATGGTTAATTACCGCTTGAAGTGAAGACTTAATGGGTAGTATGTGACGACAAACTAGCCAATGTATAGTGATTGATTAAGCCTATTAGGTTGATGGAAGGTGAATGGGAGGTTAAGTCATGCATTTGCTCCACTACCATCTAGGCATCTATAGCCCTGATGGAGGTACATCTGATTCTTGTCACAACATTACTCCACTACCAGCCAGACATCCATAGTCGTGGTAGAGTTGTGGGAAATACCCTTAGAGAGAGTCTTGAGTTGATTTTATTTGATATTTTTAATTTTGATATGATTTTAATTTTTACTTATTTAGATTTTTTTAATTTTTTGTATAAAGAGGATCCACTCTCTTGAGAATTCTCAAGGGGTTAAGAATCACTAGTGTCTTGATGGGGGATGGAAATGAGTGTAGTGATGACATTGGATAGAGTGTCAACAAAAATGCCCAAAGGTCTTCACCACAAGTTGATTAAGTGTGTTAAAGTGTGTGGATCTCTAGGAGGAAAATGGTGTTGGGATGTTAGAGGTAATGATAGACCAAGGTAACACAATTGTATTAGGTATTATTAGCCTACAACATGTGTGAGAAAGATGTTCAAGTGTTCAATTGAATGGAATGGAATAGAATATGAATGAATGTGATGATAAGGGATTGGATGTTGGATAGAAGGAGGATGAGTGAGAAGGAATGAACATTCATGCTGTAGGTGAAGAATTATGTGCTCAAACTATTTTAGGTGTTTGGTAGTTGTAGGGGGATTAAATAATTTGTGATTTGGTTGAGTGATTGGGATGGTAGGATCAACAAGAGGAGTGGTAGAAATGGGTTGTGATGGATTAGTGGGAGATTCGTTGTTAGTGTTAGGTTTATACCCTACGCCTAAATGACCTGGATTTTGATGAAGGGAGATGGGTTCGCGAATGCCTTGTTCATAGAGGCCTAAGTATTTTCCACAATGTTTCATATTAGTGAACATCTTTTGGGCTATAGGATATTAAGTGTATGGGGAATATGATGCCATGTGATCATCATGAGACTAGGGGGTTATAAATTTGTCATCCGCTAAGAGGTCGGACTAAACAAAGGATGGGGGTGAGATTTTTTTGTTTTTGGTAGGTGATCGATGGTTGGATGTAACATGGGACTTGGATGGCTGACAAAGTTTGGGTATCGAGTAGGATTTGGATATTTGATGATGATTATGGAGAGGATTGAGATGGAAAGGTAGTGGATAAAGAGGTACAATAATAAGAATTCCTTGTTTAACGAGATTTTGGATATATGACCTAAATTGCATGCAACGATTAGTCGAATGTCCATGAGTGTGATGGAAGTCACAATAGTAGTGTTTATAATACCAAGATGGTTTGGGTAGGTTTTGATTACGTTATTTGATTGGGGCATGGATGATCATTGTTAAGGTTTTGAGACGATGGAAGATGGTGGTCAAGGATTCTCCTATGAGTGAAGTGGCTTGGGTTAAATGGTTTAAATGGAGTAGGAAGTAATTATTTGGAGTGAGTATGAAGTAATGGTTTAGAGGGAATAGGAAATAATGGTGTAGGATTAGGTGGTTGATGAGATGTTCTTGTTGATTTGGATTTAGGACTCGATTGGATTGGTGTAGTTTTGATGATGAATGAGATGGATGGATTAGGCCAGGGGCCAAAGTGGATGGTTTGGGCTTGGGGGAAGTCGATTGGTGTGGATATGTGAATGGGACTCGATGGTGGGTTTTATGATGACTATATTTAGGGGTTGATATTTTTGATGGGGTTATATTATTCACATGAGTTTTGATGGGATGAAAATGGAGGTCATTATGATTGAGAAAGGGTTTAGAGGTTTGGGTTTTGGATTGATGGCAAGATTAGTAAGGACATAAAGAATGTCCTCTTGGTTTAGGTCAGAGTTAGTGAGGTGGTCAAAGCCTATGTAATTATCTTATGTGGATAGTGGTTTATGTTGTTTAGGTTGAGGTGTAGATTGAGATGATTTGGGTTCCTCAAGGAGGAATTCCATGGGGTGAGAAGTAGGAATCTTAGGAAGGGGAAATTTTGGATGGGGTTGGTTGGGAGATGATGGTTTAGGAGGTGATTGGTTGATTGAAGATTTAAGATTGGATATTTGTTGATTGAGATGTTGGATGGTTTTAGGATGTTATGATTGACATGGGATGGTTGATTTGGATGACGAGGAGAGAATTGGCTAAGGTAGGATGTGAGATTTGATATTTGTTTATTAATGTATTGAATGGTGTGTGGGACTTTGTAGTAAAAGTGAGATGGTTGAATTTGATGGGTGGGGGATGATGAGATAATTTGGTTGATGGATTTAGAAAAGAGATAGGGGTTTTGATGTTGGTTTAGAGAGTATGGGGATTGAGGATCAAAGGCCATGGTTAGATAGGATGTGTGGGTGATTAGTTTTGGATTAGGATTGATGGTGATGGGATTAGGATTGGGATTGTTTGATTAAGGATATATTTTTTTATTGATTAAAATTTTAATGTGATGGGATAGTGAAGGGTGTTCACAAAAAAACAATATCTTCTCTTCTTTGAACTGTCACTACTCCGCAACAACACTTCAAAGAGGGGGAAAGTGTAGACATCTAAAATACTGACATGCTTAATCACAATTAATCCATCCCAACATAATCCATATAATAATTAATCGCAAGACTAATTATTATTATTTAATCCATTTTATCACATTAATATCTCATTAATCCCTCTATCATTTTATCATCATTTATCATTTATCATTAATCCATTAAATCCATCTTACATCCCATTTTATCATTAATCTCATTAATCCATTATTATATCATATTATCTTATTTTAATCCCCATTAACATTTTATAGTTATTTAATATTCCTAAATCTCCCTACCACCTACCCTATGTTGAGTTGTGGAGATAAATTACTTCACAAATAACATGCTTTATAGGTTATTGGTTTACACATTAACAGACATCGGTCACCTAGGAGGAACCAACATCGATCTCCGGGACAACCGACATCGATTGGGTAACCATCATCGGTTACGTGTGCGTGAATGTTTTTTTATTTTTGACACATGTATAGGTCCAACCTTTTATTATAAAGGTGATATAAAGGTTGTAAATGCATAACTAAGATTCCTAAGTTTGTATATGCCTATATAAGCTAGAAGTCTAGGGTTAGAAGTGAGAATTGAAAAGGATTGAGTAAGATCCTTGATTCTCCTCGGTTGAGAGGATTATGAAGAAGAAGAATAAGAAAAGAAAGAAGGTTACATGAAGATAAAGCTTCCATGGAGAGAAGTCAGACATAAGGAAATGATAGGTACATCTGAATGGTGAGAAGAGTGTAATGTTTTCTACTGTATTTCCTTTGTATTGTTTAGTCTCATTGTAATGGCTTATATAGTATGCAAAGCTCATAGGGTTTCTTCTTGTAGATCCACATGATGTTGTGAGATCTTGTATTGTAGATCCAAGAGATCATGTTGTATTGTTGATCCATAGAGATCTAGTATTGTAGTGGAGGTTTTCTTCTTGTTTGCATAGGTTGATACATTGATGGAGGAGAGACTTACTTCTTGGTACACAATTATGATTGCATATTGGTAGACACATTTGAGAGGTATTTTTTCATATTCACAAGAGAGCTTGGTTGTAGTTCATAGATGCACTAGTTCTTGGTTATGTGAGATCTGGTGGTGGTTTGGAGGCAAAATTGTAGTACACTCATGTAGATTTGTTTAGATACGTGGAGGAGGAAATACTCTTGGAGAGATGCATTGTACTCTTGTATGGAAGAGTTGGTTTGTACTCTTATTATATATATATATATATTGAGATCTCTATCTTTGGTGGACGTAGCCCACATTGGGTGAGCCACAATACATGTTGTGTTATGTTTGTTTACTTTGTTTTGATTTGAATTTTCTAGTTTATACTTCCACCGTAGTAAATTTGGGGAATTGTCTAGTTCGTATGTGTATGATTTGGTTTGTTATTTAATCATAACACCATTATGCAAGTCTGATTCCCAACAAATGGTATCAGAGCCTGGTTTGTTATTTGATACCAACAACTAGTATGAGAGCTCGGTTTGTTATTTAATACCAACTAGTATGATCAACGCTTTAGTTTTCGTGGCAAGGGTTTACTTCAATGTTTTTTTAATGGTATTACTAACAACTATATGAGAGAAGGGTTTTGTTTTTCCTGATGTGTAAATCGGAGGGAAATATTTAATATCAAGTGGGAGATGGAAATGTAAGATTGTTGGAAAATGATAGTGACCGACGACAATATGCTATACCGATGTTGGAACTATTCCTTAGCCAATGTTAGTAGGGTGACCATGGTCAGTTAGTAAGAAACCGATGTCATTGACCTGTTAAATAGAAAATCAAATATCTAAAGAAATTTGAGAAGATGCAGTGAATGTTTCTTGATTGTTGAGTTGTCCATGGTTTTTGGAGGCACATACATGTTGGTCAGATTGTAGATTCGGATTATAGAGGTATGGTTTTTTTCTTGGTATTGTAGTGCTTGTATGTTTTGGTTGCACATGCATGTTTGGGATTACAGATCTAAGTAAGAGATAGAGGAGCGAGTTATGCATCCTTGGTGTAGTGTAGTTAGATGCATGGCTTCGTTAGAGAGGATCATTAGAGAGGAAGAATATAATAACACAAAATGAAGATGGGGATTCCATCAGAGAGGTAATTACTTTGGTTGAAGATGTGAATGAGTGTCTTAGTGATGGTAAGGTTATGTATTTCATCTTGGTGTAGTTTTATTGCATGCATTATTGTTGTAAAGTTTGTGTAAGATTTGGGTGCTTCTTGAAATGACTGGCTCAACACAGCTATTGGCTTTAGTTGGAGTAGGCACCTGGTTTGGTGTACTATGCCAATATGTGGCATTATGATCATTCCATTAGCTCGACATCAATCAATGAACCAACGTCGGTCACAGGGAATCGGTATCGGTCGAATATCCGAGGGTTGGTCTCTATGCCAATAAGTCTCGTATTGATTTTTTTGCAAAGTAAAAGAGGGCATGAAAGGTTTAGTGTCTAGTTTAGAGGATTAGGTTTCTTACACAATGTATACAAGAAGAAACAAAGTATATCACTTAAATTTTTGAATCAAAAAGAGGATGGAGTTGGCTTGGTGAGTCCAAAGTAAGACTTGGTCAAATTTAGGTATCTCTATATGAATCATGTTTTATTTCTTTCATTTGAAGCAACTGGTATTATGTTTGGATTGTGTGCACAAGTAAAATATGCACCACAGATATTTAGTGAGTTTGAATTTTATTTCCAAGATGTGTTGGAATCTTGAGAACAAGGGTATCTAGTCTAAGGATGAGATCCTCAATTAAAAGTCATGTTTAGACATAGTTGTATGTAACGGGAGATGTTGAGTACATATGGATGAAAATAATGTGGTTAAACCTACTTCACAATAATTCCAAACTTCTATGATGTAGAAGTATTATTTGATAAGAAGGCAATCAATTTTATATTTTCTTTCATCTATTTTATTTCTCACTGATATATATTAGCTTTTGAGCTTGGGTATTAGAGGTAGTGCAAGGGAGTTCATGTTGAGTGGGAGAAATCCAAGGTTGTTGGCATTGCATGTTGGACACATATGCATGTACAGAGTGAGAGGAGAATGCTACTATTCAAGAATGGCATGAGGAACAAGTTTTTGTGGAGGACTGTCACGGTTTTCTAGGTATTTTATGTTTAGTGCATGATGACATCACTTTTAGTTTTATTGTGTAGTGCCTGGATATCCTTATGGGATGAAAATTGATGGTTGTTCAGTTGGGTTAAGAAGAGAGCAATTTTTTAGAGTTTCAAGGGTGAAAGAAGGAAAATCTATTTGTTATAGGTTACAGGTGTGACATCAGTGTGTGTTTATAGTTTATTGATGTTTCCCTTGTTTGCTTTCATCTTGGATGGATGTGCAATATGTTAATGACATTTTTGTTGGTATTTACATTTTTGTTGGGAGTTCATGTTGAGTGGGAGAAATCCATGGTTGTTGGCATTGCATGTTGGACACATATGCACGTGCAGAGTGAGAGGAGAATGCTACTATTCAAGAGTGACATGAGGAACAAGTTGTTGTGGAGGACTGTCATGGTTTTGTAGGTATTTTGTGTTTAGTGCATGATGACATCACTTTTAGTTTTATTGTGTAGTGCTTGTATATCCTTATGGGATGAAAGTTGATGGTTGTTCAGCTAGGTTAAGAAGAGAGAGCAATGTTTTAGAGTTTCAAGGGTGAAAGAAGGAAAATATGTTTGTTACATAAAAGTTACATGTGTGACATCAGTGTGTGTTTATAGTTTATTGATGTTTCCCTTGTTTTCTTTCATATTGGATGGATGTGTAATATGTTGATGACATTTTTATTGGTATTTACACTAGTCATTAATAGCATGATTAACATGGTTGTTACTTTTGACATTGATGAGTACATGATTCATATGTGGCTTTGGAGTTAGTTGGTGAGAGACTTGCAGCTTTTGAAGAGCCTAGTGATATGGATGGATGTATATGGTGAGTGTTGAAAATTTTTACACTTGTGCAAAAATGGGCAACTTGAAACTTTGTTACGATGGATGGCATTGGTGAAGTGAACCTAAACTAGGGGAGTTTCTTTCAGCTCAGTGTTGTTTCTTTCAAGTACATATGTAAATTGAAAAGAAATGCAATCCATATGAACGAAAGAGAAAATAGAGGAGTATGAATGAACCAATCATTTCCTTGAGGTTTCTTTTGTTGCATTTGATGTATCTCCAGCTCCATCTTTTTCCCTCTTCATCTCACTGCTTAAGGCACTATACCTGAAAACAAAAAGAGAAAACTATCAGTTATGAGCTCAGGGTACAATCCATATTCCTATACTATCCAAATTCATGTAGATGAATCTCTTAACAATAGGAGATATAAATTACATGAGGATCAAAGGAACAACTGATAAAATTACTTTTCTGTAACAACACACATGATTATCTACTCAGAAATAAGGAGAGAGAGAAGAAAAGAAAACTATGGAACATAAGAGAGGCCAAAAAGCCTAAATATTTTCTAACTGTTTTCTTAAGTGTGTAGGTACAGGTTGCAGTGAAGAAGAAAATAAAATCATGCCTTATAGTCCTCATTGTTAGATAAAGAATTCAATTTTTCAATGACTTCTATCCTATGGTACATCAAGATTGGAATAAATCACAAGTACATACTAGTATGAAGGAAGAATGCAACTCAAAGTTTAGTAGCTATTCTAGAAATAGAAGAAGTTACAATGTAGATCAGAGGAGAGACTTGCATGCTTACTTCCACTCAAAGATAATAGTACATGTTTCAAATTTTCAAATAAGTGAAGTAGAAGAATCAGAATGTAGAGACTGAAGTTAACTAGAAAGATAAGATTACAAGCTGAAACAAAATGAGAAAGAATATGAGAAAATTTTGACAGGGCTTTACCATGTAAAATGGACATTTTACATCTTTCCATCATGTTTTTTTAAACTAATACATGCTTTAAAAGTTGTATGTAAATCAAATAGTAATACAGAAAGCAAAGAAAAGCATGGCATGATCAAGATAACAATTATCATATTTTAGCTTCCAACAACAAGCCATGATTCAATAGAAGAAGTGATACATTCTATAATTTGAATCAAGAAAGTACATTTATTATAAGCTGGAACAAAATAAAAGAAGGAAATTTGAGAAAATTTTGACAGGGCTTTGCCATGTAAAATTGACATTTTATATTTTCCAGCATGCATACTAAAGTTGTAATAAAGATCAAATACAATATTTAAGCAAAATAAATGGGAACTACACTTTCAGTCATCAAGGTGAAGGACTTTGGAGCACTCATTATAGCTTAAAAAATAAAGAAAATGAAGTTTCAAGGTAATCTTACAAGGTGCAACCATTCTAGAAGTACAATTTTCAAATGAAGCAAGTATCAAGTGTATAGACTGCTATAATATAGCTTCAGAGCTCAAATTAAATGCAAGTTTCACCATGGAACATCTCAACTCGAATAAAGAAGGCCTTCATGCAGCATTCAACAGTGATACAAAATGATTTTTAGTTATGCAGAGCTAGTTGAAGGTGCTATCAAAAACATAAAAGTTTTAGAAAAACAATGACATCAATAAAGATAGAAATCAAGCATGATGAACTCTAGCTCAAAGTGTTGGAGATCAAAGGTGTACACAAAATTTCAAAATAGCTCAAGGTCCAGTAGCACAATAGTGAAGGAACCCACAACGAGTCAAAAGAAAACTGAGTATCAAGAAGGCCATTCCCAGAGGGACTTTTCAGCTAAGAAAAGGAAAATGAAAGAATGGAAAGAGAGCCAGGCATCCCAAGAAGGCCTTTAAGCACAAAAATCATACAAAGAAGAATGTAAAAGAATCCATCTTAGGACTTGAAAAGTCAGAAAAATCAGAGCTTATAGAGACATAAATTTCAGAGTTTAGAGCTCAAAGAGATCATTATGGTGTCTATAAAATTTTATCAAGGCTTGCCCTCCATATTGACATTATGGAAATGAAAATGAAAAGTTATGGTTTGGGATACTCAATTAACTTAACCACCTTTCACCCACTAGTGAAATTCAACAATGTATATCAAAAAATACAGACATCATATTGCAGGCTGCAAGCTCGAGAACAACTCAAAATGAAAAGCACAACTTCAAAGAATAGCTCAAGAAGAAGAAAAGCTAGTAGAGAAGGCATTTATAGTTTTAGAATGAGACAAGCTACAAATTCATAAATAGAAGTAACCATCAAGGAGTTATAGAACGTTTTGAAATGCTTATGCATAATGCAGAATCAAAAGAATACATTCAAAACCCTTCACACTAATACCCATCAACATTTATCCCCTTCTATTTCTAGTTTCAAGAAAAATCTCCATCTTCAAGTGTTAAGGAAACAAAAGGAAAGATATTTCAAGTACCCATTAAAGACAGAACAATGATTTATTATTTTGAGCCATTACAGATCTACTAAGGGTTTTACATAGAAATTTGAAATGGAACAGAACTTACCAGGTTCAAATTAAAACTTCAAACCCTCAAAATGTAGAGTAAATGATGAGGATGCAAAACTATTTTCGAGCTCAGAAGACCCTTTAGAGGAAAGAAATTACAAAAGCTTTAGCAACAGACCAAGATACGGTGAAGAAGCTCAAGAAAATAAATTTGGAGGTTACATATAGAGGTCTTACCCTTTTCTAAAATGGTGGCCATTATATTCATAACTAACTGAGTGCACAAATGCCAAGTAGTGAAGCTTCAAGTTCTCAACAATGGTAGCCAAGAGATCACATGAGAGTGTAGACCAGAAGATCATATAAAATCAAAGAAGTCAAACTTAAAACTCCAAAAACAATGGCTAAAAATGAAGCACAATGCCTCCAGACTTCACCAAAACCTTCTACAGTAAATCCTAAAGTCTCCATTAATAGAGAATAAGCATAGGTTTGTGCTCAAAACTCTAAAGCAAAGGCCAAATAGAAAACCCAAAAACAACAAGTAAATACCAGTGTTCAAGCCCTTATGGCCGCAAGAAATCAAAGAAACCCATAGAGCCCAAACAATTAAAAATGGTGGCCATAAGACCCCACAAAGATCTCACGTAAGCTCCGCAGATGACAAGAGAACCATTTTTGTAGAGAATCAAGCTTTAAGATGATAATATTGGTGAGAAGCGACCAAATATTGCTCAAAAAGTTCTAAATAGATCAAGCTCATTGCCCAGATCTAAGGAAACAGAGAGCTCAAAAAAAACACGAAGGATAAAAGTGCCAAGTTTCCACACTCGCAGAGCTCCACCATTTCATAAAACCATTACACAAATAGAGGAATCGAGCTCGTAAAATGTCAACAATGGTAGTGGAAATTTTTCTAGGGCTTCATCCCACGAAATGAGAAACAAAAAGTAAACAACGAGTTAGGGTTGAGTTATTTTATCAACCCAACTCAACCTCATACAATATAACTCAACCAGAGTTAAGCATCGATGATCAACGTTCAACCATAGTATGAAATCAACGATCAAGGATCATTACAAAGTCCAAAGCAACCTAGAGGTAACCTAACTCACCCGAGTTAGTGATTGACGCTTCAAAGATCAAGTCGTGCAAGGATCAATGGTTGAGAAGCGTTCACCAGGTTCAAAACATAACCACAGTCACCTACCCCATTAAATGCGAAGGGTGAAACCCTAACTATGGGTAATCAAAGATCAAAGGCACATAACCAACAATATAGAGATCAAAGGTCTTCATCAAAATACCTAACTCAACCTGAGTTAACCATGCCACCGACAAGTTTCCAAGGGGTGAGTCATCATGGAGAGGGGGCCAGCCCCACGATTAAAACAAAATTATCATTGCTTTGACCTTTTAAGGTCTATGATATATGTGTCCCAAATAATCAAAGGTGGCCGATTAAAGGCCGACAACAATGATCACCGAAAAGGTAAAGTCTAAACCTTAGTCCACTCAAAATACAAAAGCCGATAAGTATTATAATACAATGATGATCCCAAAAGAGGCCGATAACAAGCATATACCATGGAACCCAAAGCATTGTCAAGTATCATAAGTGTATATTATGACTAGGTATTGAGGAGAAAATGATAGGTAAGTGGTGGAGTATAACCAAAGAATATTTACCTTAACATTTACAAAAGATACCTCGTACCCTTAAGTGGTCAACTGCAAAGGTGGTCCCCACTAGTGGGAAGGTTGGAGATGATTCACAATGTGTTATCCATGTGACCACAAGAAGACAAAACAAGTGTCAACATCAAAAACAAAAGTGGTCCCCATCAAGATAGATGTTTGAGTGAATTATTTTTGCAAAGTATTGCAAATAATGTAATTGATTTTGCTCACACATAGGGAGATAACTTTTGCATGTGCATCCAAGGAGGCAAGTGGATCAGAATTACAGATGTCACATCAGGCACAAAAGGACAAATTTTCATGCACCAAGAAGGAGACTTGCTCATCAAGCAAGATTTATTATTAGCAAATTATTCACCCATGCTTTTCTTAAAAATAGAATAGTCAACTGCAGTTTGACTGAGATGTAATCAAGGCTATTAATGCCTCTTTGTATTAGCTTGCTCTATTTTATTCCTTTATTTATTAATAAATAAAGGGTAAAAATAGGATGCATGGGCAAGTACAATTTTATCCTATTTTTAGGAAGGGTGGGGAATAATTTTTGCTATATATATTGTGTGCCTTGGCAAAGCACAGAGGAGGAATTTTGGACACATGAGTGCTGAAGTAGATTTTGCCAGTTTTTCCCTCTGAATGAGAAGTATATTCTGCCTTTCTAATTATTTGTAGTCTTGTGTATGTTTATTAACCCTTGTGAATGATGAATTCCCTGATTAATCATCTTACCCTATTACAAATTCAAGTAATTTCGCATGATATTAATGTGCATGTGTAACTTAATAGTATTGTTGTGATACTTTCCCTCAATACATCAAAGTGTTTGCCCTAATATTTTGCAGAAAACTGTTGGCTTGTGCATCAAGAATTCATTCTCATATCAATTGTGCATGTGCTCAGTCAAATACCTCATACAAGTTTGGTGTATCACCCTAGTTTTGAATCCATTTATAGTCATCTTTTACCCTCAAACCCCAGAAAATTAGTTTAGGATACATCAATAAGGAACCGGCCTTGATACGAGACTCACCTCAAAATAGGTATACCCATAGACCTAAGGTGTTTCCATTATATCTACGAAAGAGAGAGATCAATTTTTCAAACTTAGAACACCTGCAACCATCTCTCTACATGGTGCACTTTCGAGAGATAACAATGAATTTATATATGAGGATAGATTCTATTTTATGAGTCTATAATGATGTAAATATTTATTTGCACATGGATGCCTATGAGCATGGTTTAGATTCCCTCAAGTATGAGTAGGGGATGTTTTTTTTCCTCTTATTACTATGTTACTCCATGATAGATAAGTTTTCTATAGATGGTTGTCTTGGAAATGAAATTTTTTTATGCAGGGTTGGATTTTCATAATGTAGTGTTTGATTCTTTGAGTTATGCAAGTGTTGTGGATTTATCACCCACTAGTTGAATGTAGAACTCATTTGGGATGTTTTTACCCAGGATCTTGTTTTTATTACTTTTTCATATTCCAGTTTGACTTGTCTTTGGTCAGTTGCATTGGTTGTTACATGGAGACATGGATAGATGGTTGGAGAACATGGTTAGTTTTATAGGTATGGTTAGGGTTTTGATTGAAGCTCAATATTTCAGTTTGAGTGGGAGATATCTTGCAGGTGTGTGAGTCATGGTGGCTTGGTTGCATGAGAGGCTTGGTGTTACGATTCACTGGGAGCTTGATGTATAGATAGATCGTGTATCATGAATCAGTAGTAGCTTTGTGTAGGTATATGGTAAGTCACGGGTTTGTTATCTTATTAGTTTTAGAATATGGTTTAATCTTCCTATTTTTGAGATAATTTTTGAAGTAAAGAATAGTTGGTCTTCACGGTATGTAGAGGATGGTAATGTACAAGTACATGTTCAAAAATTTATCTCCAAGTGGGATATTATTGAGTTGTGGAGCTAAATTGCTTCACAAATAGCATGCTTTATAGGTTGCTGGTCTACACAGTAACCAAAATCAGCCACCTGGGAAGAACCAACATCGGTCATGGAACCGACATCAGTCACCTGGGAGCAACCGACATCGTTACCTGTGTGTGAATGTTTTTTATTTTAGATGTGGGATTAGATCTAACCTTTGAATATAAAGGTGATATAAAGGTTGTAAATTCATAGCTAAGATTCCCTAAGTTTGTATATGCCTATATAAGCTATAAAGATAGGGTTAGAAGTGAGAATTGAGAAGGATTGAGAAAGATCCTTGATTCTCCTTGGTCGATAGGATGAAGAATAAGAAGAAGAAAAGAAAGAAGGTTACATGAAGATAGAGCTTCCAGGGAGAGAAGTTGGACAGAAGGAAATGACATGTACATTTGAATGGTGAGAAGAGTGTAATGTCTTCTACTATATTTCCTTTGTATTGTTTAGTCTCATTGTAATGACTTACATAGTATGCAAATATCATAGGGTTTCTTCTTGTAGATCCACATGTTGTTGTGAGATATTGTATTGTAGATCCATGAGATTATGTTGTATTATTGACCCATAGAGATATATTATTGTAAAGGAGGTTGTCTTCTTGTTTACACAACTTGATCCAGTGATGGAGGAAAGAATTACTTTTTGGTGCATATTTATGGTTGCACATTGGTAGACCCATTTAAGAGGTCTTGTTTTAGATTCATGGGAGAGCTTGGTTGTAGTTCATAGATGTAATAGTTCCTGGTTATGTGAGATATGGTGGTGGTTTGGAGGTACGGTTGTAGTGCACTCATGTAGATCCATTTAGAGATTTGAAGAGGAGATAATCTTAGAGAGATGAATTGTACTCTTGTATGGAGCTAGAGTTGGTTTATACTCTTGTTCATTATATATATTGAGATATCTATCTTTGGTGGACGTAGCCCACATTGGGTGAACCATAGTACATGTTGTATTATGTGTGTGTACTTTTTTTGATTTGGATTTTCTAGTTTATACTTCCATTTCTATAAATTTTGGGGAATTGTCTAGTTCTGTATGTGCATGATTTGGTTTGTTATTTAATCATAGCACCATTCCACAATCTGAATTCCCAACACCCTACACATCCCTGCACCTAGCCTTTCCATCAAATCACATCCCTAATCATATTTATTTAACCTAATCTAATCTAATCTAATCACATCCTCACACATCTAAATCTAGAGGCTTCTATTTCTAGAAGCCTCTCTAAATTTCCCTCCATTTAAAAATTCAAATAAACCTCTCACCCTTCATTGAATATTATTTCAAATTCTAGAATCCTCTAACTCTATAATCCTCCATCCCCACATGAACCCCCACCCTTGATCTCAATCCAACATGGCTTCATCCTAGCCATTGAATCCTCCACCCACAAACTATAAATTGAGCTCTCCTCCTCCATGAGAGCTAGCTTGAAGCAAGTCACTAATTCATATCAAATTTCTACCATTTTTATCACTCAATCAATTTATCATTCATCTTTATCCATTTATAGTCAATCTATCATCATCTTGATCAAGAAAATCATCATTGATCAAAGGGGAGGTGCTGCCAAAATTATCCCACTAATTTGAAGAATAATCAAGCAATCAAGAGCACATCCAAAAGCAACAAAGGAGGATTTGTGTAATCTTGTAGGTAAGTGCAGGTATTATATTCTTATTTTTTCATATTGATTTATCTGAGGTAGCAATTAGAAGTGTTAGCCTAAGAACTTGGGTTCATCTTGTCTTGAATATTTTTTGTCTAGTCATGTATTTGAATATCCATCAAGTCATTACTAATTTTCATGTATGCAAGACAACAACTATCCTAGCGGCCGGTAACCTCAATCCTATGTGATGTTACAACAATGCTAATTTGAATAACATATTAAACCTAGTGGCTGCTAGGCTTAAAATTTTGTTTGGAATTCATGCGATAGACTTTGAATATACTATTGAGCTCAGTATACACTAGGCTTAAATTTTCATTTGGAATCACGAGTATTCAGGAAAGAAATGTAGTGAGCAACCACACTAGCGGTCGTCAGTTGTTAAAACTAGTCTTTTAAAGTTTAAATATAATTTTAGGGAGCATAATTATAATTTTAATCAAGTCATTATAAATTATCATGAATGCAAGACAAAAACTATCCTAGTGGCTGCTAGGAATATCATGTAATAAACTTTGAATAACATGTTGTAATTAGAGGCCACCTGGCTAAACAATTAGTGTTTAAGTTTAGTTCAATTTTGAGTTTTTAGTTAGGTTGTTAATCAATATATTGAATGAAAATATAAGAATTATTATAGTGGCCATTAATATTAAGTCTTTATTATGTTACACAAACACAATGGAATAATCTACGTTAGGTTGGGAATATCATGATATACTTTGACTAACATATACTTTTTAGGTCTGTTGAATATCATGTGATATACTTTGATCCATAACATATTCAAGGGTATAGTCCCTTTCAAAAACTATTTGCCAATAATAAAAAAAAAACATATTGAACTCAGATGCCCCAAGGCATAAATTTTTGTTTTGGAATATGTGTATTCTGGAAAATCATTTAAATTAATATTGTCTTAGAATAGTTGTTGTCTACATTAACAAAATAAGGTAGTATTGTAACATCCAAATATAATAAAGGATCTTAGTTTTTTAGGGTCGTTACTAATAATCATGTATGCAAGAAAACAAATATCCTAGCGAGCGCTAATCTCAAGTCTTTGTTATGTTGTACCAATGTTATTTACTAATCTTAGACATTAGCGGCCGCTAGGCTTCGAATATCATGGTGGGATTCTATTAAATTAATATAGAAATCTAAATATAATAATGGTGTTTAGCTCAGTTTTCAGGTGAGCCATCCTAGTTATATCGTATGCAAGTCAACCAAAATATTAGTGGCGCTAGTCTCCGTTCTTGTTTGAAAAATGTATTTAGGAAACTCTTTAATATTTGTCTTGTCTTGGAATATTTGTTTCCTTGTGTTGTCTTGTAATAGTTAGGCAATGTCGTAAACATTGAGCTTAATGGCCTCTAGTCTTGGAATATGTTATTTTAGAATTTAAAAATTGTTACTTTATATTGGCTCATTTATCAAGTAAGTCATTACTAACTGTAAATGAAATATATGTTTGTAAATAAAATGATTAACATTTATATTTAATAATATTTACAAGAACATATAATGTGCTTACCTTTTTCTAAACATAAAAAATTATAAAGACAATGCATTTAATTATTTCTACGTGGAAAATCAAATATAAAAACTATGTATATTAATGCGAAATCAAGTGAGAATCGAATATTGAAGAATTAGTCATGACTATTTCTTTCATATTAAAAAAATCATTAAAGGAAGTCAAAATTATTACCTAAACTATACAAAATCAAACCATTACGATTTATAAAAAAGAATATGTGACTCGTGTTTTGCTACTAGAGATAGATGCCAACACTTATGGAAAAAATAAATGGATGAAGAAGAACAAAAATCAACAAAAAAAATAGAGAGACATGGATAAGGGCTGAAAAGTGAACCCGTTTAATAGACACGAATATTTGAGCTACAAATGAACATAAAATATGGGTTTTCGAAAGGAATAAATATTTTAAAAGGGATTAAAAAATCTTCGGTTGTAGGCGGAAAAAATGAGGTTTCAGATAGAGCAACGTGTTTTGACAAGAAGATGGAACATAATTGCAAAGGCACCAAAGGGAAAGGCGGGAATGGGTTGTAGTGCAAAACACAAGAACTAGGTAAATACAAAGTTGTTGCAAGTTCCCGCCATCAACTATGGTACACATATAATAACATAGATGATTTTGATAAATACTTGTTTTAGTTGTATATGATATTTTAATGTGATTGATAATGTCTGTTAAAGCTTCGTATTCTCTCTAAAACACAATATCAATGAGATTCTATCTGCAACCTATTTTTCTTGTCTCTTTTGATTATGTCTATTGATCGCCTCCGAAATGCACTCACACCGATGATCTATCCACTATCACTATTTTATGTCTTGTTTGTGCACCCCCAAACATGATTACGATGACTTGCCTCAACTTACCATTCAAAAAAACCTCCAGAATCGAGCACTTGGACTAGTAAATTAGTGTCTGTGCATGTTGTATTCTGATTTTAAGAGATCCTTTTCTATGCTTATAAAATAAAAAAGAAACCCTAATATATATTTCTTGATTTATTTAGTTTTTTCCAAATGCATTCAATGAAATAAATTCTTAAAACTGAAAAAAAAAAAAGTGGGAATAGGAAATTTCAAAATTTAAATTTCCCCTTCTTAAAGCAAAAGTGTGGGATTTTGATATTTCAAATATTAACATTTAATGTGGGGATTTCGCATATCTTACTTTGAATTAACTGTCATTAATATTTACATTTAATTTGGAGCATATGGTAGGATACAAGGAAATCAAATTGATTAATTTTACCTACTTTAGAAACAAGTGGGACAACGACAACAATTTCTTTATGATCACTCGGGAAAACCACAAATATTAATTTAAGCATAATAAAAAATCATTTAGAAAACATAAGTGAACATTAGGAAACAAAAAATAAAATTTTAATAGAGCGATATACGCCTCGTTAATTATTAATTTTTATCTAGAGTGAATTTGGTATTTTATAAATATAATGCATGTTAATTTGGGGATAACGTGGGATTCAGGAAATAAAATTTATTAATACTACCTACTTTAGAAACAAGTGGGACATCGACAAAAGTTTCTTTGTGGACTCGTGACAAAACGACAATTGTTAATTTCAACATAATAAAAAACCATTTAGAAAACATAAGTGAACATTAGGAAACAAAAATTTAAATTTTAAGAGAGCGATATACGCCTAGTTAATTATTAATTTTTATCTAGTGCGAATTTGGTATTTAATAAATATAATTCGCGTTAATTTGGGGAATATCTTGGGATATAGGAAATCAAATTTATTAATACTACCTACTTTAGAAATTGTTGGGAGAACGTCAAAATTTTCTTTGTGAACTCACGGGAAAATGAAAATATTAATTTAAGCATAGTAAAAAACAATTTAGAAAATAGAAGTGAACGTTAAGAAGAAAAAATAATAAATTTTAAGAGAGTGACTTACATCTCGTTTATTATTAATTTTTATCAAGTGTGAATTTGATATTTTTAGCTAGCATCCGCGTTAATTCAAAAAAAAATCCAATAAAATGTGGCATCTTGCAAGTTTAAACCTATTAATTACACAATTATATAATTAACACATTTATTAAGAAATTTTTAATTAGCGATAGAATTAACAAATATTTTTTACTTATAAAATATGCATTATTAAGTTGTAACTGTAATCCATTAAAATGTTTCCACGTGGCATGAAATTTCTAATATATCTTGTGATCATCGATATTTTGGAGTTATTAACGCTTTACTCTAGAAAAACTAAAACATAATTTTACGCTTCACCAGAATTTGAGAGTACCTTATAGATAGGAAAGAAAATAGTGACTACTAAGCTCCATTAGAATGATATTTTTGCAACACCAAATTTAAAATAATAAATACTTACATTTTATAGGGGATCAAGGTATTCTCTTCAACACGTGTTAATGAACAAATTTTGCATGTCGTATGTTGTTTGTCTATTTGTTAAGCATAAGCCTAGTGGTCGCTAGCCTCTACAACTCCTAGGTTTCATTTCTAGTAATGTAAATAAATATCTTTATAGTTTTCGATCACTAGTATTTTCATTAACTATAATATTATCTTATTGACTATACATTCCTTCCACAACCAAGTGTGGCACTACATACCATTGAAGGATTTCTCAACTTCTATATTACTCATAAGTTCTTTTGTGTCTAACACATAATTTATATTAGTTCGTATCAAGTAAAATACTTAGTGACCGCTAAGCTCCATTACTTGAACAAGATCAATCAAATAGTGGGTGTGAAAGAAAATGCTTAGTGGCCACTAAGCTTCAATACTTACCAAAAGGAATGATTATGCGGAAAATAGGCTAAAATTTTTTCTTGATAACATAGATGCTTTATGAACAAATCATAGTAATAGATATTAGCGGTCGTTAGGCATTTTCCATAATATATTTTGATGACAGATAAGTGAGATATGGACAATTTTTAATGTCGAAAGCTATGGAGGTCTTTGCATAGTCGGGAAGAAAGATGATTACTAAAAATGTTTTCAGGGTGCTCATATAACACCATAGGGACTACTAGGCACACACCTTTGCATATTTTCTTTTTTAACACATCGGTGTGCATCAATGAAAATGATTAGTGACCACTAAGCTCCGCTACTTGTCAAGAGGAGTAGATTAGCAACCACTAGGCTCAACTGATTTTTTATTTTGAATATAGAGATCAAACAACAATTTGTATTAAAAAAAATGCTTAACGACCACTAAGCTCGATTACTTTTAGAAGGAATGATTTGTCAGTAGCTAGGCTAAATAATATCTTATTTCGAACATAGCGCTCTAATAACATATCATAGTAATAGATATTATTGGGCGCTAGGCATTTTTGTGAAATTTTTAGATGCAAAATATGTGAGATATAAAAATTGTTTACTATCAAAAGCTATGGAGGTCTTTTGAGAAAGTAATAGATTAACGACCTCAAGGCTAAATTGTTTATTAATTTCAAAAATAGAGATAAAAAATAGTTCATATAAAATAAATGCCTAGTGATGACTAAGCTCAAATACTTATAGAACATAGCACTCTATGCTTATTGTTTATTGTTAAATGAGAAAGGAATAAATTAGTGGCCTCTAGGCTAAATTATTTCTTAATTAAGAAAATAGAAATTAAAAAAGTTCATATTACAAAAAATGCTTAGCAACCACTAAGCTATGATACTTATAGAAAACATAGCACTTGGATAACAAATCATATGAATGAATGAAATGGTGTCGCAAGGACATTTTTCATGTTGGTTCGTATCAAAGAAAATACACTAGTGACTACTAAGCTACATTACTTAATGAAAGGAGTGGCTTGGTGCTCACTAGGCTCTACTGTTTCTATTTTTAAAAATATCAAGCTAATAAAATTCATTGTTTGTCTTTGTGACAAAGATAAGAGTTAGAGAATAATAATTGAAGTACATATTTTAAACGTGAAGATGTATCCTGATCATCTTGGCCCTGCATATTTCAAGAAATAACCCATTAAACAAAATAGTCCTAAACATTTTATTAAAAATTTGAGGCAAATATGAACATGGGTCTTGCTCAAGAATGATTGATCCGAGTCCATGAAAAGTAATGCATGTTTTATGTTTGTCAATTATTTGTGGATGAGAAGGCTATCGACCATTATCCTATATATTGTTGACAAATCTATTTTAACCATGCAAAAAAACAATCTCAACAGGTTTGAAGTCATTATTTGTAATTATAGAATATTCAATGGACTATTATTGGCAGAGTGAAGTCTTGAATACAAACCTTGAGAAGGATGACTAAAGGACTAGAATATTTACAACCGATAAGCAGTCAAGATTTTAGTTAGTATAGTGAAAGGGAAGGCTTTGCTATTGCTACGATCGACAATTTCTTGTATAACATAGCCACTAAGTTTGGCAATGTTAGATCATCGTAACATATGTACATCATTTAAACCTAAATACATGTTTTGTCCATCTTGGACTTGCATATTTTCTTAAAATCATCCTTCAAAGAATATATACCTAAAGGATCAACCACATCCACAAGGCGAAGGTGAACAAGATTCGGGTGTAGTTTTAAAAGATGGAATTCTATTACATTGATCAAATATTTTTGATATATTATGCCCAATGGTTGTGTTTGAGAAAATAAACAAACTTTTAGTGCTTAAAGTAATCACAACACCCCCAAATGAGTTCTCATACACATCTGAAGGTTTTTCTAAGGCAGAGTCATTTGGTGTGATTGAGCCCCATAACATTGAAACCTTCCCAAGGTGTGGGACCTTTCAAAAATGGGAAAATATCTCTAGATTAAAACATTGGTTCCTATTCCTCTGTTCAGGTACATACGTGAGAACTTACAGAGGATCTCTCTTTATACCTAATCTAAACTTTCCAAGGAGACAGGGGTGAAAGGAATACAAGAAATCAAACTAAGCTATAAGGTGATGCACCAAAGGAATTATGAACATTTGTTTTTCCAATAGACACAAACTAGGATCAAATACATACAAAAACTAATCACATATGGCCAAATCTATGATGCCAAAACACAAAGATCGAGATGAAAGCAAAGGAGACTTTTTTAACTTAAAGAGAGGATCTAAAGTTGATCACAGACGTGTTTTATTGCTCTGCATATTGATATAATGCATTACAAAGAGGCCAACAGGTAGAAATGTATTACAGTCTAGTAGAAGGTCTGAAACTCCATGAGTTTCTTTGCCAAAAAAAAGAGGAGCTAGAAAAACAAAGAATTTCCAATACCTTACAATGAATCCCATGCTGTATTTATAGATTTGATCAGAGAGAAGAAAAAGAGAGAGAGGCGGGAGAAGAAGGTTGAAGCTCAACTAATGTTATTAATGCCTCTGATAAAATCTGCCCCAAATCCATCTTGACTGCCTCAACCACTAGTTTGGCACCTTGAAAGAAGAGGAAATGGTGGAACAAATCGAATCCATTTTTGTACATCTAGTATTTTTTGAGGCAAAGAGATCCTGCATTAAAAGCCGAATATGTTTCTCCATTTTTCACCTACCAGGGCTTAAGAAAAATGATTCTTTATCCTTCCATGGTGTAGAAGATGTTGAGACATTTCCAATAGTGTCAGATTTGTAATATTTCGATCTCTGAGTCAAAAGATATGCCCCTTCGAAGTTTGTATTGAGTCCATACAAATGGGTGGGAAAACAGTTTGAAAAATGGGTCCCCTTTTGAGATGGGACACGTGGTAACCTTTGGTTGGCTAGGAGATGTGCTTCCATCTTTACCTTTGTGCCTTTTGACAAAAGGAAAATTTTCACCTTTTCCTCCGACTCCCCACTTTGGCTTTGACTCGGGCCCAATTGCAAGTTATGAATTTTTTCCTTTTTTTAGAGGCAAGATCAGTTACGGCTCATTTTGTGACTTTTATCCTTTTGGGATGACAAAGGGTGAAAAACCAACTTTCCCCCCGATGGCCCGCATTCCTTGACTCGGGCCCAAATGCTGAATTTTTTCCTTGGGCGGAGTTGCAGGCCCATTTTGCAACTTTTGGCTAAGTCATTTTCTTGGCAAGGCATATCTCTTTATCTAGGACACGTGGCAGCCTGACGCTCATTTGGGAACCCCTTCTTTATTCAATCTTTGAATTAGCACCATTTAGACACTTGGCATTCTCATCGGCCTGGCCTATGCATTGACTATTCAACTGACTCTGCCCCCTTCTGAGATTGGACACATGGAGGCATGAGAAAAGAACTTGTTTGAAAGCCCAACTCAAAGTTTAATTTGTAAGAGAAGGAGCATCGAGTTATGTAGACACTTATAGAAGTCATTTTCCTTAATGTGGAAGGTCTATGGAATTTTCAAAGGTCCTTTATTGAGAAAATTTTAGACTTTGGGCTACGTAAGCTCACACTCATTTGGGTCTCTGCTTCTGGGACTAACTCTAAGAGATGCGCCACACTAACGACACGTGGCATTCTCCGCACACTTTTATACTTAGCCAATTTTGACCATTTTCAGCCTAAATTTCCATCTAATTTTTTGTTTTTGACCATTTGACCGATATTTTACGTGGAGGAAAAGGCATAATTTTGAGTCTCCACCCTAGAATTCCTTTTTGGATTTCAAGATCTTGAGCCAACACCGACATCTTCTTTCTCGTTGAAGACTTTTCGATGGAATCCATAACTTTTTGGGGCTCTAGATGCGTGGAAGCTTGGGGCATGTTCAAGCTTTATTTTGGATTCATATTTTGGAGAAGCATCATTAGACACGTGGTCCCTTCTATTGCACACCATCCATACTTAGTCAATTTTGGACCAAATTTCCTAATTATTTGATGATTATTAATTTGAGATTGAGAGGACTCTCGGATCTTGACCATTTCTTCCCTCTCTTGCCCTCGGTGCCTCTCAGTGATGTAAAAATATTGCCCCTTCTTATCTGACCCTGTTGTTCCATTGTTGAGTCTACCTATAACTTGAAAATGGGCTTAAGGTAGGGAACAACTCGATAAAGTAAAAACTTGTGTGAACGACATCCTTTTTTCTTTTTCATTAATTACAGGTCCTTTGTTTTTCGCCCCCACCACTCCATTTGAAATGAGTTCCTCTGCAACCATTTACATATCCGAACGAGTTTTCTTGTTATTCCTATGCGAGGTCTAATGGCTGATCCAATATTTTATTATGGTATGAAATATATGATAAATACAAAGTAAATTTTGTAGGCCAAGGAAAATAAAAAAATTGAATAATAAAACCTAAGTGCTATATCAAGCATGTTAGACTCTCTCCAATCCTCAAAGCTAGTTTGGCAAGATAAACATGCAAAAAAAAGGGTGAACTTCTTCCAGATTTTAATCGCATAATTAATAACATGACTAATGACTAGAATTTTTATTGGAATGTGTTTGTTGGATTGATAAAAGTTGATAATGTTGATTGATGTAAGAGAAGTGTGGTTATGCAGATATGTAGTAAATTTTGAGAAGTCGTTTCGCAAATGTGGAAGGTGTTATTATAGAGAATGTTGAAGAGGGTATTGAGAAAATAATGTTAGTGGAAAGCATGTTGTGTATAATTTGTGTAGAAGGAATTGTCTTTAACCAACCCTGTCGATATAATATTGTATTGATCAATTTTTTTCCAATATATTGGTTCGTATTGCCTAGATATATGATTTGTATCATGAAATAAGATGAAGTATGGAAGTTTTAGACTATTTTCATTAAATTTTAAGTAATGAGTTTTTTTGTTCAAGACCACACCGATATTTGTTATTTCAAAGAAAAACAACAAATTGAGGTAATTTTGAAGAATTTCTATTCTTGATGGATGATCAAGATCATGCACTTTGTTGGTTAGTAATTCATAGTTGACACTTAATTTTTTTGCTTTTCTGTCTTTTGATTTTTTGTAATCGGATGTACTCCTAGGATTTTTGTCTTCCTAGTTTGAACTCGTGGCTTTGGGACGTGCTTCCATACCACTAATTTTTGGGTGAATATTCTTATATCATTTTACTTGTTAATAGAATATAAGATGTTATTCATAAATAAAATGGTTCTAGCCATAAATCCCAAATTAGTAAATTAATAGTACCATATATAGAATTTTTAATTTTTAATGATTATTAATAGGTTGAAGATTAAATTGTGCAAAAGTATCATGATATTGATTATGGGGTGTCCCTAACTCTAGCTTATGGACCATGATGCCACCAAATGTAAAATTAATAAATGTATGAATCAATAAATTTAAGTGTTGGAATATTGTTGGTCATCTTTGCTGTTATTGAATTGAATAGTAATGAATTAATTATTGGAGGTGACTCTCATATTATTGCTAATGTCGCCATAAAAAAAACTTGTGTGAATAAAAATCCTTTTGTACTCTTTCATTAATTACAAATTGGACCTTAAATGTTATATATGGGGAGGCTACTAAAAAGGTGGATTTTATAGAAAATGCGTGATAAGATTGGAAATAAATATGTTGATCTCCCAAACTCATCACCTTTTCCAATATAGGTCGATATTAAAGCCCCTAACAAGCTTGTATTAATTACAAACATGCGATGGCATAGTCACTCCACATATTTATCGAGGCTCTCCTCATTATTTTCACACCTTTCATCTTTATTTCATTGGATTTCATTTCATCTGTCATGGCCTTTCGAATGTTTCCTTTCATGTAATTTTCACGTTGGTTTGTGAAATGACATTTTATACCAAAATTTTGCGTCACCATTTGAAATCCATTTTTCGAATTGAAACAAACCAAGACCAAGTTTCTCTTGGAGATGATTATCTTTCTCTAGAGGGATGTTTGAGGGTAAATGCAAAATTTACTTCGACGTTCATTTTTCATCTTCTTATCATACACCGATGAAGGATTGGGCTTTGAAGATGGGTCGTCACTAGATCAAGCCAGTGTATAAGGTTGGCATGGAAGTAGAAATGGACAAAACCATGAGTGTGTTGTGGCCCTTACTATCTAAGGTTCATTATAAACAGGAAGGTTTTTTGACGTGGCCATTTTTTTAGAGTTGTACAAATGATTTGACGTCCTAATGAGATTTGTGTCTGATGTGTCCAAATGGGGTGAGACATCGAGGGCGGGAGATAGTTTGCTCCCCTTTCCTAACTTGGATGATATGTTTTCTCTACTGTAAGAGGAACCAACACATGTTGTGATATTTTCATCGGGAAGGTCTCGAGGCATATGATTGGTTAAAGAGTCGGGCTCTGTTGGAAAAGAACATCTTTTTCCATAACCGCTTGTGAAAACCATTTTTAGGCCGTTAAGGTGGAGGTTATAGAGGTGTCATTTGATTCAAATAAATAAGTGCTTCTAAAATCCATCAAGGCTGTAACTTTGTTTTGGTTTTTATATAGCCTTGCTAGTTGCATTGTTACCAAATCATCTTGTCTATCTTATTGGTTGGGTTTTTTTGTATTCCCAATCACTTGTGTTTTTGGCATATGCCCTTAAGTGTTTTTTCACCAAAGTATTGTTGGATCATTTGGGTTTTTTAGATTGATCCTCTCATTGTATCTGTAATGTAAAGGGAAAGGGACCCTTTAACCCTCCTTCAGTTATAAAAATCAAGAAATCATTAATAAAAATTTTTGTTGTGCATTGCACTATGTAATTTCAACAATTAATCACTATTAAATTTGGTTTGTTTGAAGATGTCAATTCATTGCTAGAAGTGAATACTAGTGACCGCTAGCATCAATATATTATAGAATATCTTTTCATCAATGTAAAAAACAATTTGTACAACTTTAGGATAGAGGAGCTAATAGTGGATTGATGGCTATCTTCCCATCACTTTAAAAAAATTGAGTTACACTACATCATTGTGGAAACCTGGAGGTCTTCACTTTTGAAAGCTATGGAGGTCTTTGAGAAAGGAATAAATTTAATTCTCTTGCAATAATAATAGAAGATATTGTAAATGGCTCTATTTCTTTTATAGAAACCTCTCCTACAACAATTTGTCTAGGGAAATTCTGTCATTAAAAACTTTTCATGTTTTCCTCCATATATTTAGATATAAACAAAAATTTCTCTACATACCAATTCAGTTTTGTTTCTTATGGTTTTTGGATATCACCAACTAACTGATGCAAGAAATAGTAGATGTATTTTAAATAGCTCGGGTTCCAGAGACATTCTTCTATTGTTATTGAAAATTTGGCAAACTTGGATATGTATGATGTTGTCTAACAAAATTGTGGCCCAATGCAATAAACAACATCCATCTCAAAACTGGAAATTATTTGCATATGTTAGGGTTCAATACTACTATTGTGCATAATTATAGCTCTGTACCATTCAAATCATCCAAAGGTATTTACAAAAGGCTTTGCAAACAACATGGAGTAAGGTGTTAAAACTAACATGACAAGACATGATTTCATATTGTATAGATTATCAGACGATGAATCAGAAAGAAATATCATATTACAATTTCTTTATTAACACATCTATTTGTTACATTTAGGTTCTCCAAGGTTGGTCATACTGCACATGAACATGGCTCTTTACATGTACAACAACATAATGATAATCACAAAAATCTTAAAGAGAAATATGTAATTGGCTATGGTGCTACAAGAAATCTTTATAAATGTGATCTAAAGGACTCTAAGCCAATTGCTATAAAGAGAATGTACAGTCATTACCCACTAATCTTGTTTGCATTTAAAATTAATGTGGAAACAATTAGAAGCATCATGCATCGGAATCTTGAGAGTCTGTATGGATGTTCATTTTCTCCACTTGGAAACCTGATGTTTTATGATTACATGGTAAACAAAAGTCTGTGAGACATCCTACATGGTGAGTAAAATGATTATGTTATGAAGAAAAATTAATCTATACATTGTAGATTAAATTTTTGAAATAGAAGTGTCTAATCAACCTCTAACCTTCATAGTAAAATGGATATTTGGAAAATATAATAATTGTTTTATTAATTTTTCTTTTCATATAGGATCATCAAAGAAGATTAAGCTAGACTAGAATGATTGGCTAAAGATTACTTGTGGTGCTAAAGAAGGATAGCCATATCTTCATTATGATTGTAACCCACACATTGTTTATAGGGATGTGAAGACTTATAACATTCTTTTGGATTATAATTTGATGCAAATTTGTCATACTTTGGCATTTCCAATTGCATTTCCTGCCAAACACCACACCTCTACCTATGTTATGGGTACCATTTGTTACATTGACCCAGAATATGCAAGAACATCAAGGCTGAATAAGAAATTTGTAGTACACTCTTCTGTTGCTGCCTACTCATAAATATTAGTCTCTACTTTGATAACACCTCCAATGCTACTTTACTCAACACTACTTGTATCCAAAATGAAAGTCTCATTCTAAAGGAAACAAATGTATTCATGTTTTGTGCAAATAAAATTGTCCACAAAAGGCGACGACTCCTCATATAAGATTTACAATTGTATATGTATGAATTTGTAACAAATTTAAAATGTATAGATAGAACCTTTCAATGTAAAGATGATGATAGATCAATTTTGTTATTTCTTGACTCAAAAAAATACAATTGTGGCACAATGAGTGTTTTGATTGATGTAAACTATAAAATAATGGTTCAATGTATCTCCGAGGGCATAAGATAGCATTTCTCACAAACATTTTGTTACATTGTGTCAAGTATTATTTCATTTTCTTTCCCATGGAAGTGACTCCTTGTTTATACGGAGAATGGAATAATTTACAAGGATAAATTCTACTATCTTTAGAGTAATAGAATTTGTGATATAAATAAACTCCCAAATTTTCTATTTAATTTTAATGATTACTTGCAGATATAGTTTATAATAATAAACACTAGTGAACTTGTACAATCTAAAAAACAATACTTGAGTTGTTACAAGGTATATTTTGGGGTGAGAACGTAATTTTATTGTGAGTTCCACCAGAAGTCAAAATAACACCACTAGCATTTACGGCCCATGTTAAATTTAAGGATATGTGCATACTAAACATTGAAAGTGTGTGCCTCACACTTTCAAAGTTTGAGATTGCACTCTGAAAGTGTGAGTGTGATACTTCACACTTTCATTGGTGTGAATCTAAAACTTTGAAAGTGTGGGGCTTGCACTTTCAGAGGGCGAGGCTCATACTTTTAGAGTGTGAGGCTTGGATTCTTTAGAGTGCGAGGATATCACTTGAAAATTGAGGCTCAAAATTTTCATAGTGTGGGCTCACACTTAGAAAGTTGAGGGGCTCTCAAAATTTTAAGAGTATGGGGTTCACACTTTGAAACTATAAGGCTCTCGGAATTTATAAGTGTGAGCCCCACACTTTCAGAGTGTGAGGCTCACACTTTTAGAGTGCAAGGATCACACTTAAATACAATGGGATCATGACTTATAATAGTTACTGACAAGCTAACCTTATATCGAGGCTTTTTCACTTTCATTTAATACAATGGGCTCATGACTTATAAGAGTTAGTGACTTCTCACCTTAGATTGATGTGCATGACTTATAAGAGTTAGCGGCCACTCACCTTACATCGAGGCTCATGACTTATAAGAGTTAGTGACCGCTCACCTTACATCGAGGCTCATGACTTATAATAGTTAGTGACCACTCACCTTAATACAATGAGCTCAACAAATAATAGTTAGCGTCCGCTCATGACTTTGAACTGGATTTTGTAGGAAGTTATTGTTTATTTTTATTTTTATGTATCCAATGGGCTCATGCCTTATAATAGTTAGCAATTGTTATCCTTACATACTCTCAACATTGAAAATATAAAAATGGTGAAATTGGAATCCAATAATAGCCAAATTGGAATCCAATAATAGTGATATTGGAATCCAATAATAGCGATATTGGAATCCAATAATAGTGAAATTGGAACTAGAATAATTCCAATAATGACAATATTAGAATCCAATATTGCTATTATTGGATTCAATAATAGTAATAATGGAATCCAATATAGAAAAAAATAGAATCCAATATACGTAAAAACAGAGATGGATTTCTTCCAATACTTGAAATACATTGGAGTCTAAATTCACTGGAATATGTCCTGATTTAGTGAAATAAGTGTTTACATAATAAGAAGCTAATAAATAACATCCAAAACATGTGTTCACAGAGTCATGCATGTAACTATATCTAGAGTAGCATAACAATAACACAATGGTGATATCAATGGTACCAAAACCAGTCTTAAACAAAGTATTTATAGGGGTGGGGACTTTCCCTTCACCACCAATGCACTTCCTAATAATAGGTGTGATCAAAATAGACATGTGTACTTATATGCATGCTTTACAAAACATATGATAATAATAGATTTCCTAATAATATCCTACTTTAATCCTATTAATAGTTGAGCTCATTCATGTGATTTCATCTTTAGTTTGTATGTGCTTTCTCCAAAAATAGCCAATACTTTCCCGCAAAGGTAACCTTTGCGTGATAGACACTCCAAGTCTATTTTTAGCCTGCTTCTAGAAAATGGTTGAGTCCTTAATCTGCGTATTATATCCATAGTCCCGTGTAACCCTTCTCATCCTCCCATGTGCTACCTCTGCTTCCATGTGCGTGTGAGTTCTTGCCCATCCTAATACTTATTTATTTTCTCATCCCAACACTTACATGTCTCGAGAAAGTGACAAGTTCATTTATTTATCTCGATTGTATATGGTTTACATATGACAGACACTCCCGAGACCAAAGAGGGAAAATCAATGAAATGTGGAGGGGGAAGACTTGCAATCTCCCTAGTTACTTGAAGTGAAAAGCTACCAAGATGAATCAGATGGGAAATGTCTTAAACAAACTAGAAGGGAGTTGTCCATTTACAATGTAATTATGCTAACATTCCCCCCCTTATTACATTGTTCGTACAAACATACATTTCCAGATAGAGAGTCCCCCCCTTAATGAGAACACCGCAAAGAGGGTCTTCACACGAGCATGAGCCTACATGGTCTTGATACACATGGTTTTTCTAAGGTTGACCATAAACCTAGAGGGACATGAGCACTTTCACTGTTCACCTCGGTGGTTTTACAGGATTACCATGAACCAAGAGGATTTTACCTTGGTGGTTTTATAGGTGTACCACGAACCCAAGAGGATGATACCTCGGTGGTTTTACAGGATTACCATGAACCCAACTTCAAGTACCATGTGCTGCTTTAAGTGCTTTTTTGCTCCCATGACGCTCTTCAATTAGGAGATCTTAAACAAGAAAATTTTCAACATCTGCACTTTATTGAAAAACAACAGAACAACCAACACAAAACTGAAATAAACAAACCAAAATTGAGGAATTGGTCCTCAATACCTTATTCGCCACAATATCTGTCGGCGGCCTCATTGCTTGCGGCTTGCAAGAGGTCACTGGATTTCCTCCAGCCTCCATTTTCCTCCATCCTCCTGTGTTGCTGCTTACAGTACTAGAGATGATGTGAAGCCAAACTCATCAACAACTTCCTCACTCTCGTCAGAATCTTGTGGATCTTCTATATGAGCAGTATTAGCTCCATTGTGTTTTATATTTCCTTGTAGAACATCTCTTGCTCAGCTATGACAGTTCCACATTGTATGACCTTTCTTCTGACAATAGTGGCATTCAATCTCTTGTTTAGGCCCTTGTTTATTTTTATTTGATCGCTGTGAAATTTTCTGTTTGTGGAATAAAGTGCACTTTCTTGTTGAGTATCACCTTCTACAGCATCATCAGTTATGCATTTTTCCTCTGCGAGAAGAGCCGCAATCATGTCATCTAAAGATTTAGACTGAATTTGACTAAGAGTAAAAACAACATTGTTGTATTTGGAAGATAGATTATTTAATAGGATAGCTTTGGCATCCTTGTCTTCTATCATAGCTTTGACTTCTGCTAGTTGTCGAAGCAGAGACCAAAGATTATTAATGTGGCTAGACATAGAAATGCTTTCTTCCATTTTGAATCTATATAATTGAAGTTTTAGGGAAAACTTTGCGTTCACTGCTTTCGCTCCAAATAATTGATTTAAATTATCCCACATGTCCTTGGAAGATTTATTGAGATCAACATGATGGAGTTTAGAATCGGAGAGAGCAAGGCCAATAATGGATTTTTCTTTATCATCTCCGCACTACCATTGTACTAATTTGGCAAAGCATTGTGGGCGTTTTCTCTTTCCCATCTACTATACCCCATAAGTTTTTATGCATAAGTTGCATTTGAATCTTCACCTTCCATGTATGAAAGTTTAACCCCGAGTATTTTTCCAAGTGAATGTCCATAATAACTACTGGAGAAACGAAAAAAATGGTGAGGTAGGAAGTAAATTACCGTGAATGTCCATCAGGTAAGACTAGCATTGCAGACTTTCGGGCACTCGTCAGCCAGGCCTATGCTTCTCGATTGAGTTCCATCCCCGAAACAGAAGAACCTGCAATATTCTGCTGCTCAATGGCTTCACGAGTAACAAAGCCCAAATTGGTAATAATATCTCGGCAGAAATTGAGGGCAATGATGAACGAGAAACAGGTTGTGAAATTGGCCCAGATAATAGGGTTCCACGTAGAAATACTGAATCCCAAAACAAGCACTGAGATGGTGGAGATTTTCAGAGCGCTAAACTCGTGCGATGTAATGGTGGGAGTTCATGGTGCCGTGTTCATGCAGATTATATAACTAACTTGGGTCTTCACGTTGGGTTCCCACACTATCCAAATGCGAAAATGTATAACTAACTTCTCCAACTCGTTTCTCCTTTTCCTTCATGCGGTTGAGACATGGAAATAGGATACACAAATAAATAAATAAAACAAACTTTACTGATGGGACATCGTTAAAACTTTCCTGGCGCTGCAGACTCAGGAGAAGGAAGACAAAAGTAGATTGCGGCTTGGTGTCTCAGTCTGTAACCAAACCGGTAACAAAAATCAAGCACCACACCACTACGCTAGTTTTCTGCTACACCAGATCACCTTAGATGCAGTCACGCTTCTCCTGCTGCAGTTGCCTTCCCCATTGCTCGATACCAATGTTTTTCCAGGAGGAGGATAAACTTTGGAAACACCAGCCAATAAAACAAATGAACTCCTTCACATTATGAATAGAAGATACAAACCAAAAGACAATCACATAATCTTCATTGTATATTTTAAGCACCCACGAATGGGAGAAATAAATAGGAATAGAAGATGGTTACAAAACAGTTAGAAGGAACCGTCCATTTACAATGTAATTACGCTAACACTCTCCAACATGAATCCTATCAAAAATTACTCATAGGCCTCATTAAAGCATGACACATGGACCTCACTACAATCACCGATTATAAATTTGAACCCAAGGAACCAACCTTTCCATTTGACGTTTGTGTATTCACTAAGAATTTTTTTGCACAACCCGACCTTTCACAGACCACTCTTTCAAGTAGGGGCTAAGAGCATGTATTGGCATCTATGAGGGAGGCACAATAGTTCTAGCTATAGAGCACGAGGCTCCTTGCATAGATATAACATGACTTGATGGTCGAGTGAGTGCACAACACAATGTATCACATGCGAGCGAGAAAGGAGTTGTAGCAACAACAGTTTGAAGGTAATGGAAAATAATCTCCATTCCAAATATCATCACATTCCCACATTAAAAGGTGTAGTCAAGCAGGGGAAATCATTGGAATTATGTATTAATTTAGAGGAGACATCGATAAAAAAGAAGCTCCAAGTTCTCAAGCTCGCACATGTATCCTTTTACCGGCTTGCAAGCATAAGAATTCAATTTGACAATCGAGCCTTGTTGCACCTCCCCCTTTTAGATGTTGTCATTAAATTTAGATGACAGAAGCCCATGGTGAGAGTGAACCCCATCAGAAAGGAAAACCTCGTATTTTAGTTTGGAGCGCTGCAGGTGAGCGATAGGTTCTAAGGAGATCACTTGAAGGCACGAAGCAAGGTCTAGGGTTCCCTCTAAGAGTATTTTGATTGTATTTTTAGATAAATGCAAACCCATGCATTGTAAAAAAAAAGGAAAAGGTTACCAAAGGAAAGGAAGGATATGTCAACAATTGTATAAAATAACATGTAGACAACGTAAGTTTTGCACCAAGTTTACATGTTCTAACTATATGAATGGTTGAAGCCCATGGAAAGGATACATTTGCATTCCCCATCCCCCCACTTTTAAAAAATGAAACAAAACC